>JARFJB010002393.1:0-423237 GCA_036346205.1 Vesta saturnalis | reverse complement strand
AACTTTTTAAGAATAACCTCATCTCTATGTAATAATAGCGTAGTATAAAAGTTATATATTTTAAATGTATTTAATGTGTAATCACTGTTTAATGAGTTATTATTATTATGATTAATAATGAGGGTTGAAAATACGCATCCTATACGTGAGCTGTCATAAAATAGGGGTGAAAAACACGTCCTACACGTGGGTGTGTAAAAAATAGGGGTGAAAATACACGTCCTATACGTAAGCGAGTAAAAATAAGGTCTCCCACGTAAGCTAATAAAGATCAAAAGGTCCTTAATTAGGGTTGAAAATACGGTCTCACACGTAGGTGTATGTAAAAAATAATTAGGGTTGAAAAGGGCCTTCGAAAAGAAAGGATACGGTCTCACACGAGGGTATGTAAAAAATAACTAGGGGTTGAAAATGCGGTCTCACACGTGGATGTGCAAAAATAGGGGTGAAAAAATACGTCCTACACGTAAGCGAGTAAAAATAAGGGTGGAAAATCCGGTCCCCCACGTGGGCATATAAAAAAGTAAAAGGGGCGGGGCTTGTGACGTAAAAAAAGGAGTGGGGAGGGTGTCTCATTACTACTCCTAATATTGCTTAACCCCCAGAACCTATTTTAACAAGATGGGGCACTTGGGTTGATGCTGCCATGCACTATGCCGATAATTTTAAAGAATTTAGAAGCCTTGTTGTTGAATTTCAGGGTACAGAAAGCAATTCATCGCACAATTTGGCTTTCATTAAAACTCATTTTAAATTTGTAAGTCAGAGTATTCAATTTTTGAAAAAAACAGCAGCTACTGTTAATGGAATCCGTAAATGTTATTAAAAATTTTGAAGCTGCAGTAAATAGTGTTCCAGGATATATTGGTCAAACAATAAAAGAAAAATTTTTCAGAAGAATGAAGGGTTCCAAACATTGCAAAAAATAACAACTATTTTGAGTGGTGAGCAAGATTCTGATTTTGAAATAGATCCAAAAATTATACCAAAATTTAAATATGCACCAATAACTAGTGTAGATATAGAACGCAGTTTTTCTGCATACAAAAACGTTTTAACAGACAGAAGACATAATTTTACCACGGAAAATTTGGAGAAACATTTAGTTATACATTCTTTTAAGCATTAAATAATAGCAGATAGGTTGATAAAAAAATTAGTATGTGTAAAAACAATGAAATATATTATAATATAAATAAAAAATAAGTATTATTATGTATCATTTTAACTTATTTTCATATTTTTATGCTTTTTTGTGAGATTTATGCTTTTTAATCTCTTTTTATTTTATATTTTGATGCTTCTTGAAGCACTTTTTTAAATTATTTTGTGCTTTTTAATCCGGTCACTAATTATAACAAATAGTAAGTTCACAAAATATCAACACAAATATTTATTTAACAGTTAGGCTCCAATTCCATGTATGTGACACTTTAAAATTTACAAATTACTTTATGTTTGTATAACAGTGAAATAAAATAAATTTTTCGATACATCTATGTATCAAAGACGCCTAAGGAGTCGTAAAAAGGTAAATAGTGGCACATTTCTGCACGGTATGTCTCTTCCTTAAAACAGTGCTTTCGAAAATTATCCTTTCCATCATTTTTCAACAAATTTTCAATAGAAGCGCCTTGTGTGCGAGATGTTCTAACTAATGGTAGCACGACTATTGATGCAATAAGTCCTAAAAACTTTGTAAAGCATAATTTAAGCAATCAATATAAAACAGTACCGTAGCAAGCCATCAGACGAAAGTCGTTGTCGAATCCTTCGCGTGTTGGAAATGTTCTTACATTCATTTTCTTTAAGTATTTTACAAGAGTTTCAAAGTAATCCTTCAAAAGTGTTTTGTATTCCCTTTTGACTTTTAAGTTGGTACTCGATGCTAGAAAATAATGCAAATCCAAACAAGGGTTTAAAAAACAAGGTGACTGAAAGTCAATCTACGATATTTAAACATTAAAGCTCAAGCTACAAACTACTATAAACTCTTACAAACATTACATCCTCCAATTTTCCTTCCTTATAACAAAAAAGTAAATTTTTTATCCAAAAGTCACCATGATTTAAAACCATAAATTTCGATTCAATGTTGGGTACGTGACGTACATTTGATAAAATTCGGTTTTTATTACGTTTTAACTTTTCTACAAAGGGAAATAATTCTAAAAAAGAGAATTGTTAAAATTATGTAAGCCTCCGATAAGTGTGATTAACCTGCTACTGCTTCGCAAGTTTGTATTGCTTCATCGTAACTTAGACTTATCAACTGGTTCAATTGATCTACCTCTCTAAGCGCAGGTTGATTAAATTTTGGCAGCACTGTGGAATCCTAGCAAAGCAATTAAAGAAAAAAATGTATGAAACTCAAATGATTTTACTTGTTCGTGTAAAGCAACGGAAGCAGCATGGAAATAGGCAAGCTTCTCAACAGCTAGAAGACAATGCTCCAAATCTAATCCATCTCTGCGTGAGTATATCTTATAGTTCATTGGTAGAAGGTCTTCAAGCACCACTATAGGTAATGGTTTCATTGAAGTGTAATAGGCCAGAGGAGCTATCTTTCTATTACCACCTAATGAAAAAAACGAAATATATCGCCGTTTGCTTCCAAAAAGTATGTAATACCAAATTTCAGTAATTTTGGAAGAATGTCCTCATAAACCTCCAGTTCACAATCAAAACCTTCGATTCACTCAGAAATGCCCTCAAGTACTCATTTTGCGGCAAGTATTTTGCAATCGCGGAAAGTGAAGAATCCTCCTCTCTAAAATTAATATTTAGCAACTTTGTAGTACTGTTAAACCGTAACGTACCCATTCTCAAAGAAATACCTAACAGTGATCCTTTCCATCTGGCTACAAAAACTATCACCACTTACGCTTGCGTTTGTAGTTTCAAAATTTGACATAATAACGTTTCTCTTTAAATACGTCTCCAAAACAGTTTTCAGAAAATCTTTTGTGATTACACTGGATGTAGTCTCCATTTCAGAACAGATTAAAGAAACGCCAAGGAATCTCAGAACAAATTGAGAATATTGCTTTAATATACGTTAGTTGTTGTTTGGCTAAGCAATTTTATTAAACTTATTTTATTCAAATTGGGACATTTACATATATCAAGATCACAACTTGTTACATAAGTTATTTGCACATGTTATCTGTAATTAAAACGTTGAATTAGAGTCGTTATCATTTTTACAAGAGGACTACAAACAAAGTGAGCTACATTTAAATTTTCTTAATTACATAATAGTTAAATTTTGGAATGAGTTTATTAAAATTTCGTAGTAATGATTCAAATATAACAATTCCTGAGCTGACAAAACGACATATTATTTAGTATCTAGTGGTAAATACAGCCGGGCAGTAAATATAAATGAAACGGTTCACAGGTATATACGACGGAAAGCGCGGTTTCATGTTCACTATTGCTGTGTTCTAAAACTTTTTTAAATATACGAAAGAACGGCCAGGGGAACACTAACCAGAACAATTTATATAATTAAGACCATATGTCCAAGGATTGTGTATACGACCTACCATACGAATGCGGAAAATCGAGAGCAATAGACCACTCAAAATGAGAACTCAGGAACACAAGAACAATATCCGCAAAGGCTAAACATAAGGATAAAAAATCGCCGAACATGTCTGGAAGGAGGACCACCAAATCGAATGAGATAACATACAGATAATGGCAAAGAACGAAAATACAATTATCCTAAACCCCAAATAAACCGTGTACATCGCTATAGCAGAAAATGAGATAAGCCAAACCAATGTGGAAAGGAAACCCATATCGATACCGATAATTCACGAAGAGCCTGGCCAATACACCTGCGCAATAGGTTACTGCGCAATAAACGCAACAAGGAAAAGTTTAATATATGCGCATGTTGTTCACTACTGAATAATGTTGGTACTTTTAACGACAAAGCAACAGTTTTACATTTAATAATAGTACTTTTAAGGCATTCTAGGAAAATACATAACTTCATGTGGGTTCTCCGACGCCCAGTACCGATAGTTCTGTACATTATCATAACCATCCAAATGAAAATGGGTTTCTTCACTCATCAACACTAGGACATCTGCATCTGCAAAATTACCTGCGCTGCACAAAATACACTTCACTTAGCTGCTGGACAATCACTACCTTGTACTTGTGAAATTGAGATCATGTAAGATGCAATGAAGCAAATGACGTGAAATACACAACCATAAAGCCTGCCGCCTAGCGGCTCATTCCCGACTAGCAAGAACTGCCGCTCTCAATCTGTCTATGTTTTACGGATTTAGAACTGAACGGGAAAAAGCAGTACTTCTAAGCGCTGCAATAGTATTTCGATCTGGGACTGCATCTTGACAGGCGACATTGAACTTTCCACAGAAAACACGTTGAATCGTGACCACAGAACCATTGTTTCTAAATAACTACTCTACCGCGAACAGACGGTAGTCTACGCTGCATAGCGACTAAAATTGCATTGTTTAAGCTGTCTGCCAACGGTAAATTAAAGTCTGTACCTCCCACTCCTCGCCGAGTACTAGATTTAAAAAATGCGTTTCTCTGTCTATTATATATATATATATATATATATATATATATATATATATATATATATATATATATATATATATATACATATATATAAATTTCATTTATTTAATCAAAAGCCATTCCTATAGTTATCTATTAGTATTGCGTATAGCAAATAAAAATTTTCAATCAGTGACATGTGGTCATGTTCGAACCGTCAGCGAATTTCGGGCTCACATAGCACACGCAAAAGTTGACTGTGATATTTCATTATGCATAAAAATTATAATACATCGTAACTAAGGAAGTGCATACAGTTTAAGTTTGAGATTGTGAGTTGCTTCCTCGATAGCTCAGTTAAAAAAGCCTCACTCTAGCACTGCGGAGCGGATGGGTCCCACTCGAGTTATGTATGTGCATATATATATATATATATATATATATATATATATATATATATATATATATATATATATATATATATATATATAATGCTAAATATCATTTTTAGTTAGATATGGGCTCAGAGTAAAGGTTACATTAAACATAAGGTAATTCCATTGGAATTGATCAAGCATGTGTCTAAAGCGCAAGTTGCAGAAGTTCAAACTAATATAAATCTAAGTACAAATGTCATTATAGGACATTTTGTTAGCTAGTTAATTCAAATTTCACAAGTATTAAATTATTATCATGGCTGAACAATATTATTTTCATGTTAATAGTTTCCTGACATCTTCGGAAGTGTAGGTAGGTGGTTGGTTCTATAGAATTCATATAATCTATATGAATGAGTAGATTCTTGTCTGGTAACATAATATTATTCCACTTTAAAGCAAAAAGAAAAGAAATTGTATCAATTAACATAGCAGGAGTAAACTATACGCTAAATTGCATGAATTAATGTAACGAAATTATACAAATAATATGTTCTGTATTATAAGTGTTTTGTAACTGTGGTTTCCTATTAGTGGGGTTGATAGGTTTATTTCCACAGTTTATGCTTTTAGAGCGTGACGTTTCGGAAGCGGACTCTGCTTCCGTCATCAGCCTTAGTCCTGAGAAGGACTGTTTTCGCACTTAAGACGAATTCATATGTTATGTATAATTTTTCCCAAGCACTTGACTACTCTCAGGTTCGAACTTGGTACCTTTCACTTACTAGTCTGACACCTTTACCGCTGATCCACTGAGTAATCCAATATATATCATGTATATATATATATATATATATATATATATATATAGTGGTTGTTGTAGTGTAGGTACCTCCCGTGTGCATTGTGAATTTTATGGAGGTGCGCAGCTATTCAGTTGATCTAGAATTGAATAGCTTATGCTTGCCGTGTTACCAGACTACGAAGGTATCGTCCACGTATCTAAGCCACATCCTTGGTTTCTCTGTGAATTCGGATATCGCTTGGTTTTCGAAGTATTCCATATATATATATATATATATATATATATATATATATATATATATATATATATATATATATATATATATATATATATATATACATATATATATATATATATATATATATATATATATATATATATATATATATATCTTACTATAGGTGATAGTGGGGAACCCATCGCCATCCCAAACTCTTGTTGGTAGAATCTGTCTTCTACCTGGAAATATATAGTTCTAATGCATATTGCCAGAAGTTCCATTATTGTGTTTACCGAGAGTTTGCGTTCGTCTAACGTTTCATCCTTTTCCAGATTGTCCTCATGATAGATAGTGCCTAATCGGTAGGCATATTGTGAATAGACTCAATGTCGATGCCGATGGTTTCCACGAAGTGCTGCGTATTCTTGACCATAGACTCAGTTTTTCCCCATAAGGGTGTGATGATACCTAGCTGATAGTATGCTAATGAGTGACAAGGCGAATTTCTCCAGCTCACAATTGGTCTCAGGAATACCTTCCTTGTGAATCTTTGGTAGCCCGTACAGATGCGAAGGTTTGCTGTAGTGTGGGGTAAGTCTAATTCTCTGGTAATCGGTGAACTCCCCCTTATGTTCTGGCAGCGTCAGATATATCCGTCTTTCGATTGATGGTGTGGGGTCTTTTGGTATTAGTTTGTACTCGCCCCCGTCTAGTAATTCTTGGATTCTACTGTTGTAAGTGTCCATATCCATTACAATAGTCGCGTTTCCTTTTCCTGCCGGGAGAATTTTGATCGTTGGGTCATTCTTAAGGGAAATGACCGCTCTCCATTCTAGATTAGAGAGGTTAGATTTAGTTCGTCTAGATGAATCTAGGACTAATCTAACCTTACTTCTGTATCCTTCGGCTTCTGCAGGATCTAATTTCATAGCTGTTTCTTCGATTGCGATTATTAAATCTACTTTCGGAATATACCTCGGTGTTATCGCACAGCTCAAGCTTTTGTCCAGAATCTGCATTTCGTTTTCGTGCAATTGTCGTTTAGAGATGTTTATAACAGTGTTTTTTTCGAATGATGTTGGTTGGTTTTTTCTTTTCCATCATTAGCTTTTCGAGTTTCTTCTGCTGAATCAGGGGAATACTAAGCAAAACCAAACCATACAATGAAGATCAAAATTCCAAGTATTGTGTATACAACCTACCATGCGAATGCGGCAGAGCATACATAGGAGAGAACAGTAGACCACTCAAAGTGAGAACACATAAACACAAGAACAACGTCCGCAAGTCCGAAACAGAAAGATCAAGAATCGCCCAACGTGTCTGGTACGAAGACCACCGCATACAATGGGATAGCATACAGATAGTGGCAAGGATGAGAACATAACTAATCGGAAACTCAAAGAAGCCATGTACATCGCACACGCAGTAAACCCAATAAGCCAAGCTAGTGCAGAAATAAAACCCATAGGGAATCCAATAATGCGCGAAGAGCTTAAGCGCAATACACCTGCGCAAGAAGTTACATTGCACACACACACACACACACACACACGCACACACACACACACACACACACATACACACTATATATATATATATATATATATATATATATATATATATATATATATATATATATATATATATATATATATATATATATATATATATATATATATATATATATATATATATAAGTGCTAAAAATATAATGAATTGCTCAGTTGTTCAGTGGTAAAGGTGTCAGACTTTAAGTGAAAGGTACCAAGTTTGAATCTGAGAGTAGTTAAGTGGTTGGGAAAAAATTATGTATAATATATGAATTCGACTCAAGTGCCAAACAGTATTTCTCAGGACTAAGCCTGATGACGGAAGCAGAGTCCGCTTCCCAAACGTCGCGCTCTAAAAGCGTAAACTGTGTAAATAGGCCGATCAACTCCGCTAATAGGAAACCACAGTTAAAAAACACTTAAAATACAGAATTAGTAACTCGGTACGGCCCCAAAGTCAAACAACTTTTCAGAAAGCTTAAAACATCAATGAACAAGCTAGCACTAGAGGAGAACCACCTAACCTTCCACTGCAAAGCCGTGATAACAACGTAATACTCACCGGGCTTAACATCAACACTCCGATACACAGCCGGAGAATATCACTAAACGCTATCGAAGCGTTAGTCAAAAAAATGAATCAGACATCACCGTTTCAGAAAGTACCAGCTGGAAAACCAATCCAACGAGATTAGAAAAACCATTCGAAATCGAGTTAAAGAACAATACTTTGATATGATAAATACGGCTACCAGAAGTAGATATTCGAAGACTAATGCAATGCAAAAGGAAATTCAGCAGAATAAACCTGAAAAGCTAATGAAGGAGAAGAAAGAACCAACAACATCAGTCGAAAAAAAAACACTGTCATAAACATCTCTAAACCACAATTGCACGAAAACGAAGTGCAGGTTCTGGACAAAGGCTTGAGCTATGGAACAACGCGCTGTAAAAGCATAAACTGTAGAAATAGGCCGATCAACTCCACAAATAATATGTTAATAACTTACATATTAGTATGCATAGAAAGTGTTAAAACTTAAATTAACATTACGGATGTAATTTAAGTATAAAATTGAGAAATCAGGTTATTTTGATTACAAGCACAGATATTGAGATGAAAACTTTCAAAATAAACCATAATTGTGTTAGAAACTAGTGTACCGTCATGCAATTTTGGTCATAGAATCCCTTTATGTTCATAGTTTTTCTGCAGGAAGTGAAATAAGTTAGTTATAAGTAAAATTGTATTTGAAAGTTTGCGTATTTGTTGAAATTTAGATAGTTTAAGAATTTTAAAGGGAAATAGGACAAATCTCTGGAAAGTAAATTTTGTATAGAATTCAAAAATAATTATGTTTTTAAGACCTGTGTCATATAAGAAAGTTATGTTTAAAATTAGTAACTTACAAATTTCTGAAAAATGGTTAGATTTGTATAGACAAAATAATATAATTTGACTAGTTGTTAAGCAGGAAATCAAGGAAGTTGTTATAATTTTTCTCATTATCTCTTAGGTGAGAACATGTCACTCGGGTTGTACATGTATTCAAATTTAAAATGAACTGTGTGTTTCGTATAACCTACAAAAATGCAAGTATTAAACAATTGAAATCCTAAAATTGTCATAAGTTAGGTTAATGCCAATATTTGTCCTAGTGATGTTGTATCGTTAAACAATTGAAAGTAAATGATGTATATCAATTATTTCGATTAATATAAAGTTATCATAATGAAATTAACATGGTGTTATCATTTTAATAGGATTAAATTTAAAAAGTTTCAATTAAATAAAAATCGAATGCAGATAAAATTATTGTATTTTATTATACAACAACCTTAGATTAAATTATTACACTTATAAATACAATAAATAGTATCAAAGTGCTTCTGGAAAGTGTTGAAGAAAATATTTATGCAGCATATCTGTATATGATTATGCTGTTGATCTTCCACCGTTGGATCAGTGTTATTTATGGAATTCGAGTTACTTCTGATTTGGATATTGGAACATCAATATTGAAAATTGGAGCAGCCGAAAGAATGCAGACATAACTTATAGAAGTGTATGGACCTTATATTTTTATTTGAGGTTACGTTGAATGCTATTATTGTTTATCACCTATGTGCATGTGCGTAAAGGATTTAGGTAAATTATATACTAATATAGAAGTAGTACAACCACTGATTAATTTTATAGTGATTCAAAATTATTTTAAAAAACAAAAGATACCGAAAATATATATATAGATATATAGGGTTATCCGACACGGAAGATTATGGCCAAACAACTGGTTTTTCAAAATTGTTATTTTTGTAGTTACATTTGGAGGTACATTTTAAAATTATTTTCGCAATGTACATGCTGCTCCAAAAGTATGAAACATATCAAAGTTGCAATTTTTCCTAAAGGAACACCCTATATATTATTGCATTTATAGTTTTTGCGAACAAAATAAGAATGAATTTTACTTAGGTTTACCCGACATAAACCTTACATGTTTTGAAATATTTTCCATTTTCTGAAAATGTGGTAATAATTTTGAACTTTAAGTTCTCAACAAGTATTCACTTTTTCGTCAATTAAACTTTACTAACATATACAGAGTATTTATAAATCATGACTAAAAAATTTTAAGTTTTAAATAGTAATAACCTAATTAGTTTAAATAGATAACCCTGCATTTTATGTCAATATCAGATGCAGAATTTAATTCCCTATCGAATACTATCACCCCGTCATATGTCTAACTCTTCTTGTTTTCAAGGAAAATACACATTTTCAGAAAGCAAGTTTATTTAAACAAATTCAACATTAACAAGTCGTCTATGGAAATTAGACAACTCAGAATGGCTGGCATTAAAAAGTATGTTTGGGCAAATAAATTGGAATAATGACATGCTACAATTTACTGACTAATTCAAATAATGATGAAAGTAATAGAATGGTTCATAATGACCACCGTCTGTCTCTAAATATTCACTAATACTTGTAGGATTATGTTTTGACATGCTCCCTTAAGACGTTCCTTCATATTCTCTGGTGTACTTGGAAGTGTCTTGTAAATGGTTGTTTTAACGTATCCCCATAGGAAGAAATCCGGTGAAGCCAAGTCAATTTGTACAAAATTCATCTATGCAGAATTCTTATCTTTTTGGGATTTTTAAGGTGTATTTTTGTATGTAAGTTATAAAAATCTATACGTTTCGATAACACTTACAGTTATCTTCGTCAGTAGTACTGTCTTTCAAAATTGATGTTGAAACAATTTTGAAAAATAGTATTACTATAGACGAAGATAACTGTATGTGTTATCGAGTTATATAGATTTTTATAACTTAAATACAAAAATACACCATACAATATCCCAAAACGAATATTAACCCAGATATGCCTGAAATTTAAACTTTTGAAAACTGCTGTTTTTTGAGTTAATGTTTACTATTCTAAGTTTAAATAACCACAAAAAAATTGCAAAAAAAATTTATTACGTACAATAACTGAACAATTTTCTTTTTAAAGGACGGTAGGCAAATGTATACAAACTTTTAAAGCTGAGCATATATAATTTGTATTTCTTTAAATCGTATGGTTTTCTGAGTGAATCATATTTTCTTGAAATTTTCGGTAGACGCATCTTAGCGAAACGATCGGATCTGCCCAAAGCTTCGTTATCACAACAACGTATGTTAGAAAAAATAAAATCGAAGCGATCTCGCGACATCGCATGGATAACAAGTTTATGTAGAGTGTTTCGCATTTTCCCAAAACATACGTCGTCTTGGTACGCTAACATATCCGCTTAAAATAAGAATCCCGATAATTTTTTTCGTTTCTTCCACTGTGATGTCATTCCTCTTATTGTTTCTTGGCGCATATAAATTTGAATTGTCAACCAATATTCCGAAAACATCATAATCAAAATATATGTTGAAAAGTTCCAAAGGGGTATTTATATTACAAACTGTGCTCAAATTAGGCCACTCTACCTCCTTTTCAAAAACATCGCTCGTATCTCTCCACTAGTAGGATTTCTTCTTAGAAAGCTGAGACATGACTATTTTCTTTTTGAGTGTAGCCAATGGGAGATCGTCTTCAGAATCCTCACTTTCAGACCAAACCGTATTTACTTCTGCTTTAGCCTTCAATAGCGATGCTGGTAAATTATTTATGTCTGGGTTATCTTCTTCTCCCAAATCCTCATCAGTAATGTTTTCGTCACCAGGTGGCAGTATATTTATATCTATCACATCTGTAAGATTATGAATGTCGTCCCCGTTATCCAACTCCTCCAAAAGTTCATGTAAAGTTAGACCCCTACATAGAACAGTAATATTATGGAACATGCCTTGTATGCCTACTGTCCTTTAAAAAGGACAATAATCTTTAAGTCTAGTTTTTGCAATAATTAAAAAATTCCATACGTTTCAAGTGAACTTAACTTAACCTTTTTTAAGATAAAGTTATAGTTATTAAGTTTTAAAAATGTAGAATGTAAAATCTATACTTACCCTGTTAATCGCAAATCAAGTGGTGCTGATTTATACATTTTTTAAACGTCCACAACTACTCTAAGTTTTAAACAATAGAAACACTGCTGTTATTCCTTTGCAGTAATAGGTGTAACTGATCCACTCAAGCATCTGCATCCTGTCTGCTTTGTTACAAATAGACAAGTTAGAACACGAAAATTGCTGTCCTCGCAAGAGGACAGTAGGCATATCTGGATTAAATATGTACATAATGATGAAAGTTAACATTTTCATACTCGTAAATACGCTTACTGATTCTAAAATTGGTGCAGCTCAAAATATTTAATTACTGTCAACAATGGCTGCCTTTTTTACACTATACGTTGAGTAATGATGTACTGCATAACTCTTCATCCACCCTTCAACATGTTTATTATAGAATTCACGTCCCTGATCCGATTGCAAGTTATCCGGTGCTCTACCTTCCATCAAAATAGAAGTCATCGCTCGACAAACTTCGTCAGTATTCTTCGACTTTAGAGGGCGTGTCAATAGATATTTAGAATAGCAGTCTATCACTGTTAGAATATACTTATGCTTGCGGTTCTCTGTAGCATACGGAATAAATTCGGCTAAATCCCTGTGTCAGAGATCATCCCGATGCTTGACGATGGTTCGTTTCCTCTCGAAATTCTTCCGCGCAGGCTTATGCAATTCTTCGACAACCGCCAACTTTAAAGACATTACTACTAGTGTAACTTATTCTCAATGTTATAAATATCCCTGCTGAGGATGCTTATATCGTCATATGTACGATTAATTTTCTCCTCAAGTATACGATCGCGCTCAGATAATAATTTTGCAATCGATAAATCGATATCACTCTTTAAGACTCCCTTACACTTAACATATTTTTTCTGGCTACATCCGCATGTAACATTGGATAGATAACGTTGCACTCTTCTACCTTGTCCATCTTCGGTCAATTTTAAATTCGCCTCATCTACGTATCTCCTAGTTGTAATACCATCCTCTAGGATGGGTTCAGAGACATTGCATAGTTTTTTACCTAGCATACCGTAATTATCATCCCCGGTTAATTTGATATTTGCAGTTGCATGTTTTAAATGCGCTAGTGAATGTCTACCAAACTTATCGATGGACATTGTTATGCAATTATACCTTCTTCTCGGAGCTCTTTTCGATACTAATGATTTCGTTATCATGACCAGTATGACCTGCTGCTTTCGATGCATGTAACAGTCTGAGCCGTTCAACAAGCTCGCGAGAAGTATTCCAGTATACATACTCCTTTACCCTATTCGACAAATTCTTCATGATACCGCGACCGAAACGTTCTATCCTGATTTGCGGCTTAATAATCTTACAGTATTTAGACAATTTGATACCCATAATTACTCCGAGAGGGTCGTGATTCTTCCTATATGCGTTAGTTTCAACTAGAATATCAACGTAGGCTGTCTCATCACTCAACGTAAACTTCTTTGGCTCTTTCAACGTAAGCAACTCGTATAGTCCGGGAGTGCCTTCACATACCTCATCCTTTATAATTATATTAGTCCTTCCATATCTACCGGATAACTCCGATAGCCCATTTATCTATGTTTGGATCATAACGAAGACCGTATGTATTATCAATTTGTTCTTGGTTTCCGCGGATCAGTAATTCTACATAGTGGCGAGGTAAATGATCATATTGCTCTAAGAATTCATCGGCAATTCCTGCGTCATCGAGTAATCGCGTTAAATTAATTGGCTGGGCCTGCTCTTCCTCCTATTCAGCAAGATCTGTTCAGCAATAACTTCCGCTTCACCGAATGATGGAGGGGGTCTAAACGTATCACGTGCTCGTTCTACACAGGTTTCAACGAATGAAGTGTAACCGGAGCTTTGAACTTGAGCGGGCAGGTGTTGACGATGCGGCAGGTACTTGTTTGAACTCTGTTTTCACCCGCTTCTACTTTAATTCCCGCGTTAGCAATTGGCTTCAAAGGATCCACTATAGGTTTATGTGCAGATTCCGCTAAACGATACGTTTCAAGTTCACCTCTCTTCAATAATTCCAGCTGGCGTTTGATTGCATTACGAGTCTGCGTTAACTTCCGCTTAACCACCTTATCTCTAACATGCATTTCGAGCGACTGCGTCTGAATGACGATTATAAGCAGGTGATATAGTAATCAAATCCGCTTCGGTATCTGCCGTAATCAAAGTCTTTTGCAATGCATACGAAATCGTATTTAGTCTGCCAACATTGCGCACACATTGATTTAAATTGATAGAAGGTCATATCTGTATCTACATGCTCGTCTTATACAGGCTTCAAATTCATGAAATCTTGTTTAAACAACACACCCATACTCACATTATCGCGAATCAATTGCTTCGAGTATGTTTGACGGAGATAGAAAGAGTCCACGCCTGAGTATTTATACTTTGGTTGCTCGAGCGACTTAGAGAAACGTATATATTTTCGAATTTTAAGCCATGCGATGCCTCCAATAAGCTAACCATCAGGTTATTCTACCCGCACACGGAAGGTCCGCAAATAATTGCTCTTATTGGTGTCCGAAAGAGACGACCATGTTTCCTTGTAACTTCGGATTTCAGGAAATCGTGACTATCCACAGGTAGTTCTTGAGACCGTTTCGTAAACTGCATCATTCAGTTGCTGATAACATACTAACTATTTCACATGTCGCTCGGGAGTGGATTATTAAACACCTTAATAAATAAATTACCTGTCGAACGGCATATTCCGGGTTTTGGTGAGAAAGCAGCAGCCTTTGTCGTAGTGAACCCCATGAAGCTTAAAACCATAGTAGATATGGGCGTTAAGAAGAAGACGAATAGGTGCTCGTTTCTAGATGGAGTTTTAAAATCTGTCAAACGTCTGCTTGAAGATGGTAATCTGAAAAAACTTATTGATGTCAGTCTATCGGACGCTAAGAAGGCTGTTAAGAAGAAGGTGCAATTACCTAGAATCATTCCGATACCTAACACTGGCAGCTTTCTCCTCTTCCTAGTACTTCTATTCGCTGGTCTCTCAGCTGCAGGCACTCTCGCAGGTGGTGCTAGCGGTATTGCTAAAGCTGTTAACGACGCATCGGCGGCGAAGAAGCAATTGGAGGAGGCTCAACACCATAACCAAACAATGTAGGCGGTAGCTCTCGGGAGTGGCAAAGGAGCTTGTTTGCATCCTCAGAAGAAGGGATGTGCTTAATACTTGAAACCATATACAAAAAACTTATAAACTTGCCTCGAGAGCATTAACCGATTCCGATCTGAATAAGTATGCTAAGGATGTGCGATTCTTTAGAGGCGTATTTATGCGTGATGCTTTACCCCATAAACCGCATCTTAGTGAGTGTGTTATCGTGAACCTTGACGATTTTAGAAGAAGAAGTACTCATTGGGTTGCTTTCAAGAAACGAGGTCAGGATGTCATCTACTACGATAGGTTCGGAGATTTAGCACCACCACTTGAAATAATTAGATATTTAAGAGATTGTGAAACTAGATATATGTATGTGGACATTTATTTCTAGATTTTCTATATAATAAATAGGTTGAAATATTATTTGTTTTTTTTTTTGTAGTAATGTCTCAAACGTTCAAATTGATGGGTGAGGAAACGTGCTCAGTGCAACGTATTTTCCGCCAATCGAACATGATCCTAATTAACAGTGTGGATTAGGACTTAGGATTTTATGGTTGCAATTCTATATGAAATAATCACGAGGGTAACAAATTTTGCTATATTACGAAAACTTGCGAGCATAAAGAGATTACGATTTCGAGTGGTGCATATGAGATTGTAGAAACTAACAAATTTCTACAGGGTAAGATTAACCGCATAACACGATCGAATTTATATTAAGAGTAAACAGTGATACGCTAAAATGCGAAGTTAAATCTATACATAACCTAGACTTTAGAAAAGAGGATCCTATTGGGCGCATGCTCGGCTTCTCACCTAACGTTTACAGAGCAGGCCACACCCACGAATCTGATTTGAATGTTCAAATAATTTAAGCTACAAATATACATGTAAGAGTAATTTAACCGGAGGCACATACAGAAACAGTGAGCAGTCGCATATAATCTTCGAGTTTGACCTACACGTTGAACCAGGTTATAAATTAGTCAAAGATCTGGCTATAGTTATTTATTTTCCTGTGCTTACACGACGTATAGATAATATAACCTTGAAACTGGCTTATCAAGAAGATGAATTAGTGGACTTTGGTAACGAGAAAGTAACTATTAGATTGGAACTGAAGAAATGTGGCTCTTAAGATTTTCGGTAGTAGGTCTCTACCTGCAGACGGGAGCATATCTTAACCGAAGACGACGTTCTGTTTCTACAATATGTTGACTATAAAGTATTAAGACGATATGGTAGAAGCGCTGAAAAGTTTACCCATTCGTGGATGCGATCGTCGAACTTATCGTCCGTATTTTCGAAGGGTGTGCGAAGCCTCTAGTCAACATACGCCAAGAGCTGGTATTGGTTCGGTCGATGTCGAATGCTACAGCGGTGAAACGGAATGTTAAGATCAACTTGACAAAGGTTAGGTGGAAAGTTACGTACGTAATTCCGAATTATGCTATGAAGCTGTCTATCTATCAGAAGATTAATAAAAATTCACCGATACAAGTTGAGTTTCCCGCTAGAGATTTGTACATATATCCGACCTTCCCTGCATCAACGTCAGTGGTTTGGGCGGTGAAGATCAGTAAGGGATTTCAACATCCTCAATAGCTACTGGTTGATTTCCATACAAAGAAGCGGAATAATAGGGAAGATAGTGCAGCAAAATTCGATGATCGCTGGTAGCAAATACGTGGATGCTTACGAAGAATATTTAAACTTTCGAAATCAATATTATAATTCGCCACAAGGTTCTATGGTTAGTTACTCTTTTATAATTAACTATACTCGTCAAAACGAAAGTATTCATAATGTAGTTGAGGATTTGAAATTGTAAGTTGAAGCATCTTCGGCCTTTGCCGCCGATACCTCGGAATATTGTGTTATTTTGCACGATTTACTAATTGAGTATGAACCATTTACTAGCATTGTACGTAAAATGTAATTATCGGATGAAACTGAATAAAGTTGTATATTGAATCATAGTTATAAAATACTGTTTCACATAATGTGCGTTTTCACACCTGTTTTTATATCGGAAGCTAGAGGCGTGTAGAATATACCATGCAAACCTTCCAGAACCTATTTCAAGTTTTCCCGCCATAACAATTGCAGGAACCTAGATCTACTTAATATACCACTAGATGGACCAGCGATCAAACTCTAATCCGCTTTTAAAAAATGTACCACCAGGTGGTGTGTCCATTAAAATACTGAATTACATAGTATACGTTTATTTTTTACATATACTTTAAAGCTACATCTTTATAAACTTTTGCCGGAAGATTGTACAATTTCAGTTAAAAATGAATAATCTTTTACATTATAACTATGATCTATTAATGTTGAAAGCAATCTAAGATTTTCACAGAAACATTTTCCTCTAGACAATATACTTTCTTAATTGCCCGGACCTTCATTATATAGATTCGTTGCTACTTTATTTACAAAATCTTTATAAATCGAATAATTACGATAATCATTCATATAATTCAGCTTTTGATTTACCACCTCCACAGCCGAAAAGAATAGGTTGATTGCTTGCTCGGATAATAATACTGCATTGTTTCATCTGCTTATTCTGATTCGCTTTTCTTAATCGGTAATAAACAGCAATTCAATTTTTATACCATAACCAATATAGATAGCTTTCTCGGGTTCATCAGATTTTAGAGTTCGACGTATAAAATGCTCAGTTTTAATGTTTGAAATTTCGCGCCATTACTCCATATCAAAATGCAGGCAGCACACGTCGGTAAATGGAGTCCAAAGTAATTGTACTGCAGGTTTAATGTCATTATTCTTTAATGAACCTCCTACCTCGAGAACGGTGGAATTATCGATAAATAGCGTCCACGTTAATAATAAAAGTTCTACAACAAAGCTATTAATAAGATGTCTATACCACAATACTAATTAATTACCTTTAGACACCGCTTCAGGTGTATCAGTCCATGAATAATCAGCTTTATCATCAATATCCCATGTATTTCCTACATCAGACATATCCGTTTGTTCAGCATCTATATCGTTCGAGTGATTTCAAATAACCACTTATTCAACTACGTTACCACCCTACATATAGCGAATGTGACGTCAGATTAAATGAGAATGAAGCTTAGCTGCATCCCCCCAGGTATCCTACATTACCAATGTTAGCGATAGGAAGTGCATGCCATTCGTTTATTGCCTGTGCTAGCGATAAGAAGTGCATGCGGAAATTATATTTTAACTTGTTGCAATTATGTGCTGAAAATTTGCTTGCAATATGGAGTAAATTGCCTCATTATTATCAGAAGGATAGGCAATTACGTGCTAAAACAAGATGTGTGAAGCATTGGAATAAATCAATCGATGCTGATCATACAGATGGACCACCTGCTCTAATGTTCGATTGTTTTTAATGTAATAATAAATAAACTATGATGATTTTATATTTTGCCTTTCATATTAACTCGTAGGAATAAACAACAACTTCATACATTTTATTTTATTATTATAACATTTATATACAGCATGTACATTATAACATTGTAAGAACGCGATGATGATGATTAGACAGGTTATCCTATAAATACAATTCATTAACGTTATAATGCAGAATAAGAATAATGACTTACCTGTATGATTAATGAAGAATAGTTTAGCCATCATTTTAGATGTACCAATATCTACGTCGCCTCCATAAACCAGCGCAAGTTGTTAAATTCACTGCTAAAGACTATGCACCTTCTCTTCCGTTAGCTCTTTAGTTAACCTCTATGGGAGAAATATATTATGTCCTTTTGTTTCTACAGCTACCTTTCTACCGAATATAGTTTTTATAATTTTTATAATTTTTAGCCGATATTTATAATCAATAACCATGTCAGAAACGTTTAATACAGAGTTAAAATTACTTGCGCCTACTAAGTTTAGGTGTTGTAGAAGATTCATATTGAAAAGTGTAATATAAGTAACTGAAGTTATATGCCGATTGCAACTAGTATTTATATCAAATTTTGATCAATATATTAAGAATCTGGTTTCCGGTTTCATTGTTCTATAAGGAAATAGTCACCCGGATTCAGAAATTTTGCGCAATTATTCAATTGAAATCATTACCTTCCTATACAAATGATATAATTTACATATAAATTTTGAATAGCGCTGATAACAAAACGGATGTCTGCAGTCAGATAACCTTATTTTCATACATTGTAATAACTGTTAATATTTCAAATAAATGAGTTCTTTAGGATTTTGTTACAGAAAATACGTATTTATTAGCTTTACTAATATTTTGAGCAGGACATCCGGACAAAAACCTGCGAATTCTAAGTTTATAATTTTTATTTCAAAATGCATTAACTATTTATTCAATTTTAACAACCGATTAAATTTAGAATGTGCGCCAGAAGTTGTTTCTGTATTACTTCGAAGCAATAATAAAACTGTATTTTAATTTCAAAATATAAACACTGTAACTAGTATCGTAATTGTAAGATGTTAGTACATATAGTGTACATTAGCTATAATTTTTAGAATGCGCGCGGTACGTTTCCTTTTCAACTTATCGAATACCTTTTCTTTCTAGTACCTTCTCTCCTTTCATCATGAAAAGATGCTCATTCACTCACTATGACGTCAGCTTAAATATTTACAGGATGTTATTTGTGGATAGACTTTATATTGAAATTTATGTAGATTGAATTTTTATTTAATGTTTTGGGTATTAATTATTTTAGAATATAATGCATTTACATACAGCATCATATGGTAAAGATTGTTGTTGTAATTAGCATTCACAAATGCATATAGCTTTAATTCATAACATCAAAGTATTTTTTATAATTTATTATATTATTAGTATCAGACATATACCAACAACATTATTTTCTATTTATTACTAAATGGAATAATTAACTTTCAATATAATTTTTGTATTTACAAATGCATAACTTAAAAGTATTTTTTTCTAATTTATACATAACATTATTATTTTCGGATATTTTATTACTTAAAGAACAAAATTAAAACTGTATTTTAGCTGTAAAAATGTAATTACATTTATGGTGTTATACGCGCCGGATATTAATTACTGCAACCAAATGAGAAGCTACTCATTCAGTCACTGACGTCAGATTAAATATTTACGCTTATACCACACTTTTTACGTTTCGTATCATAGCTCAGTTGGTTATATGGATATGCATAGATTCATAACATGACTTGCTCGAGTTCGAATCCTGGTGCAAAACACTTTTTCAGGCTTTATCCGACAATAGCTGCAGGATGAGCCACGCCGTCTTCTCAGATTGGTCCTCCAACTAGAACCTTCTGGTGGGGGCTTAAGTGCTCGCGCACGTCGCAGATTGGTGTGACGTCACTTCCTGCGCCAGAAGTGACCTGGCCTTACTGCTTAGACATTTTATTTAGATTGGTTTTGCAATACCAACAGCAGTACTAGAAAAATTGCGTTGGCCTGTAGTGTTTGTGGTATACTGTTTTATATACTATCTATACGTATGCACTATAAACAAAACTGGTGGCGCACTGGTTTAGGTCCTTGTTTGTTATTTCGGATGTCCACTCTTCGAACCTCACAGTCTCACTTTTTTTTATAATATAACATAACATCATCTAGTGCATCATTCTTCCTTTACAGTAGAGAGGCATTTCAAATCGTTATCTCTGTCTTTCTCGTGTATAAGCCGCTCTGTCGAAGAGAAAGGATGCACTTAGATAGGGTTACTAAATTTTCAATTTTGTTATTCAAAAAGAGGCGTTTTGATTTATTACATTTCTTTAAATCAGCGCGGTCGCTAGGTCTGTCTCAAAATTTAATAATTTTGTTCGAGTTCGACTTATTCTTTATAAAAACACGTCTTATATATTTATTTTATAAAGCTACAACTTTAATTTAAATAATAACCTCTTTCATTTCACTAAATACCCACATACGTTAGTTATTAAAAGCAGGTCATTACCATAATAATCATCGGTCAATTTTAAATTTGTAAATATGGGTCGATAACCTCAACTGACAAATATAAGCGCGATTTCCGTATTACAACATAACTAGAAATAATCTTTGTAATAATCACTATTGAATTTATAGCTAGTAGTACGGTTTTTATACGTGTTAGAACTCAGATATTTTTTGATATTTAAACCAACCGTGCTGTCAATCCTAGGGTATTTATTGTAAATTCGAGTTCCCTATTAAAAATACATATCTCTTGTTAATGAACTAGATAGTTCAACTCTTTCGAAATAAACGAAATTTTTCAATGTTATTAAAATTTGTGCTTCAATCTGTTAACTTGTATGTGTGTAACAATGATGCATTCAATTATTAATGCTGGTAATTACAAATGTAATCATCAATGCCATCAAATTATCTGTATGTTATTTTAACATATAGTTTTTATTCTGAATTCGCTTTCATTAGTGAAAACACGTATTAGTGTGCGTTAACTAGGTTTGTAGAGCGATTTTTGCAAAATTAATGAATTTATAACTGTTAAAACGTTTAGTACTTAGAAAGGTTTTCGTTAAGTATTAAACATAATGTTCCATATGAAACATTAATATTGAAGCGGGTCATTACCGGAATAATCAACGGTCGTCTTTTAAATTTATGAGTTTCGGTATAAATATGTCATGATAGCCTCAATTAACGAATATAAACGCAATTTCCGTGTTACAGCATAACTAAAAATAATCTTTTCGATATTTAAACCAACCGTGCTGTCAATACCCAGTTTTTAGTGTAAATTCGAGTTTCTTAATGCTAAAACATATCTCTGTGTGTTAATGGACTGCATAGTTCTACTCTTTCGAAATAAACGAAATTTTTCAATGTTAGAAAAATTTCAACCTTAAATTGTTAACCACTTTTTTGTGAGTAGATACGGGTATAAAAGTGATTCATGCAATTATTGATGCTAGTAATTACCGGTACAATAATCAATATCATTAAAGTTGTCTATATGTTACCTGGGTAGATATGTCTGTGTATTAAGGTGTGGTTACCTTAACATATAGTATTGTTCTGAAGTCGCTTTGATTGTGTAAAAACACGTATTAGTATGTGTTAACGATGTTTGTAGACCGATTTTTGGAAAATAAATTAATTTTGTAGCTGTTATAATGCTTAAGTTTTGTTAAGTATTTAAACAAAATGTTCCATGTGGAACGTACCTATTTGAAAAGGTTAGTTAGGGGTAATAGTGGTTTCTGTAGTACGAACACGGAATTTAACGATTTATTTTTATCTTCACCTTGGGACACCTTCACGTATAAACTTATTCTCAAATTCTTATTGACATCTCAACAAACATCTGTTCACAAACACTTATATTGTTTCAGATACAGATAGTCGGTTCTGGTTCCTAACTGAACGTCTATTATTAAGGTAGGTATTGTTCATTTGAGCTGGCCTATAATACAGGTAGGTACTATCAGTCGGGGACACGGGATGGTAATGCTGACATTAATATACAAATTAAAATAAAAATATTATTGCAGTATTCTAACATTTCTACACAACGAAAACTATTCTCCTCTCGAGTTAGTTGCGATCTCAGCCCTTGAAAGTGAAGCTGTTAAACACCGATCTATTCCTGTCCTATCCCATCATTTGAACAGGTGGGTCATTCCTAGGCCTTGCCCAAATGTGATGAGCAGCCATATAGGCCGCGGCGCTCGGTTCATAGGGACATTCAACGCCAAAATATTCCGTAAGGAACCTATCAGCACCGTGGGCCAGAGAATCTCTTGTTTATGGAGAACTGTCACTTGACAGTAGACCTACCCTTGCCCCCCACTATCAACCTTAGACCTCTGTGTAGCGTCTTTGAATCCCAAGGGGCTTAATAACTATAAATAAATCGGTAAAAATTAAAGGGGATTCAACAATTTTCTATCCCCATTTTAGTTGTAGTGTTAAACCCTCCCAGTTTAACACTAGTTAAGATTTTGCCCTTATGTGCTTTCCTCTTTGCAGAAATCTGAGTGTGTGTCCACATATGTGTATGTGTAGCACAGTTTATTTCCTAACTAAATTAATAATGTGATATTAACTACAGTAGTTCCTTAAATAAATATGAGAGGTGAAATAAGTGAAAAACATCTTTATTTAAGATTACATTGAATACATATCCACGAAGTTTACATACATCAAAGAGCTATAAGTTATTTTAATATAGTCTTCCGATTTATTTTGGTCTATATCGTACTATTGTAACATTCTAACTCTAATATACAGTGAAAACATATAAACATTCATAGTTTGTTCTCGTTTCGTACTATGCTTTGATCTTAATGTCTAGTCTATTTATTTATAAACATTCCAACAATATAATAAAAAGGTAATATGTCCTAAAATCCGATTGTATTTGCATTACCTGGTATAAGAACACTTTATTGTTTCATAATACATGATTTTCGGTTTTCATATCCGTATGGTACCGTGTCGTAGTTTTTTACCCTGTGACGTTTGTTGATGTTTAATAGAAGTCTTTTAATTTCGGGTGTTGTCACGAGTTTGAAGTTTCGCTTTGATTTTCGCACTGGCCAAATTTACCCCAAAAACTATTTAACATAAGCTTTGCTAGAGACCTAAGAGCGGGATATTTCTCAATAGAACCATATTCGAGCTATACACCCTCATGGTTAAGGCACACTGAAATGTAAAGGTTCTGGTCATCTTGTTTTGTACCGTTAGAGAGCCACTCCGAGGCCTTAGAATTTTAAGAACGTATTTATGAAACCGGAAAATTTATCTGTTACATCATACTGTGTTGTGTTATATTACCAGATTTCTTGTATTTGTACTATATTGTACCCCATTTTGACGAATTCTACAATTTCGTCTGTACACCATGTACTGTGAAATGTTCGTTCCTGAATTTCATGCAAGCATTATTCGTTACTTATTTTTTCCACAAATGTGCGACAAAAGCGGAAACATAAGGTTTTGATGTATCTTCATAGGGAGCACCGGATGGTAAAGATTTTGAGGTGGTAAAATTGAACACTTAACTATACCGTCTAGAAAGACACCCCTTGTAGTAAACTAGTCAGACACCCTTACAACATATACCCGTGGGTGGCCAGTAGGGAACTTCCCGTATTTACAAATCCAGGGGAGCACACGTGGACGCATTTAATTCTTTCGCCGGGTTTTGCTACATATTTTAGTTTCGTGCACCCCGTTCTACCACCATAAAATGCATCGCGTGGGTTAAGAGGTGCGTATCTTACCAAGGGGTGGTGTTTTTAGTATAACATTTTTTGGGTTTATTTTAATTCTAGCAAAAATTGACATTCCCACATTTCTGAGATGTGATATCCTAAGTTTTTAAGACGGAATGGTTTTGTTTTAGTATTTTCATATCTCTGCTCCATGGTATCGTGTGAATTGTCAAACAGCGGTGCATCGCATTGTGTTAAAAAGTATATAAGACAACCGTTATAGTAACACCCGCAAAACTCGAAAACTCCGTTTGGTGATTAGCAATAACCGTCTACTCTCAAGCCATATGTCACATACTCTCTCTGTTTAGCAGCGTGTTGAACAGAAATAACTCTACGACCCTCTTCCCATACCAGCCACTGTATAGCACTTATAGATTGTTTGTCTGCTCTTCGATAACCAGCTTTGGGAATAATTCCAATTGTATGGCGTTGTAAAAATCGTCGTCGATACACCAGATTGCAAGCTGAGGCTATCGTTATGGCGTCGACAAACGGATCAACCAGAGACCCCCTTTAAAGACAGCCTTCTAAAGTGCATGCAAGCATTTTTTAAGATGTCCATATCGGACCGGCAGTATTCTACTAACTCCTCCCACATTTTAAACATACAACACTGTGATTGCGTTTCTTCATACTATTTTAAAAATTCAGCTCTTTCTTCGGATTTCTTGGAGTTGTGGTAGTAATAATCAATATCAGGTAGCGGTCCTACACATTCGAAGTTTGCTATAATGTTAAACAGATGGGGAAAGTAACCTTTTCTTAAAACTGTCGCTAATTCAACCGCCTTTGGTAGAGCTGAGAGTGGCGTAGGGGGGTAATTAAGACTATCAATAAATCTTAGTTTATCAAATTTATTCATTAGTGCTTTAGACCCCCCCTCCATTATAATCTCCGGTTTAAGTGTGTGATTTAAAATAAACTGGTGATCAAACCCTTGATTATTGAGGGCTATTGCAACAACCGTTTTGAACAATTTTCTTACTTCCAGCAAGTAACTAATGATTTTGTTGATACAGTATTCAATAGGTAATATTTGTTCTCGAACACCACATTGGGGCCATCTGACTAGAGAAGAAGGTGGTTTGTAGCACGTAAGACACACTTGAAATACACAAGGATTTTCATCGTGAAGTTTTACTTCGGGTATTTCAGAGTGAGGTTTTTCTTGACGACTTTCTAAATCATAAAACAAAAATAAAACGTCGTCATTCACTTTATAACGGTTTGCTGGTCTAATAAAGGAAAAATGGTTTTCCGGTTATGATCGTTGGATTGTTTGCAAAAGATGAGGTGTTTTTCAGTTGTTAAAACTATATGCTTTTAAACAAACACTGCCTTTGTGTACTACCGCAGTAGTAGCAATAAACTTCTCCGATTAATTTTTTACAAACTGGAGCTCTTTCACAGCAGGGGCATGTAGCTTCACACCTATGCCTGTTTAAAGTATTGTACGTGATATGACACTTTTCACAGTAATAGCTACAACAGAACGCTGATGTTAACGATTTTATAACGTTAAAATGTCCTTGGTTGTATAGTAATCTTATTCTCTTTTCCTCGGAATCGACACATTCGAATAACATTTCTCGTTTTTTAGTGCCGTGTTGGTATACTGTTATGTTGTGCCCTTTAAGGTATTGTTGAAACTGTCTAAGTTCCTTAATACTACAGCCCTTACTCGGAATTGTAACCTTATCAACTTCTATTAAGTTTATTGCTAACAGTTTTTGTAGTGCATCTTTTTTCCTAATGTCATTATATCTCGGGACTTTATCTGCAAAGGCTCTACCCACTACTAACGCTCGCGGTAAACATAACTCATCTTCATTTCGTGTAGTAGTTATTCCAGGTCGTATGGTTGATTCTTCATTGTAGTTGTTGTACACTCGCTACCTGCCTGTGGGCGGTAATACACACGTTACCTCCATATGGAATGTGTCGGTGCTCGTGTAATGAATATTAGCCTGCAGTAGTGATTCCAAAGTAGTCCAACCCCGGTAGTTTTAATTTAAAATTTTCTGCGTGAAAGGTTATTCCCACTTTATCGTCGGGGTTAACCGATGATATAATGCATGTAATAATTTGATTAACCCCGGTTCTTATCCAGTCTACCACATCTAGCTTTCTGGTGTTGTCCTTTAGTTTAAACAAAATTTTTCGTTTCTTTGAGCAAAACTTCTTTACGCGCATATAACGCTCACTGACAATTTCAAAATTTGCGATGTGCTCTCGTGATAAGACCGATGTGAACAGTAGCAGCAACAAAAGTAAACTAAGTCACTTGGTACCTGGTGAAAGTATTTATACACTACTCCCCTCACCCTGACGGTATTCTCACACCCGTTGATCTGATTAGTAACTGTTTGAAAACTAACGTATAAAACACGTGAAAACGTGCAACTGTTGGACAAAAATTATTATGCATTACGTAAATAGTTAATTAGCAGGTTTTAACTAGGCAAGGAATTATAGTGAATGATGACTTGTAGTTAATTCTGGGTTTTCCCCAGACGTTACACACGTAATTTAATAGTGCAAGTTTGTTATTGTTTTATCAAAATTGAGCCTGAATGCTAACTTGGCCGACTTTACAATACGTTGTTATCCATAAATTCTATACTTACTTTTAGAAAATTAGTTAATTAGAGGAGACATTGTTTACGCTATTTGTTTTTTCTGTTGCTTAACGACCTTGGGGTAATTAGATTGGTCCTATAGAAACGAAGGAATCATTCCTTACCGTCACTTGCGGTTTTATACTTCGTGGGTCAGCAGCCCGTTTTCTTCAATACAACACTAATGAGCCATTATTTTTTGATTTAGCTTTTACTTCATTATTCACTCGTACAGTTTTTAATGCTCTGTTATAATTAGAGATATGGAATTAACTAACCTAAACGCAATAAAGTGTTTTAAGCCTTTTAAAAACATTAAGGACCTGGTCATTGGCGTAGAATACAAAATACTCAATCTTTGCCACGTATCATCAAAATATGGTGAAAGGGTTACATATGCCATCATTCATTACTATAAAAAGAAATTATAAGGTACTATATGACAACCACAAGCACAGTTTTGACAATACGAACAACAGCATAGTTAACTAATAAATTAACAAGTCAAACCTATAAAAAAAAATACGCTACATACCTCACTTAACACCTTCAATTTTCAAACTGTTTGTATTTTATAAAATAAAAGTTTCCATTTCAGCAATTCGTACGGTATCGTCTTTTTTCACTAAACTTAAAGACAAAACCCCTCTACTTCATAACTGTTAATCGCATTTTAATAAAATTTGGCTTTTCTCCTTAATAGGTAAATGCTTCTAATGATCTAGAAAATATTATTTTAAGGCAATTTTATTATTCCATTTTTTTAAGGCCCCTTTCTTCAAACCCGTTTTGCACCCTTGATCTACCGTCTTGCTCACGGGCTCCATTTCTAATAGGGATTCTGCTAACACTATGTCATCTTGCAACAACTGAGGCTTTGCCATGAACCCTATCTTCAAACGGCTGAAGACTTGTGGGGCTCGTGGAATCCCGTGTTTCGCAGTAGGCGTCCCGTTTCTGACAGCTAAGTTCTGCTATACGCCTTGTCACTAACACAGGACTCTATTTATAAGAGCAGGGGTTCCGCCAACTCCCGACAGCCGCGGTAGTTACTAGTTAGCACACAGTTTGCAATTCTACTCCTTGGTATAATTTAGAAGAAAGCATAACAAAATCTTTAGTCATTAACTACAATATTCAATGTCGCGTCTACCATCGGTTTAACTCACTTTGAACAATATACGATATTAACTAAAAACAAAGTTTTTTATTTTATCGGCATAAAACTGTAAAACCACGCAGTATACCTGATTATTTCATCGTCACAATTAATCATGTAGTGAGAGTCAGACATTAATAAATCACTTCAGCGTGTAAGGGCTACAAAATTACATATGGTAAGAGTAGAATGAGGGGAGTTTCCGCTCACTACTTTTAATTAGATGACAGCCACGCCCTCTTCCAGCTGATTGGTCGTGCGTGCGCACACAGCCTCATGCTGGTGGTTATGACTGGAGGGCCTCAGGGTAGAACACGTCCCCTGTTTTCTGATTGCTCCATAGACCCCGCCCAGCCACCAGGCTCTATGCTGTGATTTGAGACCTAAGGCACTTTATTCTAATTGGTTGGTTTCGGTTGTTTACTTGTGACGCCATCTAGTGGTGTATTTTTAAAATTAATGAATGTCTTCTGTAATAAAGGCTAATTGCAGATTTTTACAGTAGGGTCTGATCATGGTTCCATCTAGCTGTATATTTTAAAAGCAATGGATGGTGTGAGAAGGCCGCCATCAGTTGTGTATGCTGTAAAAAGCTAATTGCAGATTTCTGTGGCCGTGGCTCAATTTTAAGGGTATCGGTATACGGTAAAACTAAAAATTGGAAATAGCATTCCGGTTTTCCGTGTTTGTTATAGCAGCAATAACGAAGAAGCTAAGAGGTTTTAATAGCTTATTATATGTAAAACCAACTTAAGATTTAGATCTGCAAATGAGTGAATATGTTATCAGTTTGAACCTTACTGAACATTTAAACAAATATTAAGTTAGTCACCACGTCAGCAGGACCTGATACAGGTATTATTGTTGTTGATAGGTTAACTTCTGGAAACTTACTACCACAAAACAAAAATGTTTTTATTTTTTACTCAATTTCACAACATAGCTATTATAGCAATAAAACTACTTTCTAAAAAAATATTAAATTAGTTGCTTTGCCTACTGGTCATACAGAATGCATTGCAACACCGTTACCCTACAAGTTTTTATTACATTGCTGTATACGACGGTCTTCTGCCTTAAAAAACTTATGGTAACGCTCAGGTAGCACACATTTAAATTCCTACAGCTCCACCACCACCTTCTCGCTTTGTAGATATGCTGTCCATATTGAATATCTTATATTGTACACTTGTCTCTAAATCCTTAACGTTTTTAAGAGGTTTAAAACATGTTGATGAATTTAAAACAGTTAAATCCATATCTGTAATTATAACACATTAAAAATCTGCACAAGTAAATAAATAAAGTAAAATAAAATAAGGGCTAGAACCATAAACGATTACTTACCAGTATTGTTGATGATGCGGAAGCCATTGGAAACTCGACAGGGGGCTGTATAACTGTTACTTCTTCTTCCTTATTTATACTTATGTTGCATTCAACTTTCTACGCCTTGTTTATAAATATAACGTACTTAAGGGTTTTCGTAATCGTTAATTTAAAATCTCGACCTCAACTTTCACATCACGCTGGTATAAATTCACTGTGGTTTAAAAGACTTTCGCGAGAAGCTATGCCTAACCAGCTGCTGTTGCATAAATTACTATCAAAGTTAAAAAGTTTAAAATGGGATTTGCAAATTTATGGTGTTCATAGAAGGTTGCAAAGATAGATCTCAATACTCGCAACACAAGATGGCTCAAGAGATTGACGTAACCAATCAAATATGTAATAGTACAAACACTGTGAAAACTATAATTAAATAACAATAGAGTCACGCAACCCCGAAATAAAATTAACTAACAAATTGTTGCATATACGTCAAGCAAGCAAGAAAACAACGGATTCTCATCTAATGAAATATTTTAATACTAATGGAAGATGTAATTGTAATGGACTAATTTGAAGTGCTACTGTATTATTTGTTCTGTGCTCTGAATTTCGACGGGCGTTCGTTTGAAATCAAAATATTTGAGCATTAGCCATCGCAAACAAAATTAATTAGAGAGCAATACAAGCTATAAATACATTGTATTAGACATTAATTAAATCACTACCTTCGTTTAGTTGTCTAATAAACTCTCCATTTAACCCGTCAGCAGAGAAAACTCATTATATATTTCCAATTCAAAATAACAATTACTGCTAAGGTAATAGGTGTATTTTGGCGAAACAAGTTTTGAGTTACAAATCTGAGATGTTGATTTTTGTGTGTTATGCAAAGGCTCTAAGATCAAATTGTTCGCAGAAGTTGACCATTTTGAATAAGGAGTTTTATGAGACGCGGTTGTACATTTGCTGTATTTTTATTAAAGCAAGATTCAAGTTGCAAGACTATGACGTCGATTTCATTTGCCCCCCCCCCCAAGCATTTGTCCATTTTCAATAAGGACTTTGTGTGTTGAAATTAAAATTCAAATTTATTTATAAATCCCTTTTGACAGAGGTTAGCTTCAAATCAACATCTTAAACGTTCTAATAACAGCTTCGTTGACCTGATATTAATTCAAATAGAAATGAAGTGTATTATCAAAATTGGAGATGAAAGTCAATTGTATCCTGCATTTTGAACAATCTGTACGAGTTGAGAACCAGCATAGACGTAGATGGAGTTTAGGACAACCTCAAACTGTCTAATCTATAACTTTTCCCGGTTTCGATCAGCATCTTGTATTAAGAACTGCAGCAGCATCTAGGATCTACTTTAGCTGTGGCTCGCTACAGCTGGTATCTTGGGATAACATTTTGGTCAGGCGTACCCATCTTGAACAAGCTGTACGAATTAAGACCCAACTCATTCGTAAATGGGGTTTCGGGCGATCTCAAACTGTCTAATTGGATGTTTTAAACGGGTCCTCAGAACCGTGTGCAACTTAAAACTGTAACTTTGCCCGGTTTCGATCAACATCTTGTATTAAGGGCTGCAGCAGTATCTAGGGTCTACTTTGGCTGATGCTGGGTATAAACAGTACCTTGTGATGACATTTTGGTCAGACGTGTCCTTTTGCCGGGTGGTTGACACCTTGAAAATAAACCTATACTGTACGCATTGCTAACAATCGGGTATTATTTTTGGCTCTGACTGAAATTGGTTTCAGGTCAGCATACTGATAAGTCGAATAAGGTGATCAGGTTGAAACGAATTCTGAAAAATGTTTGTCGGCAGAAGCTGATGAGTCAACTAAGGTGATCAAGATGAAATGAATTCTTGATGAAACTTGTTTATAAATCTAAGGCGCTTTTGACAGCGGTTAGATTCACATCAACATATTAGACCTGAATTTTAAATCTTGTTTCAAAGATCTTTTGATAGAAAGTAGTTCAGTAGGTCATTTCTAATATAACAAATTTAATAATTTAAATTTGGGAGTAAAAAACAGTTTCTAGTTGCCAAATCCGAGTGGAGTAGCAGAATTTCAACTTCACGATAGCTAGCCTCAGTCAACCTAATTTTCGCTATGTGATCCAAAACGCTGCCCGTACAGCAACCATGCACCTCTGGCCTGTTTCACCTGGCGTCGATACTACTATTTCATTGCAAAGCTGTTTCATACATATTTATCACTTAATCTTCATATAGCTGAAATCGAGTCAATAGTTGCGTAAAAACGTCAAGTTCGCTTTACTTGCGTTTTGCATTGACCGTATATAACACCCAATATCAGGAAAATAGTTCATCCACAGAATATTAACGAGAATTATTTGTTCATTTGTTTCGGTGGTTCTAGTGTTACGAGCAATCTGCTTCAATGTTAGACTGCGACCAGAAAGGATAATTTCCTTAATTTTAACAATAATTTCGGGATGTGAAAATGTAAACTTTCACCATTATTACACATGCTTAAGATACTTAGCTTTTTTGGGTTTTCAATGGTGTGTTCTTTCATTAATGTTTTATACAAATCTAAACGTTTCGATAACACTTACAGTTATCGTCCTCAGTAGCAATAAAATTTTTCAGAGCTGTTTAAGATGTTGAAACAATTTTATAAAACTGGAAAAAGCGAAAACGCCAACGTAAGTCAGCTATTTATATAACAGTTTGATAAACGTATGAAGCAAACTATGGAATACAATTTTGTTTTAAAAAAAACTAGATCGTTAAGAAATGAAATATTGTTAACTGCCTTGAAAATGACAAATCAGAACACCCTCTAACAGTCGAAGGCTAATAGTGAAAAAGGTCGTAATCAAAGAATAGATTTAACAAAATTCAATTAAATTATGACGCAGCATAAAGTTGTGATAGACTTAGTTTGAAATTGATAAAAGCATTCACAAATAGAAACATGACATCAATTAAAAATCTAGTCAAATCTTACAGTAAAATAGTTTTGTTAATAGTGAATGTTGTTTTATAGTGAAAACACAATGCAGTTTAATGTGATTTCCAATTTTAATTTCTACTACATAGTTTAAATTATTGTAGTGCGCTGGTAGCTTAACATATAATTGGTAAAGCGTTTATTTCAAGGTCTAGTAAAAAACACAGCAAAAAAGGTAGACATACCAAAACCTAAAGTTAAAATTCAGACATGCCGTTGTTCCTTGTTTTAGTTATAAGATGACAAAACCTATTTGAATGGAGATCTTGTTCTTGCCTGTTGAAGTTATTAAGCTGTTTATATAAGGTTGTCTTAACGGTATTTCTATATTATCAAACTGAATGTCATGATTGAAGTAGTTTATAGCATGCTTAGCTACCAAAGATTTCTCGCGGGCACTTAATCCTCAAAATACTCTATCAAAGCTACGTTTTGTGGTTCCACTATACCTTTCCACACACATTCATATCTACTGGATAACGAACGGCATGTGACATATTTAGCACTCACACACTCCTGTATAGCTCTGTAATAAACCCCTTTCTATGACAAACCCAAACATAATCATTGTCATAAGAATTCATTTTATTAGATTAAGTGATTAAAATAAATAACTAGATCGAATCCGTAATCTAAAGTATAAATTAAAAAACAAATAAATAATAACGGTATTAACACAATACCGGGAATGCTACATCGTCCGGGGCACGATTTGGCTAGTAACCGCTTTGTCTGTTAATTTAATTACTGAAAAAACAATACGAATGCATCTGATCGACCTGGCGGTCAAGATCGCAACAGATAGGTCCGTTGCTGAAGACAGTGTAAGTAATAAATGGCGAGTTGATACGTGGAATATTAGAGGTATGCAGGGTAAAGAATTTGATACTGCGAATGTAATAAATGATAGACAGCTTGATATTACTTGTGTATCGGAGACAAAGGAGATGGAGTAATCGAGAGTGAAACAGCGAAAAGATGTGTGAAACAGTACCAATTGGTATCCCCTAGGGTAATGTGGAATTACGCATGTTATGCGCGGGTGAACGGAGAAATAGACCCAGAATGTGGGAACTTCTGGATTGATGTGGCGAACATGTTAAACGTATACAGGCAAATCAAAAGGGTGGATGAATACTCATCAATTGCTAGGAAAGTTTGGAGAACCAAAGAGCCAATGATAATGGTGAACGCCTGGTGAACATCTGTGTTGAGCGAAACCTCTCTGTATCTATTACAGAGATATGCAGGGTGGGTTCATTCCCGGGAGAGGATGTGTGGATTAGATTGTTTCTCTCCATCAAGTGATCGAAGAGTGTTGAGATGTAAAAACAAGCTATAATTTACGTTTGTAGGTCTGGAGAAAGCGTATAACCGCGAGAAACTCTGAGAAATATTAAATGAATATGGCGTAAGTATAGGACCAATAAACGGAGTAACGGCTGTATATAACGGTAGCCGGGTATATGTTAGGGTAAGAGGAGGTGCGGCTGAATACTTTAATATTGAGCAAGCAGTGTGACAAGGCTGTGTAATGTCACCGTGGTTGTTTAATGTATACATGGATACATGTGTTAACTACAGAGGAATAAGCTTGCTCAGTATACCTGGTAAAGTATTTGGAAGAGTACTGCTTGATAGAGTACGAGAATTGCACAAACTAAGATTTGGGATGCACTCTGCATGCCAGGTAGAGGATGTGTTGATCACATGGTTGCTCTCTGGCAGGTGTAAAGAGGAAGTTATACTATGCGTTTATAGATCTGGAGAGAACATATGAGAGAGTGAATGGGGAAAATCTGTAGGAAATATTAAATGAACATAGCGTAAGTAAAGGTCTAATAAACGGAATAAGAGCAGTATATAACGGTAGCCAGGCAGGTGTGAATGGATACTTTAATATTGAGCAAGGAGTGCAACAAGGCTGTGTGATGTCACCGTGGTTCTTCAATGTATACATGGATAAATGTGTTAGGTAAGCATTTAATGCAAATGGTGTAATGGTTGGTGACGCAAACGAGTTCTGGTGTATGCAGATGACACAGTTTTATTAAGTGAGAATACAAAGGATGGCCAGATTGGACGACGGATCAATGCTGGAAAGAAAATGGTTGGAAGTATATGGATGATTGTGAAAAACGAAAGCATGAGCGTAGCGGTGAAACGAGCAAAGTAAAATAAATGCCGTGGGAATGAGCTTCCTGAAAAGCGCATGCGGTAAAACGAGAAGGGATAAAGTGAAGAAGGAGTGTGGCGAAAAAAAGACGATGACAGAAAGCTATAAAAGTAGTACACTACATTGGTTTAGTCACATCGAAAGAATTAACAACGCAAGGTTAACAAAGCAGATTTATGTGGGAGAAGTTAGAAATAAGGCCGGGCCTGGTAGGCTACGTAAAACAGAACAGAATTCAGTAGGATGTATAATAAAAGAAAGGGAGGTAAGGAGTTTTAAAAATAAAAGGGCATGTCAGAAACGATGTACGAATCTTGCGGGTGCATGGAAAAAGGTTTCTAAATTAATGAGGCAGGGATGGTTTTGCCAACCGCGTTAGGGAATGGCTTGAATGTTATTTATGTTATGTTACACACTACTCAGATATCCCATACTAACTGCGACCACATTACCTTCGAACTTTGTTTGATATGTTGCGTTACCTTACCTCTCAGTTGGTACCAACACACTTATTTCTCATTCACATCGCCATATTCACTCCCATTCTCACCCAATCATTGCTACCTAACACACAGTTAACCGTATCACTACATTTAAGAGGAAGATGCAGACCAACTCAGATTACATGGGTCTTACATATAGTAAGTATCAGTATAAGCATCATCATCAGCGTAAGCATCAGCATCAATATAACCATCACCTTTATCTTCGTCTTCATTTTCAGCATCATCGTTATCGTAAACGTCAACGTCACCTACACCTTCACCATCGCCGTCACCGTTAACATTACCATCCGAGTAAAGTGTATAAATAAGTAAGGAAAAAATAAAGCTAGGCTAGCTATTCACGTAATGTGGGCAGATGTAGGCGAAAACTAGTAAGAACAAGAAACCTTGTGCACTTACCCGGTGGAACAATAAAATAAATTATTGACAAGTAGGACTTCTATTAGAGGGGACATGTTATTGCGGAGTTCTCTTACAGTATAGACACTAGTGTAAGTTCAACACGTTAATTTATTCTTAAAGACCATTAATCAATATTTTGCATTCCATGCGAATGGGACCACTGTATGGCACTTCTGCGTTTGCGCAGTAGAGACGCATGACGACATCTGACAAATAATTGCATTAGAGATGGGCTAAATTATCATACCTTTGAAGGGAAGCTGCGCAAACATACGAAAAAACCCAGATAACTTCATTTAGGGAAAATGTTTTCAAAAAGAGAAAGTTTTTAAATCTTCACCTCAACAGTTTAAATATTGTTATGATTTACTAAATATTGTTCAATGTTGCGGTAGATGTCCTCAAAGGTATCCTCCAACCAGTACGTATTAGATTGTTTCTATCCCTTTTGAGTCATGGGAACATATGAAATAGTAGCATAAATAATTTGTTGGAACTAGCTAAATAAATTTATGCCGAGCATCGGTTTTTTCGTGGAATTGTCTATATATGTATTGCTTCAATACCTTTGAGGACCTTAGTTGGCATTAGAGTCCTCAAATGTACCTTTCAGTGCATAGTAATTCGGATTTTTAATTTTATTGAAGTATATGTGTGGTATATGTGCAGGTATCACACATGTAATACCACCCAATCAAAACGTCATCGGAAGTATACCACATTGGAGCTATACGTTTGACGTTTAACGGCAAATTAAAAGAAACTGCATTATAGATGGACAACATGTACCATATAATGATAACGAAAAGAAACTATTCGAAAGTATATTACATAGAAGTTGCAATTCTAACAACACGTTACAGCAATGCAAAGATTATTGCATCTGGTATGTAAAAACCTTCAAAAAATTTTTTAAGAGGCAGCTAAGCTGTTTCTCGAAAAACAATTAGTCTTTAAGAATGCAAAATGTGTAAAAATATGTAGATGCACTTTTTATTTATACATGAATGCAAAATCTTGAAGCAATAATTGGAGTTTATGTACATCGTTATGTTAAGTATTCAAAGGCACACGATATTTCAAGTAGTGTCATTTAAATTATACTGCTCATATTAGAACAGGTGTTAGCTCACGTAGTAGTACCTAAGGCGAGCCAGACAATAAGCGAGTAAAAAAGTTTCCCGCCAATTTCCCCTCAAAAAGTAGTGGGGATTCGTCCTCAAATATATATATATATATATATATATATATATATATATATATATATATATATATATATATATATATATATATACATACATATACAATGACAGATTTTGAACAAAGTGCGGGATAAATTATTTCTATTTAAAATATAGTTATACCATATAGGTAACTTTTCAATGTACTTTTACTGTTACATACATTTTTGTCCTTAATTTTAATAAATAAACTTATAATATTAAACGTTTTTTTAAAATTTGGTTCTATTTGCAATATGTGAATATTATTACATTGAAAGCTGCGGTTCGTTTCAATAGATTGTTTGGATAATGCAGTGCTATTTGGTTTAACTCATATATCAGGCTTATGTTGTGTAACACTACGTTTTAGGGGTTGTAAAGACGTACCAATGTAAACCAAATTGCAGGAAATACACGGAATTCGATAAACACTGTCTGTTATTTTATCTTTATATAATTCTGATTTTAATTTAGATAATAATCTTAAACCTTCATTTTCCGGTACGTATACTGGAATTAAATTAAAACTTTTAATGATTTATATATTAAATAAATTTAATTAAAGAACACAAAATAATAATGATGTACAAGAGGCAATAGCGTAACACAGGGGTTTTACTCCGGGTAAAATAATTCACAACACACATACACACACACGCGCGCACATGGACACGGCACACGCATACGCACACGCAAACATACGTGCGCACGTACACGCACACGTATACGCCTAAGCACATAACCACGCACACTCGCACGTACACGTACACACATGCACAAACATACGCACACGCACGCGAACGCGTATGCGCAAAAAAATACGCATACGCATACGTACACTCACACACGCACACGCGCACGTACACGCACACACACACGCACACGCACACGCACACGCACACGCACACGCACACGCACACGCACACGCACACGCACACGCACACGTACACACAAAGCACATGCATACGCATACGCATACGCACACTCACACACACACACACACACACACACACACACACACACACACACACACACACACACACACACTCATTCTCGGATGCATATGCACACACACACACACAATCCCACGCTTATGCACACGCACGCGCGCACGCACACGCACACGCATACGCACACGCACACGCACACTCATACGCACATGCACACGACGCACACACACACACACTTACAGGCATACGCACAAGCAGAAGCACACGCACATGCACTTTCACACTCACACTCAGACGCACACGCACTGGTACACTCGCACACACACTAAGACTAACACGCACACGCATATGCGCACTCACTTACACACATACGCCCACACACACACACATTTTCTCTCAGATGCATACTTACATGCACACGCCTGCACTTGCGCACTAGCACACGCACACGCACACGCACACGCTGACGCAAACTCACACTCACAAGCACACGCACACAAACACTCGCATGCACACGCATACGCACACTCACTTACACCCACACGCAGACCCACATACACTTACTTTCAGACGCACGTGCACACGCACAATCTCACGCAAATAGTCTAGCTACCGTATTTCTGGCCCACTTTGCCGTGTTGCTATGTGTCAAAGTCATGCTGTGTTGTAAGAGTTGAGTGAATTGACAAGTTCACGTCCTTTGTTCATAGATCAAGATGAGGCAGGTTTGATCAAAGGCCACTTTCTCTTTTTCTGGCCCAAAAGGAGAAGACAAGAGTCAATGCGCATGAACTTTTTCTAGGTCAAAGGGAGGCATGAATTAAGGGTTACTCCCATTCCTTACGTCAAAAAAGGGGATAAGTCTAAGGCCACGCCCTCTTTCCAAGTCAATAGGAGGGAAATTGTTTTTTTGCAGGTCAAAGGTAGTTACAAATTTCAGTGGCCATTTTCTTGCTCAAACGGAGAATGTCATTGACGTTCTTCTATGTCAAAATGGAGAGGAAGAGGTTAAAGTTCATTAACCCCTGAAGTTCCTCAAATCTTAGATATCTAAAGATAGATCGAGAGCTAGATAGTCTGGATTGGAAGTGAGAATTGATGGAGGAAATCAATAATCTACCGAATTTAGAGTTATGGAAAATATTGCAAACACCTACATAAGGAATAGAATTAACCCAAGAGTTTTGGTATTGTTGTATCCCTGGACATAAACGTAATCTCACAACTTTTTTGAGTTTGCGTAATTATAGCTTCAATATGCGCCTAAACTCATAAAATGGATAACACTGGCTAAAACTTGTCTTAGAGTAATATTTGAGAGCGTTTACTGTCTGATTACTATATGTTTATCACGTATAACGTATTCCTATTAATTTCAATTTTTATTTTTACATAATACAGAGAAATAATTCAAATACCAATCTAAACCCCAAAGTTATTATTGCGTTAATGAAGATTGAATATATTTTCTCCTTTTGTATTGCAATAAAAATTGTGCTGTATGGTTAGATGGAATAAATAATCTACTTTTTTAGTTTAGTAATTTAGTTCTACCGAAATTACCGCATTTAAAAGTAAATTCTATCGTATATTTCTCATATCTTTACCCTTTAGTTACTCTAAACTCTTTATTATTTATCTCTAATAAGTTTCCTTTTATCACATATTTTAAGTTTACAGAGATTACTTGACAGCTGTTGGCTCTATAAAATGCAGCACCTCACTACGACTTAATACTTTAATTATACTTATTGAAATAATTCTAATTAATATTAATCTGTCTAATCTAATCAATTCCGCAAAAAAAAAGAATTAAATTGCATCAAATAATTGTAATATCTTCCATATCAAAAAAATTCACATCTATCGGGACTAACAATAGATAACGCATTGAAATAAATAAAATTAGAGACATTACACAATAGTAAGGGGAATAAATACAATAACCAACAAACTATCCGTTTAAGACACTACGCTACCTCATAAAAAATTTCACTAAACACCAAAAAAAGCGATATGTGTACCAAAACTGGAAAATTTAAAATTATAACGCTTCTAGCTGTTTTAGGCATGACTGCACAAATACAGAATGACGCCAAGTGAATATAAGTCTCGCGGTTTATAAGCCCCCCGGATATCGCATCGTATTGCATCGGTACCTCCTTTATTATGAGTAGGTGTACAGTACGGGTTCGAGCACACTTCCCATGTTATTCCTTATGGAGTTTCCCAAGGTTTGTTCTAGTCAATTTTGGCCCCAGAAGCCAATCAGAAGCGTTCTTTCAGTTACATGACCAAACATTGCACATGCGCAAGCAAATTTGACTGGAATGATTGGTGGGGGTAAGCTATATTTAGCACATCATAAGGGACGTGCGCGAATGGTTGAATTCTGATGTCTGCATGGGGGTAAACAGGGGATGACTGCGCGCGGATGGGGGAAAGTACATCAGGCACGGTTATATAGAGAATGGCTTCAAGGTTGGCGATAGCAGCGTATGGATGGTTGCATACGGAAGGTTACATAGGGGTAATCACATGGGTGATATTGAAATGTGGGCGGGGATTAGCTACATTCGACATAGCTGCATAGAGGAATGACTAAAAGGTTGTGGATAGCAGCACGTGGGTGGTTGATTATAGTTGCATATGGGTGGTTTCATGTTAATGGTTGCATAAGAGAAAGCACATGGGGATGGTACCATACGGGTAGTTGCATGAGTATTGCTGCATAGGGTCAAATACATAGGGAATGGTAGAATGCGGCTAAATAAACATACGATAATAATAATGTATTGTTACCAAATACATTCTGAAGAAAGAACTACACCTTCAACATATTTGTATTACTTGTCGTGGCGGATGAAAGAAATATCTAGCGTTGGAATGTAAGGTTCTTTAGATAAACAGAACTTACAATCTAGCAAACTTAGGGGTTGCGGATGTGGTTGCTAAGAGATGGATGCATTTATTATCTAATAGTTTCTTGCTGATGTTGTTATATTGGAGATTGTACGGTTATTTTCTCAAATCTAAACGAAATGTTTGTCTTTACGAATCATAAAGCGCGTTTACTTACTGATCATCAACTGAAGTTTATTTGAAATTCGAAACGGGTATCCGGTTAATTCTCACGTGACACCTTGAGTAATTTAGCTATGTTGCTTCTGGAACACTACAGTGTCGCCATGCCTTAAGGTCATGCGATCTTTCTAGATTTATCGTTATCGCCAGTATATTAATAGTTTCTAGGTCAAAGCTTATTCACCTCTAGGGGTGCCATTTTACAATTCTTATAAATCAGAAAGTAGAATGAATGTTCACTGACATTTGCAAACCCAAAGTTAATGGACATCAAAGTTAATTGACCTCTAGGTATGTCACATTACGATTCATAGAAATTTGAAAATAGAACAATCTCTTAAAGTTCATTGGACTTTTCAAGATCAAAGGTTATTCGGAGTATCAAAATACAATTCGTCTAAAAATAGAGTAAATTCGTGGATACGTGCGAGTCAAAAATTTAATTAAACCCTTCAAGGTCCAGTATCCATTGACCTATAGGCGTGACATATTACAATTCTTAGAAATACAAAAGCAGAACAATTTCTTAAAGTTCCTTGACCTTTTCAAGATTGTATTTTATCGGGGTGTCATATTACAATTCTGAAAGTCCAATATTTCACTGACTTCTTCGAGGTCAAAGTTCATTGACCTCTAGGCGTGTTATACTAGAATTCTTAGAAATCTAAAAGTAGAGTCAAGGTTTACTGGCCTTTCCAAGTCCAAACTTCATTTACTTGTGGAGATGTCACATTACGATTTTTAGAAATATAAATATAGAATGTTCTTTGTCCTTTACAATGTCAGAGTTTATTGACAACTAGGAGTATCATATTACAATTCTCAGAAATCTAAATATATGATGCCATATTACAATTCTTAGAAGCCAGAGGGAATACTCCAAAATTTATAGACTTTTTCAATTACAAATTTTATTAACCTCTTGAACCCGAAGTTGAAGGTTCCTAAAATTTTAAAAATAGGAGAAGTTTTTCGAACACTTCAAAGTTCAAGTTTATTCGCCTCTAGGCGTGTCATATTACGATTTAAAGAAATCTAAATATAGAACCAATTAGTGGAAGCCTCCACGTTTACTGATCCCAACAGGTGCCATATTTCAATTCTTAAACATCTAAAAATAGAACGAGTTCGCGGAAATGAGAGTGGGGAGCTCAAAACTTCTTGATCCCTTGAGGGTCACTGACATACCAAATCGGGAGGTTATGAATTCTTAGAAAACTAAAAACATAACTAAAGTTTATTGACTTGGAACCGGAAGTGAGGGTTTTTTAATAACCTGGGCGAATGATATTTTTCAGGGAAATCAGTCTTATAAGCTTCTAAACGTCAATAATCTACCTATATGAGGGTTAATTGGCCTTTAAAAAGCTACTTAGCGGAACAAGATATTGAAAACACATGGGAATGAGTTCTAGGAAATGGAGTTTGCAATGTAGACGCTAATGACTCATTCTTATTAATTTCTAAAGATCAAGTTGTGACTGCTTTGTATTGTTCAAGTTTTCTAATATAAGGAAGAGCAACGTATATCTCATAGATTCATTAAAAATGAATCTGTTAAGTGGATTTTCGCAGGATATTTACGGAAGCGACCTCCTGTTTTTAAGTAATAGCCGATTGTTCTTACGACTGCTGTCAGTTATTAAGAAACCACCACCAGTTCTTAGAAAGCTGTCTTTGGGAAACCGGTACAAGTTTTTAGAAAACCAGTACCCGTTTTAAGAAAATCAGTTTCTGTTCTCTAGGAATCAGCCAAAAGCTAAATATTGAGATCTTGGAGGCGAAGGTGTTTCATCGATAGGAGAATAGTAAAAGTAGTATGTAAAAGATAAAAGGTTTATTGATCAGTGTATCGGATACATCACATAAGTTTAATCCGTGGGAAAACGAAATTTACAACTGGATATTAAAAAACGTGAAAGAAATACAAATTTCTGCTTGGGTCGGACACGTAGACCAGATTTAGGAACAGGACCATCAAGTCATTACATGATTATAGAAGTACTTTGAGTTTACTGTATAAGATAATAAAATTTTTGAAAAAAATTGTATATCAATGTAACATTTGATGCACTAAAGTAAAATACAATTATTTTTCTGTTTTATTTCATGTAAAATCTCCATGCTTTGTTATAATTACAAAACTATTGCTATAGCTATATGAGATATTTATTTCACAAACGATAGGTTAAACGTCTACGTATAACGAAATATCGCCTTCATTGATCAGGGATCCTTCATCTAATACCCATTATTTTCTTGTTGTATTTAAAACATGAACTGGTACTTAAAAATGTTAAGGTATGGGATGTAAGCGAAAAAAAAAATGGCTGACAACTATGCATCAGTTTAATCTACATTCTCAATATTTAAATAACCTGTAAAACTAAAAGTAAAAATGACGATAGTCAATAGATATAAATATGTATAGGTTCATCTCCTGACATGAGCTCATCTTGGGGTTTATCGATAGCGTAATGTTCCCATGGAAGTGTGTTAAATGAATCGATGATTAGATACCGTTTATCATCTTCAGTACTTAGAGCAATTTTTGTTTGTGTTATGGAAAAACCACATGCTTATCTGATCGAATCAAGTTTTGTGAAGCAGTCATTTGATTAAAGGTTTCGAGGCATTCGACATAGCCATCAAATACATTTTTTTGTCTCCACTACTGATTTCTTTACACTCTTCGCCTCCTTGATCATAATTTTTAATAGTACATAATGGTACTGCCCACGCAAATCATGATTCATCATCATTCTTAACATTGATATAAGGTTCTTTCCTCTTAATTTGGATTGGTAACTCAATGTATGGGGATCCAAGCTGAGGTGTGAATGTAATAATGTTAACTCCCAAAGAAACAACAGCTTTAAATGCCCATTCACTACCACTTTCTTGAAATTCTGATATTTTTTTATTATAGGTTTTACAACTCCTCCTCAAACCACTTGTCTATATCGGTGTCCCTATATATTGGAACCTTCATTGTCGTGAAGTAGTTATACGCATTAAGGATTATTTCCCCTTGCGCGATCACAAATTCGACACACAAAATTGTTAGCTTTCACAGCCTGATAGTATCTTACAATAAAATCATACCATAAATAAAAATTTTTAATATGGTGTCGTGAAAAGGCGTGTAATAATATAAAATCACCATACTCGACGTTTGTCAATCAAAACAATAGATTGATACTTTTTCCCGATGAAAACACAATTTTTTCAATTATGCAATACAAAAGTGATATAGAAACTGATAAAAAATACTTGATAACCAAGATTTACAGAACGGCATTTTTGGTAAAATTAACCAAAGTGACTGCATACATTACAACATTAGACACAGCACAAACGTATATCGTAATACTGCATCTACAAACCTCTCAACGCGATTGATAATTATCAATGCCGGTTAGAATGTTAGAATGGTCACCACAGCTTTAGCAATAAGTTTATATTAGATAAATATAGTTCAGATTGTGTAATGTAGAGTGAGCCAAAATCTTGTTGTAAGGCCATCAGAGACATTAGAAAGGCTCCCGTGATAGACACAAAACAAATTCCATTGTACATAATAAAGATGTATGTTTTTAATAGCAAATAGTCTACCAATCATTTTTACAAATCAAGAGAGATAGAATGTGTGCATGTAGCTGCTAGACGTGTGTGTCATGCGCTCCGCAATAATTTAACTTTTACAAGTAAAAGTGCAAGTCTAATTTATTATAATGCTGGAATTACGTTCGAGTAAAAAGGAAGAAGCAATGATAATTCGTATTGTCAAAAAAATTGTTAGTTCTCCAGATACAATAAACAATTTAGTTGTTAGGATTATACGCGAATTAGAAACCAAATGCGAGAAAAAGTTCAAGGTGCTACAAACAGAGGTAAAACAAAATCTCATGAAACAACTAATACTCTTCATGCAAAAATAACTCAGCTTGTAACAGCCATTTTGGATTGTATTAAAATATACCGTAATTTATGTTCTTCGTTCATTTAGTTGTAAATATAAGAAAAAATTTTAATTATTATTGAAATATAGGTATGTGGTAAGCAACTTAATTTGCATTTTGGTGTAACTTAAGTGTATATACTTCTTAAAGGTTTATACTCCCACTTCTTTAAATTATTTTTTTCGGCGCACCTTTTTTTTGCGCACCGCTATATCACCAGATATCTAAAGCGTCCATTTTTTTCTCATTTCTTGTGGTACGCTGTTTGATGCAGGAATCCATTTTTGGGTTTCCACCTAAATTTTGTGAAAAGTGCCATTGATTTAATGGTAAGATATATTTAACTCGTAATATTAAAAATTAAAACATTTGCTCTTTTCAGGCATTTTCATTTATTTTAATTTCACCACTTTAGTTTTACCACATTTAATTCTACCTTTACGTACGCTTTCATTTTATGATTGCAATTTTGCAATCAATGCAAATGTAAATTTTGATCACAATTATTTATTTTGAACTTTCGAGAAAATGCAATAAATATTGGTTTATTCAATTTCAAGAATATAAATTGTGTAAGAAATAAAATTCCATTCTGGTGGTTTACAACGTAAAGCATTGTTATTTCGAGATATTGCGCAATATTGGTGCAAATATGACATCACCATTGGTTTACATTTCCGTAATCGTTTAGATACCAGAGGTTATTAAAAAGTTTGTGTACAAAAATTTTCCGAACAAGTATTTATATCCATAATTTAGTGATTTAAGGCTATTACAATTAGTTTTTAAGATATATTTTATATAATTCTAATTTTAAATGTTAATAAACATAGTCTGTATATCTTTTATTTTTTACATTTTGGTAAATTCTTATTGTAAACCTCGGTTTAGTTATTCCGAGCATAATTAAAAAATAACTTGGCGTCCGAGATCATTTTTATTAGTGTCACATTGCATTTTTATTATTTATGTTAAGTGAAAATAACCAAGCATAAATTCGTTGTAATTAAGCAAATTAAAAGATTGAATCGGCCCACTTTAAACTACCGACTGGTACAAAGGCATTATTTTTGGTGAAGGGGTTGTATTTCGAGTTAGTTTAACGATTTGTTATGAGCACATTTACACTCAGTTATTTAACACCCATTAATTTATTTAATTTTTTAAACCTCTTCAACCACATCATTATAAGCTTGAAAATTGAATACCCAATTTATCGAAGAAAATCGTTGTCAGTGAAATGTCACAGAAAAATATGGAGCAGTATTCCCGGCGTGACAACCTACGCTTTTATGGTATTGCCGAAAGCACAAACGAAAACACAAATGAACTTACCTCTCAAATATGTCAAGACAAGCTGGGAATTAAAGTGCCATTATCAGATATAGACTGTGGTCATTGACTCAAAAGCACAATGGAAAACCTAAACCTATTATCATTAGATTTATCAACCGAACCCTAAAAAAACTAATTTTGAAGAATAAGAGCAAGTTTAAGGGAACAAATATAGTTTTAAGGGAATATTTAACCAGATGCCGTTCTAGATCGGTGGCAGAGGCTGGTAAAAAAAATGTGGATTCTCCAACGTCTGGACTAGAGAAAGGCTTGTTTATGTTAAAGGTAATAAATCAATCTTTAAAGTGCGTTCATTTAGTGACCTTGCAATATCTGAAAATTCATGAATCCGGCGGGCGACATGAGATGTATACGCGATCGTGGACAAACCTTACTAGTTGCGTACCTTGAGGTGGTGACGTATTAAACATTTGAACTAGTTTAATACAATATTCAAAATTTCTTTGTTATCACTGTGCTGTTCTTTTATTTATTGAAGAGAAACATTTTTACATTTATCTACTTTTGCAAATAGAGATTAATCTTTCGTTATTTAGATAGAATTGGATTAAAGAGAAACTATATATTTTATTTCTTTTGTGTAAATCTGGATTAAGCGCAATTAATATATTCATTATTTAATTTAACAAAAAATATTGTTACATTTCAGTTTTCTTTTATAATCGTTGTTATTATTGAGGTCTATTACTTACAGAGGAGGAAATATCATTTATTTATTTAGAAATTATAGAAATACAAGTTTTCAAATTCCTTTTATATCCATACCATAAGGATTTTATTTTTACCACGCTTGCTTACTTTTGGATCTAAAAGAAAATCCATTTGGTTTGCCATTATTAACTTAAGTCACCGCAGTTAACCACTGTTATTGACATGAAGAGAAATAGTAGGCAACTGAATTTATGTAAACATGACGTTTTTTGATAATTTTATTTGGCTTTGAAATGAAATAAGTTCACACAATAACTTATTCTGTATTTCTCATTTGAACATTTGGTGGCTACTGCCTAAATTTCACGTTATCAAAAATGCCATCCAAGATAATGATGTATTTGCGTTTACTGAGACGTACTTAAATAGTGTGATACCATCATCCATCATAAGTTTACCTGGCTATGACATTATTGAACATGATCATTCAACTAGGGGGGGAGGTACATACTTATATGTGCGAAAGTCAGTCTCATATCAAATCCTTAAATGTGACCAGTCATTTGAACAGCTATGGAAACGATTCAACTACAATAGTATTAATTATTCACTTGGAGTGGCATATGGACCTGAGACGGTTGATTACAAAACCTTTTGCTTAATTATTAAAGACACAATAGAGGGCTTTGCTCCATTATCTGCGATAATTTTGATGGGTGACCTTAATATTGATTTTTTCGAACCTAACATAACTTCAGCTAATCACCTTAGGGACTTATTAAAAACTTTTAACCTGCAACAAGTGATAAGTGATCCCACACGGATTAATTCATTAATCGATTTAATTATTCTCTCAAAAGACGTGCCACTGGTTGAAGCAGATGTTATACCATATCACCTCCCAGATCACGATTTAGTTTATGCAAAAATTTTAACAAAATCGAATAGTGAAAGTTATAAAATGCAGATAATAATGAATTTTAGATTTTCGCTATTGAGTTATTTTACTCTCATTTAATTAGCCTACCTTTTTATACTATGTTTCACTTAGATAGTATTGATGAAAAGGTGAACTTCTTCACTAGCAATCTTCTTAACTTATTTAATATTTAATGGTTTGCCATTATTAACTTAAGTCACCGTAGTTATCACTGTTATTGACATAAAGAGAGATAGTAAGCAACTGAATTTATGTAAACATGATGTTTTTTGATAATTTTATTGGGCTTTGAAATGAAATGAGTTCACACAATAACTTATTCTGTATTTCTCATTTGAACATTTGGTGGCTACTACCTAAATTTCACGTTATCAAAAATGCCATCCAAGATAATGATGTATTTGTGTTTACTGAGACGTACTTAAATAGTATGATACCATCATCCATCATAAGTTTACCTGGCTATGACATTATTAAACATGATCGTTCAACTAGGGGGGAGGTACATACTTATATGTGCGAAAGTCAGTATCATATCAAATCCTTAAATGTGACCAATCATTTGAACAGCTATGGATACGTTTCAACTACAATAGTATTAATTATTCACTTGGAGTGGCATATGGACCTGAGACGGTTGATTACAAAACCTTTTGCTCAATTATTGAAGACACAGTAGAGGGCTTTTCTCGATTATCTGCGATAATTTTGATGGATGATCTTAATATTGATTTTTTCAAACCTAACATAACTTCAGCTAATCACCTTAGGGACTTATTAAACACTTTTAACCTGCAACAAGTGATAAGTGATCCTACACGGATTAATTCATTAATCGATTTAATTATTCTCTCAAAAGACGTGCCACTGGTTGAAGCAGATGTTATACCATATCACCTATCGGATCACGATTTAGTTCATGCAAAAATTTTAACAAAATCGAATAGCGAAAGTTATAAAATGCAGAATTGGCTACAGTTGTATTTCTGGATTATAGTAAAGCTTTGAACACTATTAATCATGCAGTTCTTTTATCTATTTTAAATTATATAGGTTTTTCAAATGATGCCATTGAACTGAATAGAAGTTATCTATCTGGAAGATCTACCTAGTCCCAGGCTGTCTTTATCTGGTGTACCACAAGGGTCTATTGTAGGGCCGCTATGATTTGCTATTTACACTAATCAAATCTATGAGCTAATAAAATAGTGTCAGTATCATGTGTATGCAGACAATACGCAGTCAATAAAGTCATTGAAGACCTCGAAAATATTTTCAAAATCTCTAAAGCACATTCTCCTTTCTTAAACCCTACTAAGTGTGCATGGATGCTATTTGGGAAGAAAGGTGATGTAATTTATTTTCAAGATCAAATACATGTCTTAATCGATGGAGTAAGACTTCCTGTTGTAGATTCTTATAAAAATCTTGGAATATATTTTGAAAACTCTTTTAGATTTAAAAAGCATGTAAATTATCTAATTCAACAAGCATATGTAAGTATGAAATTCATTTATCTACACAGACATACATAACTTAAGTATGAAAAAACACTATGTGATACTCTTGTTTTGTCGAAATTTACGTATGGATGCCAGGTATATGGACCTTGCATTGAGCTTTTAGATAAAACTCGTCTACTATTTTATTGTATGCGCAAATAAGAATATATATAGCACAAATTAAAAGAAATAGGATGGTTGAATATGTCAAATCGAAGAAAGATTCAATCTTCACACAACACCCAACATTACGTACACGTACAAGCATATACACATAAAGCACACATCCACGACTGAACACGCACACGAACAGCACACCCACACACGCACACGCACACACTGCACACACGCACACGCACACACGACACACACACACGCACACACGACACACACGCACACACATACACATACGCACACACATACACACAAGCACACGCACGCACGAATGCATGCACGCACAAATAAACGCACGCACTAATGCAGGCACTGACCCACAAGCACATGCGCGTGCACACAATTAGACGCACTAAAGTAAGTGAAACAAGAGGCATTCCAAAATAATATGTAAGGCGTGAAAATTTATTTTTATATATTGTTATTTATAACAGAAGACAAATCAGCTTATGCGGTATGAATTATTAAAAAAAATCAGTCGTAAGGGGGATACTTGGTATTCGAAAATAACTTAAACTGATTCTGGCTATCTTCACGAAAAAAGATATCCGTTTCAGGTTCTTTAAGAAATATGGTATCTCTGCGGTCATCTTCTCTTCTATTAGTTGTTTCTATATCAAGCTGAAATGTAACAATGATTACAAAGATTTTGTAACAATAAGTAATAGTACCTCCAGAATGACCCCGCCTTCTGGAACTTCATGTCGGCTCATTGTCAAACCTTGATCACTTTGTACCAGATGTTTCAGACGTTTTGTGAATAAGTCTTTCTTTATTTTGGTTGTACTGGTTTGCATAGTACCGCTGTTAGTATTCGTAATTTCTTTTTGAGTGATTTCCACCTCCTTTTCTGACTGATAATCCTTTGTTGGTATAATCAAAAGTTTTGGATAAATGGTTAACCCAAAATAATTTTCAATGCTTTTTAGTTCTAGTTTATGAACTGTTCTGTAAACGAATTCTAATATTTCATATTTTTTAGCATTTTTATAAATAACCTACCTCGGAATGTAACAAGGTGCTCTGTAAGTAGTTCTGGTATATAGATCAGAAACCCTACCTTCAATTAGAACGATGTCCTCCATTGTACTGCCAACGTAAAAATTGGTGGTTTTTGACAAGTTTGGCATGTATGCACGCTGTAACTCAAGTTTAATATAGTTGGAAGTATATGAGTGGTATAACGGAATCTCCATTAAAACGGCAGTTGCCAGACCTATAGATGTAGCTTTCCATATGTTTGATTCTAGTCTAAACGTGGAAATTAGATTGAAAGCAAATATCGATAAAAATTATTTACCCTTTAAATGGACCAGTATTGTTTAAAGCTAATGCCGCCTGTAAAACGGTAATAGCGATAAAGTAAGCCTCACAAGTCGTATCAGCTATTATTGTGCAATCATAGGAACGGCCAGTTAGAGCGCTTAGCTCACCAAAACTATTACCCGTTACTAGATACTCTTCAATTCTTTCGTGAAAGTTAGTTGAGGAAATGTAGTCCATAATAGGTAAAATCCCAAACTCTTCTAATTTACTCAGCGTGAACGTTTTTGGAACGTAAGTTAATTTCAGCAAACCTAAACTTTAATGTAAGTTTTTTCCTTATACTTCAGAAAATAAAATACCGCTAATGATAATATAGATTCCTTCAGGTTTGTCGCCATCAACGCAAACAATGTCACCTGAGCGAAATGTTCTTACTACGATCCTATCATAAAAGTAATTACGGACAGTAGCGTGACCCATCCACGGAATTCCTTTAAGCAGTTCCTTCGGTGCGATTTGTGGCATAGACTTTACTTCTGTGTTAACATACCTTAACCTCCTTTCCAAAGACTCATTTAATTTAAAGTACTCGTTGTCATCTAACCAACCTATACAGATTATTTAATGAAACTAGAATTTGAGCTCACAATAGTAGAATACAAACACTTCCACTGTCCTTTTTAGTGGTCATTTACACAGTCTGTTAATTCTTAAGGTCAAATACCAGTATAAGTCGTGGTTATATTACATTGATAACCTATTTAAATTTAAACAACATGGAATATCTGGCTAGTTTCGCGTTTAAGGTATATTTTTACCTTCCAATCCAGATATACATTGTTGGTCATTCTACAAAGTTCGGTCAGGTTTCGCCAAGACCGGCCATGATGTCTGTGAGTGTGATTGTGTGTCTGTGTGTCTGTGTGTCTGTGTGTCTGTGTGTCTGTGTGTCTGTGTGTCTGTGTGTCTGTGTGTCTGTGTGTCTGTGTGTCTGTGTGCCTGTGTCTGTGTGTGTGTGTGTGTGTGTGTGTGTGTGTGTGTGTGTGTGTCTGTGTGTCTGTGTGTCTGTGTGTCTGTGTGAATGTGTGTCTGTGTGCCTGTGTGTCTGTGTGTCTGTGTGTCTGTGTGTCTGTGTGTCTGTGTATCTGTGTGCTTGTGTGTCTGTGTGTCTGTGTGTCTGTGTGTCTGTGTGTCTGTGTGTCTGTGTGTCTGTGTGTCTGTGTGTCTGTGTGTCTGTGTGTCTGTGTGTCTGTGTGTCTCTGTGTCTGTGTGTCTGTGTGTCTGTGTAGTCTGTGTGTCTGTGTCTGTGTGTCTGTGTGTCTGTGTGTCTGTGTGTCTGTGTGTCTGTGTGTCTGTGTGTCTGTGTGTCTGTGTGTCTGTGTGTCTGTGTGTCTGTGTGTCTGTGTGTCTGTGTGTCTGTGTGTCTGTGTGTCTGTGTGTCTGTGTGTCTGTGTGTCTGTGTGTCTGTGTGTCTGTTTGTCTGTGTGTCTGTGTGTCTGTGTGTCTGTGTGTCTGTGTCTGTGTGTCTGCGTGTCTGTGTGTCTGTGTGTCTGTCTGTGTATGTGTGTGTACGTGAGTTTGTGTGTGTATACGTGCGTATGTGCATACGTGCGTGCGTACGTACGTGCTTGCGTGCGTTGCGTGCTTTGGTGCGCACGTGTGTGCGTGTGTGCGTGTGTGAATGTGTAAATGAGGTACCAAAGTTAAAGTTATAAACTTGTAAAAACGAAATGATTAAAGATAGTAGTCTAATTGGTAAGCACCCTTACCGATAGTAGCAAACAATTAAAATAATGAAAGTGAACCTAAACAACAGAAATAGTAGTAGGACACCTTGGCCGCCATCTTGGATTTTGACGTCACAAGGGTACCCCACGTGGCAGACCATATTTTCCACCCCTATGGTTTCTTTTAGGAGGCCTTTTTCAACCCCTTTTCATCCCTAATTGTTTTTGTTTTTGCTCGCTTACGTGTAGGACGCGTTTTTTGACCCTTATTTTTTTTTGATGGAATTTTCAACACTAATTAGTCTTTTTGATAGCAATTTTTTGCACTTGCTCACGGAGGGGCATATGCAGGTTTTGCTTTGGTCTTGGTGTTAGTCTTAGAGCTAGGGTAGGGTGACAACTATTTCGGGCAATCATTTTGTTTCTGGACCTAGCACTCTGATTGAGAAGGATGTTATTTAGTCTATTTAAGCGAATTTGCTGGTAGAGTATCTGTTAGAACCGTTTAACGATTCAAGATGGACGGTCAGTCTAAGCACCCCTTTTCGGCGATACTTGCGGGTCCGTCGGGATGTGGGAAATCGTATTTTATCGTAGATTTTCTAAAAAAATATCGAAACTTCCTGCGATTCAGCTTTTGAAAGAATTACCTGGTTTCACAGTGAGTGGCAGCCTTTATTCAAAGATCTCTCTGTGGAATGTCAAAAGGGTTTACCTGATATGAAACAGTTTGATGGGGAAAAGCCTGTTCTAATAATAATTGACGATCTAATGCGCGAAACTAACGGCTCTGTGGTTGATATTTTTACAAAGAGCTGTTATCATCGAAACCTAAGTGTTTTTTTCTTAACGCAGAATATATTATCAAGGACGTGGACAACAGGATATTTCTCTCGACGCACATTACATAATTTTGTTTAAGAACCCACGTGACAGAGCTCAGTTACAGTATTTAGCCGGACAACCGCGATTTTGAGAAGCAGCGTACCAAGATGCTGCTTCAAGTCCGTACGGATATTTATTATTTATTACACACCGGATTTGCTACGTTACAGAATAAACATATTCGGGCCTCAAGGTATCTGCCAGGTATATATATATATATATATATATATATATATATATATATATATATATATATATATATATATATATATATATATATATATATATATAGGAAAAGTGTTTAAGCCTCACAGTCATAAATATTAGAGAACGCTGATATCCTGCGTGCATTAGCCAGATTAAGTAAAAGTCAACGTGACGCTTTATTAAAATGTCTGGATAGTAAGCAGGTAAAGTGTATTTGCGAGTGCGTTCATAACACTTTAAAAGGCCGTGTACCTCTGTCAACTGATCAGAAGCAGCGACTCTTTCAACATAAGCACACTTTATTAAGCTTGCCACAGAGAGGCGAATCTATAAAGAAGTTTCTTGTACAGAAAGGTGGTGCATTTCTACCACTCCTGTTAGGACCATTACTCGGAGGAGTTCTGGGTAATCTGTTTCAATAACAATGGACCACAATCTGAAGAAGATGATTATTTTACCGATGGAATTTATACAGCGCTTACAGGCACCAAATGTTACACAAAACAACATTTTAACACAGCTGGGTAACGATATGGATAAAGTTTCAAAAACCAAAATGACTGACCATGACAAATGGCAACAGTACAACCAAGTCCTTCAAAGGTATTTACACTTTTCTACACTTCCGTCTTCATATAAGAAAAAAGGCGCGGATTTCTTACGTATACTGAATACGAGCAGCGATGTTTTCTGGGATAAAACAGGTACTGTCACAATAAAAGGCGAGATCATACCACATTCCAACATAATTGATCTGGTTCACAAGACGTTAAGAAAACGAAAAACTACAAACCCGCACGGTTGGCGTCAGTTTGCGACGTACATTAAAGAGATAAATATACCACAAGAGTTTATCGGAAAGACGCAAAGGCATGATCACCCAGCGTTGAACGGACCCTCACAACAACTATCGGTGAGAGTTACGATGCTGATAGTGAAGCGCAGGAAACACCAAGAAGAATCTCTCAAAGAAGAAGAAGAGGAATTTCACATTGGGGTTCGTGGCGGACATAACATGGATGCTACGCGCTTAGTTAGATTATGTTCTAACTAAGCGCGTAACTACGAAATTAAAAACTCAGCTCTCGCTATTCGGATTATCACAACGTCTAGCCTTACAATTGGGTTATCGTCCGTGTCAGTACATAGCTGTGGAATCAATACCCCCTCACCCCGCTAGTATATGGATAGGATTACTAACTCAGATAACTCAGATGTTTGCTTATTGCGACATCGTTGAACCACAAATTGTGGGCTATGTTTTATCTCCTCTTATGCGTATAATAAACATTACTTCAGAAAACTATGCTTACGGGAGTCATAAAGATGTGTTTTTTCGCCTGCACACTACATACCGGTAAAGACACGGGAATTTGAAAACATCGAGATTAATATAAAAACAGATACGGGTGCAGTAATGCCATTTGAGTTTGGAACGTCGTGTCTGAAGGTACACTTTCAGAAAGTACAATAATGGTTTGCCCTTATCAGCAATATTACATGAATCAGGCCGGTAACGGTATCGGCTCTATCTACAGAGGTGCGCCATATCAACGTGGTCATGGAATAAGGAGCTGGTTAGGTAGCATATTTAGAAGTGTAATACCGCAATTAGGTCTGGCGCAAAGGCTATTGGAAAATAAGCTCTTAGAACGTTTGCTAATATTCTTGGTGACGTCATAGAGGATCGATCTGTTAAGGATTCGTTTCAAGAAAGATTTCACGAGGCAGGTAAAAACCTGAAGCGTAAATTCGACGAGAAAATCGATAAAATGATGGAGGGTTCTGGTTATGAAAGAGTAATAGATAATAACCAGTTTCTACCGAGAGCTGTTGTTAAGAAGAAGCCTACTTAACGACGATATATTTTATGAGTAAAGTCCGAATTGGATTTGTTAGCTTTACCGTCGACGAAAACAAGTATCGAGAGTGGTGAATGGATATTTTACAAGCCCTTATCAGCTCTGAGTGATGACACCCCAATGGAATTTGTAGTCCCCGGAAATGGAAACGATTACATAGATTTAAGCCAGACCATGTTGTACATCACAGCTAAGTTTCTAAAGCAAGATGATACAGCGCTTACAGACGCTTTTCTCACAGGGGGTTTACCTAAATCAGAATATGATGTCACAACCAAACAACACCTACGCATACCGTTCATATATCGACACGCTGCTAAATTATGGGAAGGAGGTCAAGAGTTCACATCTAGGATGTACCTTATGGCACAATAATACAGCTAGACATATTAATACACTGGGAAACGCAAATAACGGTTTCTCAAAACGTCAAGCACTTGCGGCAATCGGGAAACAGATAGAGATGATTGGTCACGTGCACTCGGATTTGTTTAATCAAGAAAAGCTTCTCATAAGTGGTGTTGAGTTAAAGGCTACATTTGTACGATCAAGAGATACCTTCAGCCTAATGGCAGCGCTCGATTCAAATTACAAGACGCTAGTTTACTGGTGAGACGTATACGAATCAATCCAACTATTCTAATTGCGAAAGCTAAAGCTTTAGAAACAACTGCCGCAAAATACCTTGTTGCAAGGACCGACGTAAAAGTGTTAACTATACCTGCAGGCAAACAGCGAAAATCATTGGATAATGTTTTCCTGGGTCAGTTACTTAAACGATGCATCGTAGGGTTTGTAGCAAGTAAATCCCTCAAACCCGTTCAATTTTCATCACTACAATATTAACTACATGTCGTTATATATTGACGGACAACAAATTCCATCGAAGGCCTTACAACCAGATTTTACAGCTAATGGTTCATCTGTAAGAGCGTACAATACCTTATTCTCTAGTACGGGTATTCATTTTTTGAATGAAGGTAACGATATATCGAGAAGTGATTACCCCAACGGCTATTGTTTAATGGCCTTAGACCTAACACCTGAATTGTCTGCAAATGCTGGTACGCACTCGAATTTAGTTAGAAACGGCTCCCTTCGGCTGGAAGTTGGGTTTAAAGAAGCGCTCACCGTAACCGTTAACTGTTTGGTGTATGCAGAATTCGATAACGTGATCGAGATCAATAAACACCGAAAGAAGGTGTGCACATACTTTATCGTTTATCGTTTATCGTTGATGCTGATAAAACCACCTCGAGGTTACTTTATATCAGGATCCATATCACGACAGATAAAATTTATGGATGATAATTATCATAGTCTGAAATGGTGTTCGGGTCATGTACATTACAACCATTTCCGTGAGAAGTTGATGAGAGGGTTTCTCCCATTTAACAAAATTCACGTTAAGGGCAGCGAAAAACAACAGTTTTTAAGGTTTCTTGACAAACCAATAGTAAACCTGGAGGAGACTGGTTGCCCATCGATTAAACAGTTGAAAAAGGAAAAAAAGCGTATAGTTGTTTAAACCATAACATCACTGGGCCTATGCGCGCACTGGAAAACGCCTTACTACTACAAGACTGGACGCACACCAATTCGAGAGATGTATGCGGTACAAGTGTCGAAATCGATCCCCAGCCCCAAGAATAATGTGTTTCGGCTTGTACGTGCTTGTAATCACCTACCGAGATACGCACCTAGGCCGAGCGCAATTATTGTTAACACGGATCCTACAAAAAACCAGGCCTTCTTCTGCTGTATAAGGCAAATTCGGCCTCATCTGGAATAATTCTCACCTTTGGGTTAGTGCTCCCAATACGCTCTCGATATCGTTGATCGTATTCAAAGAGAGATTAGGCTTATAAATGACCCGTCCTTAACTTCTCACATACAGTCCCTTGAGCATAGAAGGATGGTTTCAGTTCTTTCTTTGTATTATCGTTATTACAACGGCTATTGTGCTGGTGAATTACATTCTTTGATACCATCTCCGCCTATCTTTGCGAGAAACACTGGTTCGCTCATTCACATCATCAGTATGCAGTACAAATCTCACTTGTCGTACCAAACGGGCGCAATCACATTTTTCTACACAGCTTCTAATCTCTGAATGATCTCCCTAGTTCCTGTTCTCCTCTCACTTATGATATGAGAAAATTTAAGGTAGCTGTTCATAGGCATCTATTGGCAATTCATTATCCTCTATCCATCCTCCTAAGTGTTCCTGAGTGCTTTAGCACGATAGGACTTATTTACCTGTTCAGGTCAAGAATCATAAAAAAGGTCAGCATTGGACCGCTATCTAAATTGACCAGAATGGTAATGGGGAACATTTTGGTTGTTTGGACGAGCACCGCAAGGATATCATTTACGTTTCCTAGAGAAAAATTCCAGATGCTTCCTATACAATAAAACTATACTGCAAGATCACCATTCGAATGTGTGCGGACTTTATACGTTAACGTTTCTATATTTTAGATTACATAATTTACCTATGTTTGATTTTGTAAAACTATTTTAGTACATGTTTAATAGTAAATGACGAGATAATCAAATTATTGTTTAACGCAACCATTCTATTCCGATAAATAAAGAGATTTTTTAGTACCTTACTTTTTGAATTAAGAATTGCGTAATACCTACTGTTTTTCTTTCTTTCTAATTCAGCATGTGTTTTTAAAACTGTGTTATAAAATTTATGATTTAGTGTTTTTAAAAGAAATTATGTTAACCATTCGATATTGGTAACAAATTTTTAGACTACTAAATCTTATCAGGATTATATAATTACACAGTAATTAGCTAATGTAAACTGAACAGTGGTTTTTACTCATATTGTTGTGGAATTTAAACATGTAATTATTATCACTTTAAAAGCATTTAATGAGGTTTTAAAAACAATTTTGCATGTGTATGTCAGCATTTTGTTCAAACCGCTTTGTTATTAATTATTTTAAGGAAAGGTAAATACGAGTTGCAGTAAGTGTGATAAAGATAATGAGGTTGTTTGTATGTTTGCGCTCTAAAAATTTATTATGGGAAATCAATAGCTAGTTTTACATCAACTATTCATAAAACGTAAAACATAGAAAGTTGTTTTAGTTTGACTAGACGAGTAACACAGCAGTGACTATCACTCGTAAACCAATTCTCCAAAACATTATTTCTGTACAGAGCTGGTAAGTGTGCTTTTAAGCTTTTATTTATCTTATTTACTTCTTTAAAAAATATTAAGGCGTACAATATACAAACAATTTAACGAACGGATGGATATGAAACATGTTTCAATGAAATCAGTGCAGGTAAACTATGTTTTAATATTCGTTTTAGAAAACAATATTGTAATAACTGTTATGTAATTAATTAACTTAATAAAAATTTTTGTTTCATTAGAGAATAACCTGAATGTTAGTAATTTTTTATAACTCACTGATGCTTTTTAATTATGATATTTACAATCAAAAAGTTTTCTATAATTAAATTTTACTGTCATTCAAATTCCCCACGCAAGATCAATCTCTAACGCAAGTGCTGTCTTACAAGAACCTCCTTATTAGAAATACAATGTATAAATAAATTTCTAGTATAGGTAAAATATCACCGAACGTACCCAATAGCATATGACCATTTTAAAACAATAGGATGGATAATTTTAGTAATAATACCTTATTAGGGTAATTATGCAATTTTCAACACTGTATGCGTGTGCGTTTGCCTAACCTCCAGGGGTACTGCTCTTAATACAACCAAAATGATCTTAATTAGGGTTAAAGCTGACCATCAAAAATAACCCTAAAACCAACTCCAGGTCCAAGACCAGCTCCAGGTCCAGCCCCAGCCCCAAACCCAAGACCTGCATATGCCCCTCACGTGAGCAAGTACAAAAAATTACTGTCAAAAAGACTCTAATTAGGGTTGAAAATTCCATCAAGGGTTGACCCTCGAAAAGAAACCATAAGAAATAAGGGTGAAAAATGCGTCCTACACGTGAGTGAGTAAAAAGGCCTCGAAAGAAACCATTAAATAAGGGTGGAAAACATGGTCTCACACGTGGGGATGCTTCTTGTGACGTCAAAATCCAAGATGGCGGCCAAGGTGTCTCACTACTACTACTGACAGATTGTTATAGTTTATAGAGAATTAAATATACGGGATTATTAATTGGTCTACAAGTAGGGTCAAACTCATTTCACGAATAACGATTAAGAAAAGTAAATGTAATGTTACACCCACCAAGCGCCCTTTTTAACAGAAACACTTTATGATGTAAAGGTGTATATTACCGGACAAAAATGGAAACAGTGTTATTAAAGTTATCCAAAACCGATGATGGTGATCTTAATAAGGAGATTTATAGCGTTTATAAACTATTACAAGAATTTTGTGTGAAATTTTGCTGAAATAGTAAATGTCAATTTGGAAAAAATTGTGAATTTAATACATTAAAACAAACATTAATTACTAAAATTTTTCAGTTTTTAAGTTTTTCTTATTATAAACTCAATTTACTTAAAGCTTGTGCTAGTTTGAGTAGAACTCGATTATAATAACAAAATAAATATTTAGCATAGCTAAAAACAAAAGACCTGAACAACAGCAAATTGTAGAACTATTAAGGCGACACAGTGATTTATTAGAAATACGATCAATTATACGAAGAGTGGGGGCGGGAAAATGGTAGGAAATAGGAAATGAAGGCAGGAGGGAGGAAGGGAGCTTTATTAAGAAATGTAGTAATAGTAATGTCTATAATTTTGTGATTCATAAACTACCATCTTAACCTGAAGCTAATCATGAGTGGACGCATAAGAGTTCTTGTACTCCGGACACCACAGTAACTAGCTGAACTGTCAGAAGGCCAAACATCCAAACAAGCTTTCCTGCTTTAGTACTAGTGGGTTCTAAAACGTGAACAAGCGTGAGTATAGTAGGGAGTAATCACAATACCACCTTTCATATATGTTAAATCAAAATGGTAAAAAACATCTTGAAAAATTGGATATTATACGTTGTGGAAAATCCCATCACTTAAGTGTACAACGTAATTTTGTATAATTCTGGGAAAATCCCACACTTGACTTTAGCAATAGTATGTACCAAGAAGGTATGAAAGGCAATTTAAAAATCTACTAGGGAATGGGAAGGTATTAGGGTTTTACTCAATATTACCAGAATTCTTCAAACCGTTGACTATATCTTGCATCATTCTTAACGTCGCTTTTACAGTTTGTTTAGTCTTGACAGTTTTAGCAATCCATGGTCTGTCTTTTTGAATTATACCTAATTTTTTGTAACAGCAAGTCGGTCTGTTTCTAAACGTGATTTGCAGTGCTCCGTGACTACCGTATTGTTTACCATTTGAGGAAGCATTCCTTTACTTCTTCTTCCGCAGATGCGTATCCCTGCAAATACTAATATTATTATCTACGTAAATTTGTTTTTGATACTACCTTTCCAACATCGTATGCAAACGACAGACTGTTGTCAATTTTTGAGTTAAAATAACGTATCGGTATCGTATACCATATTTTGCAAATTTTTAGTAATCGAAACGTTCTAAATATTTGCATTACACCTTCTGTCTTTAAAAATATCTGTAATATAGGTGAGATAGGCTCGTTGCGTTTCACTACTATCAATACGGCACGCATTATTAATTCTGCGATGCTAACGACCAAAATACAGAATTCAAACGTATTCCAATAAGACCTTTAAATAATCAATATTATCATAAATTTAAGTACAAAGTAACACTGAACTATAGTAAAGTATTACTAAAACGTAATAAATCACCACCGCAGTTATTTTTGTTTTAGTGTTTTACACCTGCAGCCCTCATTCCTTAAGTGTTTGGGACATACTATAAATTACGGAATTCCATTATTATTTGTTGTTGTGAAATTTTATAGGTCTAAAATTGTGTTGGTGGGCGATTATGTGTAGGTACATGTGCCGTGATGCACAAACGAAGCAGTTGTCGAATAAACCTAGACGACAAGATTTGGTAATATTTCGATTGATAAAAAGACTTCTAGAGATTCAGTGCGGGTGGTATAAAATAACGGAACCGAATACAATCAAAATAAAGTACATTTTAGACATAAATTCTATACTAATGGGTTCCTTACCGGATCGCTGGAAATTTCAAAAATTAATTTATAAGAATTGTAAAGGTAACGTGGAATATCCCACACAACATTTTCTCCCTTATATTTCTTGTAATGATGACCTTTTAAAATGTTTCTATTTCTAATATATCGGGAAGTCAGTTGGTGTCTAAGCGCGAATGGAGAAGGTTATTTTCATTTTTAGGCAATGTTTTTGTTTTGAACAATAATCCTTTCATTGTAACATTTGTTACGGTTTAATAGCGATCTTTAAATCAATAAACAATTATAACTATTTTACTTACAAAATTATTCTTTCTGGTTTGAGAATTTAACAAAAGTATGTAACGATGAATTATAATACAGCGGATTTGTATAGCCGAATTATCATAATCGCCTTAGTTTTATTATAATGAACGCGTGTATTTAACACAATATATGCTTGATCGTTATAAGAGACGGTTGTAACGAAGAAACCTACTTTACATAACTAAATGATTACGTTATTTAAAAGTAGGTAGGTAGTCTATCGGTATTCACAAAAAAAATAATTCAATACATTGATGTAATGTTTATTTAATATCAAACCGAGAAATTTAACCAAAATAGATGCCGTCAAGTAAAATCATTTTTACTCTGCTATATTTGATGTTGCGTACTATATTGGTTAAATACTACATATTTGATGTTATAATACACTGCAATGAGTTTTAACCTCTTAGTTTTACAGATAAACCGTAGATTCGTGTACTTTGATATTGGTTTGGGATCTGCCTACACGCAAATCCAGACCATGCAGGATGTTGTACCCGAAATTCTCTTATTAGAAGACACAGCCATCTTCTGATTAATTTTAGACACCAGATAGTAAGCTTACAGTTAGTGTAAAAGAAACACTAAATGACAATAGATTAATGACAAAAGAGGGTTTTTAGTACAGTATAGCTCCACCCCCATGAGAATGTGTTCAAATGCAAAAAAAGAGCAGCGTTCTAAGGCGTGGAGGACTTAAAACAATATCTACGCATCGGAAATGTTGCAAGGGAATCTTATAGATCACTGGATTTAGCTGTACTAAATCACCGTAAGGTTCCATTAGTTTTGTCAATGACAGAGGAATTTAGTCACGTAAACTTAATAGAAAAAAGGCTTATGCTTTGTAACATCCGTTGAGTAACATCACATAAAAGAGCAAATATTTCGGCATTATGAACATTGAAATATCCCAGATTTGCGTTTCAGAGAGAAACAAGATGTCAGGTTGTAATTATTCAAAGTGTTCGTGAATAGCAGATTAGACTTGACATCATGGAGTGTTACAATAGTAAATCAATTCTGTTGATGACCGTGATCGTTTGTATCCTGCCTTTTGGAGATCCGAACGGAGCAGGATTTCACACCCAGAAATCGGGCAATCTAGACATTTGTCCAATTGGTTTCGAAGACCGTACGAGATTGTAGTATACCAGCAGACCGACAGATATTATAATTACTATAGTAATATTGTCATAAAATCATTTAGCCGAGGATCTAGAGCTGAATTTTTTAAGGAAATCAGTTGGGTACAGTATATATTTCTAAATGGGTATGTTTGATCGGTTTCCCAAAAAAACAATCTCTACCAGGGTTGCCTACTGCGAGTCTGCATCTTCGTTCATTGTTCCGTAGGGAACGTTTGGATTGCTGAATGGTACCTTTTCTACTACTCCTCTTTAGATTTATGTTCATGTAAATGATATGATTTACATAAAAATTCTGTCATTAACGGCATAAAAACTATGTTTCTTTGATGACGAATTAGTTGAACCTGGAAATAACTATTACCCTGAATACAAAAAGTATACAAAAATTGTGCGTTACCATTCCTGATTGCCGTGCCTACTTTTGGGTAATCTTTTTAATTTTTCTTTAATAATTGTGGTTCTATATTCGTTAAGTTTAGCCTCTCAAAAGCACTTAGGAGGATCAATAAAAAGGAGTGCCAAAAAATGTCTATGAACGACTACCTTAAAATTTTATATAGTAAGTGAGAGTAATAGAGGAACTAGGGAAATCATTCCACTCATGTTTGAAGAATGTAGATAGCATAGGTTTTGTATGGCAAGCGGAGATTTGTATTGCACATAGATGAGGGCTGAAGAGGAGAAGGACTCTGAACAGTCCACAATAAGTAATATATAAGCAAATAATAAGTAATTACTAACACAAAAGCATGAGCATACTAACAAAAAAAAAATAAATAAATAAAGCACATAGATGATGTGAATGAGCAAACCGACTATTCCTAGAAAGAATTTCTTGATTAGCAGAGAATGTAATTTAGCGCTACTACTATTACAATACCGATACCGATGGTACAAAGAAATAATTAAAACGATCCTTCTATGCTGAAGGGGCGGGTCATTTATAAACCTAATCGCCCTTCTTTAAATTTGGGTCTCTGATTTCCAAGTCTATATTCCTCGGGGTGTGAGACCACACATCGGCGAAGACCCAACCTTTCTGTAAAACAATTTCTTTTCTTTTTAATTTTTTAAAAACCTAACTTACAACCGCAATGGTTAAGCACGGTCGCGACCGTGCGACCGTAACGATTGTATCCCCAACTCGCAATGCCGCCCGTCCACCTACCCACAGCACACACTTACGCACACACCCTCACCTCGCCACCACCATCCTCACGTACACGATCCCATTTAAACGCCTAATCCATTTCTACCTCATCTACACACTCCTACAATTCCACACGTTGCACCACCTCCACAAAACACACAAACTCGCACAGGTACACAAACCCGCTTCTTACCCACACCCGCCCAGCCACGTGTACTTACCGTAATCTCTACACCCGCTTCTCTCAATCCCACCCGCTCTCAATCCTCGAGGTATTAAACCCCTAAACCTTCCCTGGTTAAACTTAACATTTAACCACAATCACACCTGTCTCTTAGAGACCTCTTCTCTCTTGCCGGATGGTACACAGCTTAGGCTGCGACACTATTTCGGTGAACCCACTATAACCCTATCCCAACTCTCCGGTCCCCGTCTCTCCAACTCCATCCCTAGACCTACCTCCTTTTCTGCGTGATTCGTCACGTAGGTGAGGACTTCCTGGAACCCGAGATCCTCGGTGCGATCGATCTTTCACACATGAGGAAGGCCGTTCACATCACCGCTAAGGCGACGAACACCCTCACATGCTTAATCCGCATCGTCACCGATTCCAAAACTACCCTCCTCGCACGCGGAGTCGTCATGTTCGGACGACACTGCAGTTGCTCACCCTCCCTTATCCCTCAACCTTTCCCCAAGTATTGCCCCACTTGTACGCAGGTGAGTCATACCTCTGAGGAGTGTCCTACCCGCTCTATCCGATGTTCCAACTGTGGCGAAAGCCATAGATTCCCCTCATGCAAATCCTCGGCTAACCCAAGGTGTAATAACTGCGAGGATTCTCACTCTACCTATTCCTGTAAGTTCCGGAAGCGACAGGAACCTCACAGTTCCTCGTCAAAGATGTCATCCCTCGAACCCCTCCTGTCTTCAGAAGTGGTCCACTCGGAGGACACAGGCCCTAAAGTTTATTCCCGATACAGAATTCCTTACCATCGAGTACTTCCTGCAAGTTCTTACCCACACCTTCATCCAGATGTTCCCCGACCGGCGAACTAGGGTTGCCCTCGCCGTAGATTCTCTATCCCTAAACTTCTCCCAATGGAGTGTCAACATCACCGTATCCGGTACGCGGATGAAGGTCGACGTAATCCACCAACCCAGCCCTTGACTTCTTCCTAAATGGATATCCTAGCAGGGACAGTTAATGCCAAGGGAGTTTGTCATAAACGCCCCTTACTTAAACACTTTTTACACACACACAATATACACATCCTTTCCATCACAGAAACAAAACTCACAAACAGATGCACACTTCAATTCAACACGTATCACACATTCCTAAACAATAGCCATCACGGAACAGTCCTCTTAATTAAAAATTGCTTCCCATCCACTCCTTTTTAACTTCCTGCGCACCTACAGCATCTCGAATGCGTTGCTGAGACGGTGCACTTTCCCACTCCAATAGTATTAATTTCATATTACAACCCGCCCGGTCACAATACACTATCCGATGACCTTTTAATCTACGCCTCTAGCCTCCCTAATGCAGTTATCCTAGGTGATTTCAATGTCCGCCACATCCAATTCGGTTACACCGCAATTCGGTTACACCGCAACTAATGGCAACGGTAAAAGGATATCCTCCGCTCTGATACAATTTTCGCTCTTACGAATAGCCAAAACACAGCCAACATACTATGAACATTTAGGTGCCTCAATAGTAGATCACATCACAGTTTCCGAACCCACAGCTCACTATTTCGATCGTGAGTACTTTCTAGGCACCACGATCACATCATATCACGTACCACTACTGGTCAAAACTTCATTTTGCCCAGCTCCCCCTGCACTTCCTCAATACAGTCATTAAAAATTTTTCCAAAGCAGACTAGAATGCGTTCTTCGAACACATCTCTAACAACCTTCCTACACCCAATCTTCAAATGGCCCAACAGCCCGAGAGAGCCATTAGAAACCTAACTTCGGTAATTACGGAAGCGGTCGATATCTTTGTACCTTTAAAAATATCGACATTTCACGCAAACCGCTCCCACAGCACATAGTGAACTGGATCAAATAGGAAAGACGAATATATCGTCAATTTTGGCGATCCATGGATCCGGATCTCAAGACAGTATACAATCGCCTTAACGCCTTAATCAGGCGAGAATCAAACAGACGCGCCGATGACTCTTGGAACAAAGCTAACTCCCAGTTAGATTATGGAAATGGTGAAACCTTCTGGCAACAGTTCGATAAACAGCAGAAGAAAAGTTAACCCTAAATTCCACCTAACCGACCTTCAGGGCAAGCTAATCTCCTCCGACTAAAAAAGGGCCGATTTCTTTGGTCACCCCCTCCAATCCACTTTCTGCTCCCCAGATGATTTTCAATTCGATAACCAGTTCAAGGCACTCCTCAAGGGTAGCCTTGAAGCATTCCGCAACCTTAACCTTCCTGAAACGCAATTCGATAACGAGAATCCCTTTTATGATCCCATCACTCCCGATTTGGTCCAGGTACACTTATTTCAAGAAAGGAAAAAGTTCTGCCCCAGGTCATGACGGCCTAAATCGCAAAATCCTCCGACCCCACGCCGACCTAACCTTACCCCCTTCCTACCGACCAATATTCTTCCAGAGCTGCCTCAGAAAATGCTTTGAGCAGATTCTAGCCAGGCAACTCAGGGACCACCTCGAATTTAATGATCTCCTTCCCAACCACCAATTCGGCTTACTTCCCAACCGAATGTGGCACGATCCCTTATTGAAGCTGCTTACAGATACCACCGGAGCATTCAATCACAAGCAATGCAATTTGGCTGTGTTTATGGACATTAAACAAGCATTTGACAGAGTCCAGCACGCAGGTCTCCTGCACAAGATCCGTAACCTCAACCCCTTCTCCAAACTCCTACTCTCGTACCTGACCTATCGGTCAGTTCGCGTAAAAGTAGGGAAAACCTTCTCTGTTCCTTTCCAACCTACACCAGGCGTACCGCAGGGTTCTGTCTTGACCCCGGTCCTCTACACTATCTTCGCAACCAACATTCCCGAAGTCACACAACCCGGAGTAGTCGTTGCGCAGTTTGCGGATGACACCGCCTTTTGGACGATTAATCGGAACATCGAAACGGCCTCCCGCCTCATATACAAAACCCTTCGGAACTTCTCCAACTAGAAAAACCGGTGGATAGTCTCCTTCAATCCCTCAAAATGCCAAACAATCCTTTTCCGATATCCTAATTACACCGAAGGTAACTTCCCAAAGCTTGTCTCCAGAAATGTTTCCCTCGCCCTAAACCAAGAAAGACTCACAGTCCAAGACCTAGGAATCATCTTTACTAGAACCCTCAATTGGCCCCCGATGTAAAAAACAGTCAATAGGATTAGAAACCGCGCAAACCTACTGGGCGCCCTCCGGGGTAGAATCAAAGGTTGCCACCCTAAAACAGTTAAACACACCTATAAAACGTACATCCGCCCTGTTATGGATTTCTACACATATACACCAATATAAACCCCAATCGTATTTCCTCTATTGCCTCCTGTAAACGCCAAATTTTAAGACGCATATATAGGCTACCCCTCAGGTACCCTAGTGGCCTCACAACACAGCACGCCAATATACCACCAATCACACACAGAATCCAAACACTTCAGAAAAACTTTTCACATAAAAGAATTTTCGGCAATACTATCCCAACCAAAGAAATCCTTACCACTTCCCACAACTACCGTTTTCCCAGTTCCCACAAAGAAAACCTAAATTGAAATTCAAGCATCCCCCCGCGATCCTTTCACAACTGCTTGACGATCTTCCCGAGGGGATAGTAGAATCCATAGATAACATCTGATATGCCCTCCTCTTCTCCCGGTCTATTCGGTGACGACCTAGCATGAAACCGGACACCGAATCGGATAAACCACACTAAGCACGCTACACCCCACTGAACAACACACAAACTTAATCCAATTAACGCATTATTAAATATTAAAATAAATATAAACGTTTTCTTTTCTTACACCAAAAATAAACACATCTCATGATTGTAAACTATACAATAACACAAAACATCGCAACACCAACAAGCAAGGATTGACCAGTGCTGAAGAGGAGAAGGGCACCTCAACAGCTTACGACTAAGTTATATACAAGCTATAAATAAGGTATTACTAACCATAAGCATGAATATACCAAAAAAACAAACAATCTTTGAATGTGATCAACGATTGTGAATTGTTTCAGAAATCTCGGGTTGTTCATGGAGTTTTTAACATTTCGTACTCATGTGAGTAAGTGCCTCCAGTGTGGGTATTCAAATTTCAAAGAAATCTTTGGTAATCGTGAATTTCTTAACAGAGACACAAAAGGATGTTGTGTGATTTTCCAGTGTTGTCTGTTCTTAATCATTGTGAAGTGGTATACAACTCTTGTGTAACTAATTGTGACAAACGTAGAGTATAAAAGTTGCAAAATGCGTGTTTAGGTTAATTTATGGTATACATAAGTCTGCTTAAATGTGTAAAATAGACGATACCTGCAGTGTGCTTGTAGGTACTATCTAAGCTCTAGGTGTCCTCCATATATGCACAAGAGATTAAGGTTTAGAACGGATGTACACAACTTAAAACTCGGTCATAGATGTTTATTAACTGTTCTACTGCACTTTATATAAAAAATCGTTTTATATTGTGTAAGGGCGTTTTCAACAAGTTATTCGACCTCTTTATTAAATCTAACTCTTTCGAAATATTTAAAAGCAAATTAAAAGTATACTTATTAAATGACCAATACATTCAGGTGTGCCAATAATCTTATTATTTTTCTTGTGTTTTATTTAACATTTCTTCTTTCCTGATGTAAAGTCAGGTTATTTATAAAATCCGTCAATATACAATGTGACAGTTTGTGGTATTGCAACGGGATTTAAAAAATTTACCCTTTATTTATGTTTCTCGAGGAAACTAGGTTAAGTGGTACAGCAGCAGATGATCACTTTGTTTCATCTTGCTGAAATTAGACTAGACTTTAAATTTTATTTTTATATCCTATATATGTACCGGGTGGCTAACTAAGAACGGCCGTCGGCCATATCTCAGAAATGGATTATAGCACAAGTTCGGGAAAAAAAATTTTATAACAAAAGTGGCCTCGAGAAACGCCTGGAAATTTTTAAGAATTGTAGGTCCACCGCTAGAGGGCGTATTTGATAGTTAAAATTTTAAAAAGAAAAATTTTTCAAAATTTACTCAATTAAGGGGCATGTTAAATATTATAATCGGATTCCTAGACAAATTCTGCATATTTTTTATTTGACAAGTTTTAGTCTGTAACAACTCTTGTGTTGATATATGTTACGCCCTTTCTGGGTGGTAACCCAGCGCGGTTTTTAGTTTTGCCTCGGCTTTGCTCAGTCGTGTTTATGATTTATTATAAACGGGTGTGGTTCATAATATTTGGTAGGCTTAACACTGTCACCCTGAATAATTATGCTTAAGCGGTTTAAAATGTATATTTGTTCATAAGTTAGCAAAATAAAGAAAGGATATTAATAACAACTAAAAGGTATTTTCGTTTTGGTCCGGCGGCTCCTCACACTCGTTCTCCTGGGGGCGGCTGTTTACTGGGTGCGTAGTTGTTTCTGTGAACAGAGATATTATCTTAATCTACTCCCTACCTAGTATGTAATATTTATATTACGGCCCTGTATTTACAGAAGCTGGTACGGTTGCCCCAATACAGTTTTGGTAGACGGCGCCAGTGCAACGAACTCGAATCGTTTCGAAGACGGAGAAAATCAATACCGTTCTTGGCTTATGCGCATGGCATAATTATTATTCTTCAGTAACTCTGGAGCGCTGAAGCTGGTATGTCATACTCCCAATGAAGCAATACACGCGCGAGATTCGCGTATGCAAATGCGAGATCTCTGGACTATTTTTATTTGATTATAACCGGCTTGAGAACACGTTTAGATTATTTAAGCAACCAGATTACGTCTTAACGGCGTAACTAAATTATATACAAATTATAACATAAACAAAATACTCGCTATACTAAAATGTTACAATAAAACGAATTTACTGATTTTGAAGGTACATCGTAATATATACGCGTCGGATTTATATCATTAACTATCGGTAAATATTGGATAATTTACATATTATCTGCGGTTTTAATTTCCGGCGTATATTCTTAATTCAATTAAGAATGGTCTTGCACTAGGTGTTTCGCGATGGTTATTCGGAATACAATTTTATGCAACAGGTTTCTTTATATATCCTCCTGCGATTAAAGACACTGTGTGTGGTTATTGTGTTTGTCTGTATGTATTGTATGTAGGTGTATTAAGCGGGGTCTTAGTGATAATCAGGAGACATAGGCAATGGCCTGTCTAACCTGGTGAACTAAGAACAAAAAGGTTGTAGGTCTTTACAGCCCTGTATCCAACCTTCACCCTCAAGTGTTTCGAGCGACGTCGGGCTCTACTCTGCGTGGCACTCTTTCTCAGGTGTACTATGTCAGGCGACGTGTTACCTTCGTTACGCTCTGTACGTATGTGTTTGTGTAATGATAACGTTATAACTCCTGGAGACTAAGCCCGTCATTATTTACGTTCTGTAGTGTTTGATAGTAAATTGTTAGGTTTTATAATTATACAACTTACGTGTCTATCAATTCCAGTGCGGGATTAAACTTTAGGTAGCCCGGCGCGAGGTGGTGCGCGTTATCACACGATCGCGATGGACTTACAGCGATTAGTAGGTCGGTTACAAGCAATCGGTGGGCGGCTACTGAATATCTGGAACGGCGCGATGGTCTCGGTCACGATCGGGCAGGTGGTGATAGATGATGTACGGAGGCGAACTTCTTCGAGATGATCCCCGGAGAGATCTCCGAGAGCAGCGCGTTGCGGGTTTATAAAGGTGCATCGGTGGGCGGCTTCGCGGCTACCGTGCGGGGAATGCCGTTATGGGATTGGTTGCAATTCTTCTGACGTGCAAAAACGTACTGGTTTTTATAAATACACGTCAGCGATGATTAAGGAATTATTTGTGGTGTAATATCGCGTAAACTTTTGAAATATTAGATATAGGATGGTCCGCGAATAATTTATCCTATAAAGCATACGTAAAGGACGCTGGTTCTTTACAAGTCTATCTCTTCAAATAAGGGGGAGAGTGGGAACCTTGTTATAAAAAAAACGCCTTTAATTCAGATTCTGCTTGACCGATTTTAATAAACTTGATGTTGTTTGAAAGAACTTTTGTTAAACAACAGAAAATTTGTAAATTTGAAGCAATCTGAATAATAACATAAATGCTAAAGGGCGCTGTTCAAAATTTTTTAAAAATTGTGTTTTCTCTTTACAATTTTAAATAGAAGCATAAAAATTTAAGTAGGTCTTTAAAAATTAGACTAAATTAGTAATAAAACAGTGAAAACTGCAAGTCGATATCTTTTTCCTATCCTGAGATTTCGTAAGAAACAGGTAAATGGCGGGAATTGTCCTTCCAACGTCAATGAGAACAAATTATAAAATAATAATGTGATCAATCTAACAATTAAAACCTTAAATAGATAACTACGTAATTAGTGTCGCCCTAGATGTTCTAAATGTCGTCTATCATTTTCAATGCATGAAATCAATCGCTGACGGGTGGAGAGAACAGCAGTTTCAATTTCTGCCCTTGAAATACTTCGTATTGTCTGTTGTATTCTTTCAATCATGTTAGCTCTTGTTGTGGGCCTATCGGCATAAACGAGATCTTTTATTCGCCTTCACAAATAAAAATCTAAACAAGTTAGGTCTGGAGACCTTGGTGGCGAAATAAATAAACTTCCACGTTCTATCCACCTTTCAGGGTATGATTGACCTAATAAATCTCTAGAATAATGTGCCGGGCACCCATCATGTTGCAAGAACATGTCACGACGAACGGCGAAGGGTACACCTTCTAAAAGAAGTGACAATTCGTTGCTTAAAAAATCTAAATATCTTTCTCCATTAACAGTCTCATTAAAAAAAAGGCCCAATTATTTCTCCACCTAGAATCCCGCACCACACATTTACAAGCCAACGACCCTGATGTTGGACCACCTACATCTAGTGGGGATTCGTTTCAGACCAGTAGTGCATATTATGTCGATTTACACTCCCATCACTATAAAAAGTAGCCTCATCTGTCCACATAATTCGTGAAAGTATTTCAGGATCGTCGTGTATCATATTTGAGAGCCAGTTGCAAAAATCCAACCTGGTATCGAAATCTGGAGCATTCAGACTATGGTGTAGGACCATGTGATATGGGTGCAATCCAAAATAGTATATATTATAAAGTAATCAGATCAATAAGACACATTGAAGTCCTTCTTTGTTAGTAAACAAAAAAGGACTTTAAATGCATTAACTCTCGTAATGTTACTACGAATTTTTTTCGCCCGGCGTCTCGTTATTTTTTATTATTGGTACCTTTTTACTTTACTTTGACTCACTTAATTATCATGTTGTTAGTTAAAATCTATTCACATAGCATAAGACAATTTCATTAATCCTGCTGTTCTAATCGACAAGACTATACACTTGTGCTCCTTCGGATCATAATGACCCGAACTCCTGAAACATGAATTAAAACCAAAATAACAACAATTTTTATACATTTATTAACTTTATTTCTCTAATGCAACGTTTTTTTATATGAAACGTGAAACTTACAATAAATTCAACCAAATTTAAATAAAAAAAGAAAACAATAAAAAAATGTCTAATAATTGATATGATCCACTACTTCTTACAGTCGGGACAATAATAGGTCACGTGTTCTTTACACAAATATTTTTTTCACTTAATTCAGGTCATATTAGTTTTGTTATCACATTTAGAAGGACAAAATTTGCAGCGTGCTCGTTTGTTTTTGTTGCTAGTTCCAGGAAGAGGTGCGGTAGAATTTTTCACCAGTGGTTGTTGAATAGCTGTTGCAATTGCAGCTGGTTGTTCATTACGAGGAAGATGTTTTCTGGACAAAATGTAAGGATTTACCAATTGTTTGCCCAGTTGTTCCAAAAACACTCTTCTTTTGAACAAAACATTTTCATTCCAGTCTGGATTTATTTCGCACCATAAGATGAAAGCATTATAGGCACTGGTATCTAAAATGTAAAATAGGATTATGGGCCATCGATTTGTTTTTCATTTGCATGTGTATGCACCGATTAACTGATCTAATGTATTAACTGTTCCTTTTGTAAAATTATAATCAAGTGTAATTTGTGGTTTTTGTCTTCTCTGTCGCTTATTTGTTTCTGGTTATGAAACGTACTCATTAGAATGACCTTCTGGTATTTTTTTGGAATATAAGACAACTGCGGTATCTTTAGTAAAATAAAATTTGGAACTATGTACAACGTTATTTACTTCCATGATAGGTAGGTCAGGCTTGCTTTTCCTGACAGTCCCTAACATAGTAAGATTTTTTCTGAGAAGCATTTGACCCAACTTATACGATGTAAAGAAATTGTCACAAGTTACATTCTGACCTCTTAGTCCATAAGTAATGTCTAAAACTACTCTCAGCCCCTGATCCTTCTCTTGTTTTCCTCCAGGTGGTTTTCCCGTAAATACTTGAACTTCTAAAGCATAATAACTTGCACTATCACAAAGCGTCCATATTTTGATGCCATATTTTGTTGGCTTGCTTGGTATATATTGCTTCAATAGACAACGACCTCTAAATGCAACCAGCTACTCGTCCACAGTTACGTTTTGTACAGGATTGTACAATTTTGGTAGTATTTCAGCCAATTTGTCCCAAAATTCTCTAATAGGAGCCAACTTATCCCATAGCCTTCTTTCTTGGCGATCTTCTTTATTATCAAACCGTAACACACGTGATATATAATAAAATCGTTTCAACAACATTGTTGCACCAAAAAGAGGTCTGCTTGTTTCTGCATTCCACAAACTTCTGATAGATTCATCATGCGATCTGTAAACTACTCCTAACAGTAACAAACCTATGTACGCCTGCAACGTAATGTCATCTAATTCTTGCCACTTGTCACGGTACACTCTACGACCTTCGATGTTAGTCATTTTCAAAATTATATTTTCAAGAGAACTATTGAAAAGTAGCTGAAATGTAGATTTTACATCCAGGACTCGTGCATTGCTGTATCTAGTTGGATCTGGAGCGAATTTTATGATATTTGCACTAGTTGCACGCCCTGATTGAGGAAATGGGTCTAACACCCAAGTTATGGCATTATCTAAAGATTGAACCGATTGAGTAGGTGGCATCAATTGTGTAGGATTTGTCCGTCCAGCGTCGTCGAAAAAGTTATCGTTTGACTGTTCATAATCACTATCTTCACTGATATGGTCTTCCTCTTCAGAAGCTACATCATCACTAATGTCACTCAAATTACCAATAAGTTTTTCTAAGTTTTCGCCACTAAGATATTTTTTGGCATTACTGTTATTTCAGCACTTTATAAGAACTAGTCGTACGTACAACAAACCGCACTTTACTCTGCAACGTAACAAACAAAACTGTCGGTTGCATACTGCGATATGATATTTATACCTGCTGCAAGTTGCAAGTTTGTTCCTGCTTCGACTTTCACACGCGGCTACAGACCTGCCGAAAATGCTGTAGTAATTCGCATAGGTACATTTGAACAAGCATGTGATAATATGCATATTATTATTAATTTTAATATAAAATAATTGGAAATACAGATTTATACATCCTACTAATGTATTACAGCCTCGGGTCATAATGACCAGAGGTACATCAATGTAACAAAAAATTTTAAAGAATAAGAAAAGAAAATTTATTAAAACAAACAAGCTACCTCATTCTTCAATGGATTAGAAACAAAGTCATTAACTATGAGGTTTAGATATTAATAAACAGAAAAGTTATCTAAACAACATTTTTATTTCGGGTCATATAGACCCGAAGGTAACATCAGGGTTAAATAATTTGGTGTTTTATTGAAACTGGACATAAAATGGCGGCAAATGCATTAGTCATGTTCTCACAAGTTAACTGTGATGTAATGACATTTTCGGTATGATAAAAATGAGAAACAACGACAAACGAAAAAAATTAAAACATTTTTATCATTATAATACCGAATGAAACATGCATTAATAAATAAGTAGTCACCTGTGTGGTCTTAAAATATTTTGGACGGTGGTTCGACATATACCCAAGTCTCTAGCTATAGCTCTGGTGCTTGAATGAGGGTTAACATTTACATAAGCTAAAACATCAATAAAATTTTCCTCTGTTCTACCTCTGCGTTGCCTTCGGTACACAGGAAGATTCACATTTCCAGTAGTATGCACACGCTGTACGAGTCGGAGAAAACTCTTCTGCTGTGATGCCGTCTGTTTGGGTACTGCAGTGCATACACTCTAGCAGCAACGGTTGCATTTCTCATACATTCAAAATAAACTGCTAACATATCAAATGCTTCTTCATTTGTAGGAATCATTTTGGTACGAAAAGGTAAAGAAAGTCTATTAAATGCAACACGATGAATAATTTTTGACATATGGGTGAAAATCGTAGCTTGCTTGTTTTTAACAGGTAATTTATTTTATACCTTACATGGCCCTCTTTACTAATTTTGTTGTCATCAGTAAATCCTAATTCATATCTTAAACTGTATTTGTTGTTGCTGGGCAAATATGGGTTTTTATTGATATTTTATGCTTTTGATTTACTAACACATCGCTTGAAGACAAATATAACATTCTTATATAATTAAAAAACTTTTAGATTTATCACATTATTATTTTATAATTTGTTCTCATTGTTAGTAGCGACAGCATTACATTTAGGTAATCTAGCGGCAACCACAACATTAATATGATAACAGTTTAAATTACTGCAGACCAATGTAAGATCTTTTCATCCAGGCTAAATTTAATAATTTCCGTTAACGCGAACTAGCTTACTACACGTTGGAAGAACAATTCCCGCCATTTACCTGTTTCTTACGATATCTCAGAATAGGAAAAAGATATCGACATGCGGTTTTCACTGTTTTATTACTAATTTAGTCTACTTTTTAAAAACCTACTTAAATTTTTATGCTTCCATTTAAATTGTAAAGAGAAAACACAATATTAAAAAAATATTAAGCAGCACCCTCTAGCATTTATGTTATTAATCAGATTACTTCAAATTTACAAATTTTCTATTGTTTAGCAAAAACTTTTTAAAACAACATCAAGTTTATTAAAACCGGCCGAGCAGAACCTGAATTAAAGGCGTTTTTTCATAACAAGGTTCCCACTCTCCCCCTTATTTGAAGAGATAGACTAAAACTTGTCAAATAAAAATACGCAGAATTTGTGGAGGAATCTGATTATAACATTTAATATGCCCCTTAATTAAGCAAATTTTAAAAAATTTTGCTTTTTAAAATTTTAACTGTCAAATACGCCCTCTAGCGGAGGACCTACAATCCTGAAAATAATTTCTAGGTGTTTCTCGAGGCTACCTTTGATATAAAATTTTTTTTTCCCGAACCTGTGCTATACTATAATCCATTCCTGAGACGGCCGTTCTTCGTTGGCCACCCGGTACCTACATTGTACATATTTTGATTAAAGACATTATTATCGAGAACTTATTGGGGAGCACTAACCCAAAGATGTAGATTAATATTCTAGATGAGGTCAAATTTGGGACTTGTATAGCAGAAAGCGTGTCGAGAGCTAAAGTATTGATTAGATCCGTACAATGCCACGTTGTGGTAAGCAACATCTTCTTTTATTATTTTTATTATCTATGTTGCAGATTTCTGTAAAGTACACAAGGACCAAATAGTCGCAATGTTTGTATTACTCTATGTAACTATGCCTTCTCCGAATTAATCAATACTTTTAAATGATTTGGTTCTCAAATGTTTTTTTTTTTTGTTAAGTCCTCCTTATGTCACCCGAAACTAATATAATCAGTTGAATATAGGTGAAACTACATGGTACTATCAAAACGTGTTTTAAATATTGCTTAAACTAAAATAATTCTAGTTAAACTGCTATATCAAGGTTACTTACGAAAAATATGTTTTAAATCCATGTTTCCATATGTATTTCCAAGAATAACCATATATTTTTAGCAAAAACTCTATTAGAAATACAGTGGAAGATATGGTACTCCAAACTGTAAAGTAATTGATTCTATACATTGAGTGTGGGTTACAAAATTCAAGAATTATTAAGACTACGTCTACAATAACAACAGTAACAGCAAATTTCTCGAATTTTGGGTTGTTAATGATACTATGGCAGATTTTCCGAAACCGGTTTTTGGGTGGTTTAGTTTTTATTGAAAGATTTCCAAAACAATATTGTAACGTTTTTTTTCCAGCGTTAGCAATTAAACACTGAAACTATTTACATGTAATAACCGTCAGTTTATTTTATGCTTACCTTAGGCTCCAAATATCTTTGTAGACAGTCCAATTCGATTAATGCTTCGGTTGAATCTAAAGCAACCTCAACAGTTTGACATAATGCATTTCTAGCGCTCCTTGAGAGCATCCCAGTTTGATATAGACGAGTGTAGCACATTTTCTTAGCTTTGAGTATTCTTAATTGGGTTTCCCTGCAAATTTGTAAATAATTAACAATGTTTTTTTTTCAAGATTTTTAGATATAGGTAGCGTATATTTCTGTTGCCTTTGCTTTAAGTAGGAAAGCTTAGCCATTGGATATTCTCGTGTTGAAGCCACATTTTCAAAACGTCTATGTCCGAACGAACTCAAACCCGAAACCGAAGTATCTATAGGATCTAGTACTTAATCAAGGAGCTTTAATTGACAACTAACAATTTTAGTATCTATATTATGTTGATAGAGTGAAAGAGAAAAATACAAATATATACGAATTATACAAAATTTCAATTCTAATTTGAAAATTCTTGGTCTCATGCGACTAAAAGTATAAATAACGTCACGTGAATTATTTATATTCCAACTCATCTACTTGTTTTCCTCCATGGTGTCATGTATGTTGGAGGTAGTATTAATAACAGATACATAACTATTTGACGATTTAATTATATTCCTTAGATTTAACGTTAACTGCCGCCAATATACACATACATGGCACTTTCTGGAAAATCCCCAGTTCATTTTACCACACCCTCTACCTTCCAACAGTAATGCCAAATTTGCCGTATTAACATACTCTAAGATACATAACACATGGTACTTCGCAGATGTTACCAATCTCGTCAAACAAGGGGAGCTTCTCTCCGCAGTTGATGTGGCAACGGGCAAGTATCATTATGCTGGGAAAAAGCATCATTCCATTCTTTGAATACTTGTATGACATTACACGGTAGTGTTTGTAGGGTTTAGCTGTCACACCACTTCTCCCTGCATATCGTCAACTCTGAATACATTTCCATGGCGCACCAACAACCTGGCCTATCATAGATGACACTCGTTTTCTACTTATTCGAATTACTTAGCATACTTATCACCTTAAACTGAACATATTTACAATGTTACTAAACTCTTTTGTGCACGACTAATTTTATAATACAGTTGTTTTTATTATCAATCTTAGATCTTCAATAAGGGCGGTGGCGTACTTCGACAACATACCTTACGTTCAGATTAAATCTATAAAAATTACAAGTTTTATGTAATTGAATTTCAAGTACCAAATAACTAACAGATTAAAGCGTCTCTTAGCTTGTAGAGGGATTATTTCCAAATTAGCAATTCATTCGGCTGTGCCTTTTAACTTCGATAGATAGAAAGCTGCTGGTGAATGGAGTTTTTAAAATGCTTTGCGTTTTGTAAGAACTTGTTATGCAGCTTTTAAAATGCTTATTTTGTAATAACATACATAATTTTTTTATTTCTTATTTTGTAAGAACATGTTATGCATTTTTTTATACATACTTATTTTGTGATAACGTTTCCTAAATTTAATCGTTTCATTTGTAATGAGCATCAACAACGTCTCTAGTCTTGCAACTTATTCCAATCGGCGCTTTTGAAGTTTCTGGGAGTGATGGTTTTCTGTATTTAGGTAAGTGGGGACCTAGGTATGTGTTTACTAGTAAGGGTAGGTGGTCGGATGTTATAGTTGTGCCGAGGTGGCAGTTGTCGTCAAAATGTTGTGTTATTTGTTCTGAACATATCATGTGGCCGGGTATGGAGCAACCGTTGTGTCCGGTAAACGTGGGGTGTATGCTTCTAATCCGTACTATTGGAAGTCTAAGTAGTTCGTTCTTTAGTATTTGTCGGTTGGGGTTGTCGCTTGTGTCACCGAATTGTTGATGTCTGGCGCTAAAGTCTCCTAGAAGTATTGCATTAGGAATGGTAGGTATGCATTGTAGTAGAGAAGAGGAAAGGGTGTTATAACCGGGAGGGTTATAGTAGCAGAATACTATTATGGGAGATGAGGGAAGGTGCACCGTTGCGGCTACATATTCAAGGTGCTGAAGGTGCGGCGGTACGGTGTAAGGAGCTGATGGGTATCGGGAATGTACCAGGAGTGCAGTTCCTCGTTTGCGTCGTCGAGGTTGTTATGAAGGAAGGTATTGTAGTTGGTTATGGTTAGTGTGCCTCTGTTGGTTAATTTGGTCTCTGTTATGGCTAATATTTGCACGTGGTCTGTGGTGAGTAAGTTTTTTATTAGTTGTCGTTTTCGTTTAACGCCACTAGCGTTGACTGTTCCTATTACCAGGTCCATTGCGAATGGGAGTGAGGAAGGGAAGTTATAGGATAGAGGAAAGGAAATGGTACGGGAATTTACTCCTTTCGGTAGTAGGGAGTGCTAAAACCGACTTTTGTACCGCCCCAACTGTAGTACAATGGTCTGTCCAAGAACTCCCTGGCTACTAGGTCGATCCTCTTCGTGATAAGCTCGCACCTATCAGGGAAGATCGTAAACAGAGCAAAGGAAAGGGCTCTGAGGAAGGTGTTGATTCGGAGGAAGTGATCGTGGCCTTCATCATCAGGATTGGAGGAGGTGGTGGAAGCTGTCTCCAGCTCGGAAAGAGGGGCTACTTGGGAAGGAGAGGATGGGATCTCCCGCCTTTTCTCACAGTCGAAACTGTAAGTAGGGTGGGAGCCGCCGCAGTTGTTACACTTTGGCGTGGATATGGAAGGCAAGCTTGGGATTTGTGGCTTCCGCCACAGGAAGGGGACTTCAGGGAGCGGGTAGGACACTACTGCTAGGTGACCCACCTGCGTACAGGTGGAGCAGTATTTAGGATGGGGTTTGGGGTGTAAGGAGGCTCGCATTCATAGCGTCTGCCGAACATACAGACGCCATTATGCAAGAGAAAATCAATGTAACTCTTGGAATGGGATATGACTCGTACGAAGGATGTGGGACGGTTCGTAGCTTTGGAAATAATACGGATGGCAGGGTTACGTGGGGGAGATCGATGGTTTATATTATTTCCTCGGGGGTGATATCACGGTCAACCTCGCGGATGACACATGGCAAGGAAAGGCGTTAGGGTTTGGGTTGGGTGTGGGTTGGTCCGGAAAGCTGGGATAGGGTTATGGATGGGGTGCCAAAGGTAGCTTTGATAAATTTCTCCACTTCGGCTGTAGGGATAGAATTAGAGGTTTCTATGAGGGCGGTGTGGTTGTGGTTCACCCACGGGAACTGGAGAGAGCGGAAGATGGTAAACAGTTGCTTCTGGAAAGTAACTGTTGCAGTAATATTGCGTAAGCAATATCGGGATTTGGGTATAGGTAATGTGGTATCGCTCGAGGATGCGGATGAGGAAGTTGAAGAGGATAAGGACAGGTTAGAGGTTGTAGGTGAGGGTGGGGCCCTGATCGTCGCCGTCGACGCTACCGGTAGCGAAGCTACGGTAGCCTACGTCACGTTCGACGTCGGCACCGTCGTAGTCTATGGGGTCAGGGAGAGGGAAAGGGAACTGGGAGGTGCGGGTTTACCATGTTTTACCATGGTAAAGTTAGTTAGAATAAGGGTTGTGGGTTAAACGCAAATGTATTTGTGCTTTGGAAGGGTGGACTCCTACCGGGGTGCAGCCTCACAGCCAGCTGGTTCAAGGCTTTGTGTTAGAAGTCCGATAGAAAATGGAGGTCTTTTTTAATAATTAGGATAAGGATTAATTAAGTGTAGAAATTTGATTTAATTTACCCTGCGGCGTTCCTCTTCGTATATTGTGTATTGGTTCCGGCTACTGGCTCTCTTCGTACGTTGTCCTTGGCGTTCTTCTGCTTCCTTCTTTGCTGCTACCTTCAGTCCGACGGTCTTCTATCCCTGATAAGGAACGTTTTACCGCTTTCTTTTCGGTAGTAGTGTGTTTACACAGTGACCACTACTACTGGTGAAAGCGGCGAAGATCCCGTAAGAATTCGGGCGCGGTTGATTAGAAAGTTAATTACCCGGTAATTAGCTCTAATTAGCGACTTGTCTGATCGGCTGTTAGACAAGAAATGAGGCCGCAAGCCATGATTTGAATTAATTACTCCCACTTTAAATAAGTGTGAGCGAGAGGCAAGGAATGTGTGCGCTGCTTTGTGGTCAACGTAATGTTAATTTTCAATTTTTTATCATAGATTTTTTAGCATAATGGAAATGTTTATCGTATAACAAATGAGTCATTTTTTTAATCGTTTATTGAATACTTACAAAAATCGAAGTTTGTTTATTTGTTCTTTCAGTGTTAATGCTTAGTAATTTTTTTATTGTTGTATTAAAAATTATTCAATTTTTTTTATAATACATATTGTCAAACTTAGTCGTATTTTAGTTGGGACGATTTAAAAAAAATGTTGGTCAATCAGGGAAATGGAACATATAAACTTATGTCCCTATTTGTGTGTCTGGTACTAACAACTCTAATTCTTTTTTTATATAAACAGTTGGTAATACTAAAGAAAGGGCGTTACGTTTTACTGCGTCTTTGTTAATACGCAATAATGTATCGAAAGCTGTCAACTAGACTTTATCATTGCCCCTTCCAACTAATTTCACCAAAAGCATTAATTGTTCCCAAAAAATTTGTCCCGTTATCTGTAAAAATGTAGATGGCCTTCCTCTACGAGCAATAAATCTCCAAAACGATTGTAAAAATGCACTGGTAGAGTACGACGAAACCAATTCAAGATGCACAGCTCTATAAACAGAACAGATAAATATTGCAATTTGTACCTTCTCATCACCTTTGGTTTTGGATCTAATATACAAAGGTCCGGATAGGGTAATGCCTACTACTTCAAATACGACTGCTTCACGAACTCTGTTTCCTGGTAATGATATAGCATGCGTTTCTAATAGTTTCGCTTTGATTTTATTACACGATATACAGCAGATTTTATTGTTTGTCTGCATTTCAAAATCAAATTACCTTTTCGCAAAGTAAAACTTAACTCCGGCATGACACCTTTTTACATATTCTTCACAGATCAATCTCTTCACAACGTAAAGCTTCGAGGGTAAAACATATGGCGAACGAAAATTTAAAGTATCTTTTTCTACAACCGAGCGAAAAGCCAAAAGAAAGCGCAAAGTTGCACTTTTCCGAGTAGCAAGCTTTTTTACTTTGTCGCTTGCCAAGCGACAAGGTAACTAAAACTCTCGCTTAGTTACCATGGAAACCTTAAAAAAGGAACGTCTAGTGTTTCTGCGATTTTTGACAAAAGTATGAGTTAAGGGTTATTTGACAGATGTCGACAATTTTGTGACCAGCGCGTGATGTTAAGATCGTTTTGCTACAATGAATATCTGGAGTGGAACACCACACTACCTTCCAACCTATAAAATGGAAATTAAAGGAAATGTAATAATTTTAATAACAATTTTTTAGAATAGTTATGCTACCTCTTTTATAATAAGTTCATTACGAAAATAAGCAACATTGTGGAAATAAAGCAGTTTTTAACAAATATTCTTACAAAAACACATGTGTAACGCAAAGTGATGCTCACGTTTTGAAATCTTAACTGTCAAATTTGAGGTTATCAGTAATTATTAATTTTTACCAAATATTTTTATAAAAACACCGGTTGTAGAAAAACTCATGTGTGTAATTCGAGCACAAAGTGCCATTGCCGCTCTCGCGAGATAGCCGCGCTCCGCTACGCGTCGCGCGTCAATCTTCTCGCTCAGGGCGGCAAGGTATCACTTTGCGCTCTTAATACACAAATAGCTATTGCGATCAGTTATCCTTTTATTCAGTCTAATCAAGCCATCATTATCAGTATAAGGACATAACGTAGACAACTTTGCATCTTAATGAGAATCAAAACTTTCTTCTTGCATAAGACGAATCACAGATTTTCTGGTACATCCTAGATCTCATGCAATCAGAAAATCACAACGTTGAGCATCTTGCTTCTTACTATTATTTAAAAACCGTTTCAGCCATCCCATCATAGCAACAATTTTACTAAATTTTGAAAAATATGTATAGCACCATGTAAAATCTTTGGGAGTAGACAAGGCAGAAACAACTGCTTTTCTTTTTTCAACGTTAATTTCTTCTTCATCACAAGTAAATTTTTGTCCAGGTCACAGAGAAACTGAGTTTAGTAACCAGGATAGACCCTCCAACCATTTTCCATCAGTAAACACCTTTCCGGGACAACCAAGGTTTCCAAGCTTCATTCCTTTTGATCCAAGATATCACAGTCCTTGAATTTGACCAAAAATAAACTTTTTTTTTCAGCTTGAAACATTTCTCTAAAATGATCAAACATTCTTACGCCTATCAAGGCAGCCAGTGGATCCAATCTTTACTGGAGCAACTCGCGACTTGTCTTCAATCAGTCTTAAATGTACATTATTATCGTCTTCAGTTCTTAGAAACATACAAGCTGCGCATGCATCAGTACTTCCGTCACAAAAACATGTAATGATTGAGAAATATAATTATCAGAAGGAAAAATACATCTTGGAATTCTAACGTTGTTCAAAAAAATGTAAATCTTATAGCCATTTCACGTATGTCACCATCAAGTTTCGTATCCACTGTAAATTCATACTCCACGCTTTCTGAAGAAGAATTTTCGGAAAGAGTGCAACAGTGGAACAAATTCCAATCGGATCATACAGCTTATGAGCTGTGGATAGGATTGTTCTCTTCGTAATTATCTTTGTATCAAAATTTTTAAGCCATTCCAACGATAACCTTAACGTGTCTGGTTTGCGGTTCCAAATTATACCCAACACACAGGTTTTGATGTCAGCAGCGTCGTTTACAGTTTCTGCATCATCTTGTAACGTATACTCCCGCCCACTAAGTTCAAATTTTCCATTAACCATAATTTTTGTAGACTATTGTATAAACTGTTGAAGAGCTTCCATGTTTCGAACACTCGCTGCAACATTGTCGATATGAAAGGAATTCATTAGTTTCGAAATAGCATCTGAATCGTAGTCGTTCTCTTTTTTCTTGGGATGTTCAAGTGTGCCTTTCAAATGATACTCCAGTACAGCAATTAACAAAAAAGGACCACAAGTTACTCCGAATACTATTTTGTCAGTTCGAATCATCGTACAGTTACTAGCACTGGTTCAACGAGGGTTCATTTTTTACACTTGAAGCAGAATCAAAAACTGGTCGAACGAGTGTTGTTTTACTGTTAGGTTTGTAAATAGGGTGGTGTGGCAAAAAATGGCCTTCTTTACTTGACATATTTATCAGCTCGTCTTCAGGAATGCATTCAATAATACCTTCTGCAAACCAATCATTAAACACTTCGTCATCAACCTTGTAGAAGTTATCATTTTTCAGCTTTCTAGTTACAGTTGAAAGCCTTTTGTAACAGAGATCAAAATTCGAAGGTAACAAAGGATGATCATTAATCCATGGTTTTAAAAATGCTTCATGACAGCTTGTTCTTGTTCTTGTGCTGTTTTCTTAGTATCCGGGTCACTAATACCAAGTACATCGAGACTCCATAGATCAGCTAATTTGACAACAATAAAGTGACTATCATAGAGGAAGTTCTTGGGCTATCGCTTCTCTCGGTAAGTTTTCCCATCAATCTCCATCCTAAAAATGTATGTACTGCTACCAATCAAGATTTTAAGTCATATTTTCGTCCAGAAAATAGTTTGCCGGTTACATCAGCTCCCACTGGGATATCTATTGGACCATCAGTCATATAAGTAAGCTTTATGTTTAGTTCTTTTAACCCTTCTAACCAAGGACCTCTTCGTATATAACTTACGTTAGTACATATAACTGTTTCATCTAAAATGTCGAAATTAAAACTGTAGTTTTCGGTCAAACTATTAACATGTGTTTTATAACACTTATGGTTAACAGTTTCAGTGTGGGCACCTCCAAATAACGAATCAACTGGTTTCTCTTCTCTAAGAGGTAAACAACCCGTTTCTTGTACAATTTTCTGCGTGACATATGATTTATGGCAGCAAGTGTCAATTAACGGTCTTGCCCTACGTAACCGGTTGTCTCCCATTACTTCAACAACCGTTTGCAACAAAACTTCGTTGTATGTGTGGTTTTCCAAATTTTGTTCTTCATTTTTAGGTTCACGAACATCTGAAGTCGTTCCCCTAACAGAAAGTTTCCTTTTATCTTTATTACACATTACTAGATAATGTTTTCCATTACAAACAGAACACCTGAACTTAATACGACATCTTCGTGGAATATGGCCAAACTTAGTACATAGATGATAGAAACCATTATCTGACAAAGTTTTCTTTCTTTCGGTAAAACTATACCTTGTAGCTTCTTTGCACTGATCATTAAAGTGTAACCCCTTGCAAAAAACACATTTAATGTAGCTTTGTTAAATAGATCAGAGGTACTGTTAATGTACTGATAGAAGGATGAGCACTTTTATTTTCAGGTTATTTTCTGTCGCTAAAACTAGATACGGCAAAAGAGATCCTTTCTTCGTTCATAACTTCTTATCTAAGGAAATTCATGAAAGCATCTAAACGTTTCTTTAAACTTGACTCTGGAGAATACAGTTAACTTTGGTGCCAAACTCTTATAAGATTTTCGCCTTTGAAATACTCGACCATTGGATACAACATCGCAGCATCGTTTCCAATGCTCGTAACTGTGATTCGATTTTATCAAGAAATAAAGATAATTTGTTCTTTACATTGAGATTTACTAAAACTAGTTCCAGAAGCTCTCTAACATATACTTCTATTAATAAATCTTGTCTTCCAAATCTTTGTTTTAAACTATCAATAGCTTTTATACAGTTTTCGAGTTCTATAACCCGGATTAGTTGACTGAATCAGGTATTTTAGTTTATCTTCTCCTTCTAAGTAACTATCTTCATGAATACGACTAAATTGACTCCAAATGTTCAACCAACCCTTTAAGTCACCTCCAAACTGTCGAAGTTCTGTCTTAGGAAACCTTAGTTTACCATTAGAATCGGACTTTTTAGAACTTCCTTCACTGATAGTTAAACCTTTAAACGTACTTAATTTTATAGTACTGTGAAGTTATATTATCCATAATTTCTATCTCTGTGTTCATAGCATCATCACTTTCATCTGCATCTAACATCATATCAACCATAAGTTGGTTGTATTTGAATCATTTCTTCATCTAGTCCTTTAGTGCTACTTTGAATATCTATAACATCGTACCTTTTTTGAGATATATCTTCTTGAATTCTATCATACACCTTCGTAAAAGCCATTCTTTGAATTTTTAGAGCCTTCTTGGTCTTCTCCATTTTGTGTTTAGGGCCCAGTCACGGTCACCAGATATTGGAAAAAATGAAACATATTTCTATTCTAGTTATCGAAAATTAAGGAAACTCAACAGACTTGATGGTTTATTCCAAGAATATGACTAAAACACTAAAACCTTTACAAACCCCTTTTATTTTCTTACAAGTATACGACAATCACAACATGTCAAATCTAACATTTTTTTCTCAACTGACTACAACTTTTCAAAAAAATCAACTGACACACACATAGTCTGTACAATGTGACGCACGATAGAAGAATTCTTAACATTATTCAAAGTATCGTTTTAAACACACCAAACACATTACAACCCAGTGTTTCTTACTTATTCAGTACATTATTACATCATAATGTAACAAAACGTATCACAATTTGTCCATTCACATTACAGCATGATTGTGTTGAAAATAATTTATTATTATAAAATACAGTTTTAATGTACAATAACATTTATTAATTAGATTATTATTAAGTTTTTTGAGAAAAATATTTGTTTGCGTTAAGAATTCCATTAACAACAAGAAATTATAAATGTTCACTACACTTCATCTTCTGTATCTGTGTCATCGTTTGGATTTATAATAATTGGATTGACTTGGACATCATAAACTTTTTCTTGTTCCCAACACTAGAATTTGAATTTCGTTGAGGTTCATTTTCCTTGTTTTCTTCTTGATTTTGGTGTCGTCGTAAAGCATTAGAAATAGTTTTGGTGTAAATTTTCGAAGCATCGCTAACACTTGCATGCACTGCTGTTAATGGTGTTAAGGGCCCGATGTTCTGTTTTTCTTTAATAAAGTATTCTACTAAGTTATAGATCAATTCATTTGCAGTAATTGACCTACTAGCATGTTGATGTGCTTCAAATGAAAACTGAACTCTTAACTTTTTCTATAGAAACGAATTAATCTTTACCTTAAATCAATACTAGAAAGTAACGTGGTTCTAAAAAGAACCGATCTATTCAAATATTAACTCAAGAAACAATGAAAAACGAATAGAAAGAAACAAACCGGCGCGCGTACGTAACCTCAATCAACAAATAAGCAAATAAAGAAAGGTTAGTATCAGTGCTCATATTTTTACTTTAAATTACAGACGACGGTTATTTCGTGATTTAATGCATACATGACGTCATTGGGATAAGTCAACTATATTAACCATTATCTCAAATCAAGTTTTAAACGTCTGTTTGACATTGATTATTATTTTTGTTGTTACAATGTTCCCTATGTTCGTAAAAAACTTACATTATCCTAAAAAATAGTTATTAAAACTATTTAATTCCTTTAATTTCCATTTTGTAGGTTGTAAGGTCGTGTGTTTTCCACACCAGATATTTTAGATTGAATTATAACCCTAGTTATTGATGTAACTAACTTCATGAATTATATAACTATCAAGCAAAAATTTTGATGGCTAAGCAGGTTTTCGATAATTTGGAATATTACCTATTTGTTACCTTAAAGCGGATTAAAATATTGTACATAGTACTAACACATAAGGTAACAGCAGTGAATGATAGTAGAAATATTTCAAAGTACTCGTCATAAGTGATGACTGTACAATTCGACAAGTTTAACAGTGTATGGTCAAACTTCACATATGTATGCGCGTACTTGAGTAGGACGGTTAAGCCGCACCATAAATATAAGTTTAAAAACAGGTTCGTGTACCTGAGCATTTCCTTTAGTTCCTGTTTAGATGATTTATATAACAGTTCTGTCTTACAATCAGGGCAAATCATAGGACGTATTCCAAGAAAGTCATAATCGCTTCCAACACCTACATCTGCACTCTCTAGAGACTTATTCTGATGCTTTAATTTAGTCATTTCGTTGACTATGTTCCAATTTGTATCACATAAAAATCTAAAATAATTGTTTATTGGTACATACATATACACATACTTAAAAAATGTTTACCTGTCTAGCTTCAATGTAGAAATCGCTTGAATTCGTTTTGACTCAAGATGTCGCATACACACATTCATATTATTTGTTTCCATGATAGACAATCTTGTAATGCCAAATAAACTTAGCATATTATATATTGTTGTACCATTTATACAAACGCTTACCATTAAAAAGAAGGAGAGAAGATCTAGAACAGATTTATCATAATTCGCGTCAACTCCACAACCCAACCACATTAAATAAGGTATTGGACCGTTCACTCCGCCCCAAACAACAATAGCCATTTCTTTAAATGTTAATCCGTAGCCCATTCTACTAACTACAGGCAACAAGATTAAGAGTGACAGTAATCTTCCAGAAACTATTGCTATGTACGTAACAACCATCACGTTCCAGAATCGCTCATAACTTGAATCCCAGAAAGCCGCACATAAAAATCCTGCTACCAAACATACTGAAGCATTTATAACTTGTCCAATGGAAAACCAAAAATTCAGAAGGAACCCTTCAACTGGGGTTGAAAAGCTATGATTATGGTTTCCTGTTAAAATTCCAATAAGGACTACTGCCATTATTGCAGAAACATGCAGAACGTCGTTTGCAAAATAGTATGTAATGGCGGGTACAAATATTAATAATGTCAGTATAGTAGTAAGATGATTATTTATTAGGTTTATTGCATAATTTAGTGATTTTGCAACTAAGATTCCTAAAATTGTTCCTCCAATGTAATAACGAAGCAATACACAAACATGTTGAGAGGAAATCAATGTTATTTTTGTTTTAGTTTCTCGGTATGCTAAATGCAGTGTTAATAAAATTCCATCTCCAATTAAAGATTCAGCTTCAAGCAATGCAACTAACCGTTTTTTTTGGCCAAATTCTTTTAAAGCTTGTACGACTTCCAAGTGATACACTGGCGTAAGTACAACTCCCATCCATAAACTGTTAAGTAAGCTCCATTTGGTATATAATACTGTATAAATAGAACCAGTAATAATTGCATTAATCATGATTCTCGGAATAGCCAACGTAAGTATTTTGCTCCATTCTCTTTTAATCATTTGTTCATTCATACCAAAACCACAACTTACAACGAACAGTGGTAGTATGAAATATTCGACTACTTCTGATTTTGTGACTGCGATGTACTTAAACACAGTTTCTAGATTATCGGTAAATTTGAACATGAGTCCTACAAAGTTACCCATAAACAGCGCCACAGCTCGTCTTGGGATGCATGGGACATAGCTTCTTATACAGTTCCATACGATATCTACAAGTATTAGCGACACAATAAAGCACGCAAACCCTATATCATAAATGGAAGTTGGTGGTGAATTAGAATTTCTTGCAAATAACGTATTATTAAATGCTTCCATTATGTAATCACTATTTACTACTTTAACTTATCAATATTATTTATAAAGTAATTATATCAATTTGATGTTTTACATACTTCATTTGTTGACAAATCGTTGAAAATAGATTCTGTTTGTACGGAATCAGAAATACATGATCAGCGCATTCTATTAAATGAAATTTAAATGAGAAAATCTTGTGCATCGTTATAAAACTTCTTTTCTCTTAACATAGTATGTGCGAGTGGCGTTTTTTAATAAGCTACGACTAACAAATGCAGGATTATTTAATACAACTACCAAAAAAATTGAACCCTATGACGAAGGTGGGATCACGTTCTCGGTAAATTGGCAAAAGACTCTGGTTTGTCCGAAACCTTTGCTTAGCTGGAATATGATGGTTTCCAAGACAGAATGCTCTAAAGTTTTGGCCGAGCGTTACGACTTTGCTACTGCATTGACGAAGGCTGTGTTTCTCTTTTTTATTATTTCAATTATTCTGCTACAGACTCAGAGGTCAAATCAATGTTGCTAATATGGTTAAACATCTCACGTCTGCTGTTTGTACCAATCGCAGTTCCTACACACCCCTGGCCTATTATTGTGTCTGGTTATTTTTTACTCTCGGTACTCTACAATACATTACTACCGACCACGTGTGCAATTTCGCAATAAGAAATTCACCAAACTATGCTATCAGTACCGTTCTATTATTCTGTACTCCGAAGTTTTAGCCTATTTCCAATCTGGTCGAACACATAAACCGTATCCATGAAACATGTGTGCTTTAGATTTTAACGTACTAAACATAATTTACGCATTCCGTTGTGATAAGCATGATCCTCCATTAATTCTTTTCAATTCTATGAAGCTCTTCATTTCGATATTCTCAAACGTATGCTTTACGCAGGCAATACTGCTTTAATTTCCGTCATCTTCATGTACGATAGTGGTGAGTTAAGTGAAAAAATAACTTTTCTTTTTGTTGGGTGCTTCTCAGCATTTTAACCTCAAACTAGACTGAAGCTTGTGAGTCAGCTTTGTATAAAAACGGTAAGGTCTGTAACATACATTATTTCGGATGTTACATTATTTAAGCATTTACTCACTGCTGTTCCTATTATCTTCTTATTTAACATTGTTCTCATTATGTTATTTTTCTAAAGTAAATCATATAATATTCAAAATTGTTGATGGTCACTCTTACTTAACATACATTTTTAGAATCTGGAACCAATTGTTACAGTTGGTTACATTGAATGTTATTTAGTGAGTTCTTACAAAAAACGTTTCTTCTTCCTGTTCAAATTGGTGCAAGCGATGCCTAGAATCAAATAATTTCTGGATTTATTTCATCCATCGACGAAAGCCGGATTTATATTTGTTCTTCAGTATAAGAAATGATTAATTGGTATTATTTATTTCTACGCATTTTGCGGATATAAAAGGTCATTAAAAGTGTTCGGCCATCACCACAGCTGTCTTGTAATTTAGAACTACCTACTTTAAACAAAATACTTTAAATATCTCGATATCTAAGCTTTGGTTACAAACATAGTTTATCTCGGAATTTCTACTTTGTGAACCTCGTGAAGGTGATGTATTCAAAGGAGTTACTCGTATCTTATTTTAATAAATTACAGAGGCTCGACCTCCACTTCGAGCTCCACTTCGACTTCGACTTTCACTTCTACGTTTATTTCTAGTTTCACTTTACTCTGGGGGTAATTCAGACAACCATAAATGTACTTTTACTCGTTCAATAAGTTACATACACAATTAAATGGATTGCTAACTGCTAACTGCTTCTCACTTTTGGTGAAATGTCACATTGACTGGAAAGTGCCTTAATAATACCAAATATCACGAAGATCTGTAACTAACTCCAACAACAGGAATAATCCCACAGCTAAGTTAAACTATAATTATGTACCTTTGTGTATAAATGCAAATACACTATAAAATCCTGCAAATGTACAGCTTGCCTTACCTTGTCATATGTTCACTTAAAATAATTTCACTTTAAAAATTTAATATAGTTATCTGCATTAGTGTTAAAACAAAGTCAATATTACACCATTTCAATTTATTCATAGACATTATTTCTTTGTGTAAACATAAGTTATCCACAGGTAAATGCATTTATCGTCGAGCTTTATGTATTATTGTTGTGTTATTAACTATATAATGTTTAAATATTCGTCTCATAGGGAGACTAATGTATAATTTACTTCAATTGTTTAACTAATTTATTATTTGGTTTTTATTATTGTATATTTTACAATACATTTAAAGTTTTGTCGAGTAGCCTGTGCATTTTAATCAGCAATGGCCATTTTGTTGGTGTAAATATAATTCTTCTTTTATTAAAAGGATACTATAAACTCAAACTTCATTAGCTTTCGATCATCCTAATTTAATTTAACTTGACCTGTAGGTTACATGCTTCATTTCATTGTTTTTTTATTATAATCATAGTCAATTACTGTAAGTACCACCTTTTCTTAATTTAAACAATTTGGGAATAAGTTTTTGGTACTAATTTGCCGATTATTACTACTTATATATAATTTGTGTATGTATAACCTTTCTTTTACAGAATACCTATCGAACTACCTATCTCATTGTATAATTATTTCTCCGTGTTGTATAATATATATATATATATATATATATATATATATATATATATATATATATATATATATATATATATATATATATAGATGGGACGTTTCGGCGTGGCCGTTTCGACGTGGCCGTTTCGGCGTCAGCCGGTTCGGCGTGAATCCGTTTTGGCGTCGGCCGATTTGGCGTGAGTGGTCGATCTCAGGTAACTATAATCTCAATATAATAATTATTTTTATTCCTTGAATGAATGCCCTTAATTCTTACCAATTTTTTAAGTAGAAAGCACACCGATCAATCACGGGATTGTTATTATGAACAACTTGTTGCAGGCAATCAGCCACCGGTAAAACTTAGAAAATATCGAGATGCAGATACCCGCATATTAAGGCTGGTACAACATTTTGACCCTGTAAATGTATTAGAATATTTAAGGGGTTTATCTCATAATTATATGTAACATTTTCATACGCAATGTAATAGACTAATAAGTGTTTTTTTATGCATAATATTTTTATTAATATATAGATGCCTAGTTTATTGTACATTTTGTTTTATTGTCAGCAAAAGCTATATTTTGTAATAAGTAATAATTTCAAGTAATCGACAATTCACGCCAAATCGGCCGACGCCAAAACGGGCTCACGCCGAACTGGCTGACGCCGAAACGGCCACGGCGAATCGGCCACGCCGAAACGTACGTAATATATATATATATATATATATATATATATATATATATATATATATATATATATATATATATATATACAATTTTTTTGAGATGGTTAGAGATAAGATTAATGCAGGGGCAAGAGTAGGTAAGCTTATGTTCTTTATAGTGGGCAAATTTAGATAGACTTAAGTATGTTTACACTGCGTTTTAATAAGTAAAGTAGTAGACGAGTGAGAGAAAATGATTTTGATTTAAAGAAACAGGCTTGGTGGAAGTTGCACAAGTTTGTTTATTGATAAAAAGCATTGGGCTATATAAGGATCATGTGAGGAAGGTCAGATGAATTGATATTTGTGAGTACGATTAAGTTCGTAGGACATATTTCAGTAAATTTACAATTTATTCAAAGTATTTAGCAATTTAGAAACTTCAGATGTTTATCACATGAACTAGGTTTATAATAATATGTAGAACATGTATCGAGTTAGTCATGCAAGAAACTTTAAGAAAGGGTTATGATACGAACACGGTTTAGTTTTCGTTCACAGACAAACTGTACAAAAAGTGTAGGGAAGTTTTAGTGCGTTGTAAACATTAAATAGAACAGTAACAACATTTCTACATTGGGATATTTAACATAAAAATACTTTTTTGTTCAAAATCTGCATAAGTGTGTTAAAGAATATGGATTTATGAATTGACAAAGTTTTAGACTATACAGTGAAAGTAAACAGTATTGATGTTAAAGACAGTTATAGCAACATCATAAAATAACATTTCAAGTAATTTGGACGTTATAAACGCAAGTTATGAGTAAAATTCTAATAAATTAGGTTAAGTATTGATTTTAAGGATATTGAACATTTATATTTTTGTAGGATGATTTAAGCTTGAAATAAATTATAAAAATAGTTAATAGAAGGTTTCCTCGTTTTCATAAAGAAATTTACAATGTACAAGATATGTGAACATAAAATTAGAAAAGTGGAGTTAACTACGTAAATTTCCAATATGAAGAAGGAATTTCTGTTAAAATTAAGTTATATGATTTGAAATAAATGTGTTGTAATACAGTTTTTCATGTAGATTACGAATATGTATTTAGTTCCTTAGATATAAGTAAAATTAGATTATAATTTGTCAAATTGCACAGTGTTGAAGCAAACTAGGGCTTGTCAGATATCGTTTTATGGGGAATTTTGCCCTGATTTCGAATCTGTTTTCAAAAACTAAATCCGAATTATTTTAAGAAAGTTATAGCATAATTTGTATTTTAGTTAAGTTAACAATTTTGTTTATACCAATCAGAGGCTTGGATACTTTGTGTGTATGGAACAGAAAAAGTTGAAATTTTGGTATCTAACAGAAAAGTATAAAAGGAATTGCTCCTGGTCTCTTGCTCTCTTGCTTTTTGAAACTTTTATGACTAACAAGTCAAAGTGTTAATAGTGTTGGCGTTAACATGTAAGTTACGTTTATAGTATCAGATTGTTGAAACGCGATCAGTGAAGAGTCTAGACCTCAGTAACAATTGTTTTAACCTGCGATTAAATCTAAAAATTAGGTTACCGATATAATTGTCGATTATAATAAATTTGTTTGATGTTTATTCTTTTTGAAGCGACGCATAGTTATTAACAAACTAAATTCCATAACGGGATCTAAAACAAAAGTGAAATTAATTAAAATTTATATTGTTGTATGCAAATGCGTTAAATGCACACCTCAGCTGTCCTACTTTAGAATCAATAAATATGAACTAATGTACGTATACACGACACTCAGTTAGTTATTATTACATAGACAGGGTCATACTTTAGTAGCAAAATTCAGTAGTACGTTTAATTTAATACCTCCATTCTTAACCCTTATTAACAACCTTTAACAATATGAACTTAAAACATAATTTTAAAATCGAAAAATTTCGTAAACATCTAAAACAACATATAAATAATATACGATTTAAAACACAGTGCTTAATTGAAAATATTTAATCAATTTTACGTAACATTACAATTACCGAAGAAAAGTCGTTCATCAGCAATTCGGAATTGGATGAAGTATGGAAATCTATGCAGCACCATTATGAACAACAAAGCAGTATCATCGGCTACACATGGGAAGAAGTCTATCTACGATATTAATATGGAACCAGCCAAATGAAAACATCTTTGGGAATATGCAGATACACATGTGAGTGAAATTTTATTATCGTAACCCATAAATCGTTTTGATTATTCGTTTGATTTCCTGTATTTATGTGTTTATTGATTATAAGTATAAATGTTTGTGCGACAACATGGTATAAATATCTGTAAGGTAAATGAACCAGTGTTATTATCAACAACACATTTTTAATTTTAAACAAAACGTAATTGAACTCACATATTTAAGATCGCTTATCGACATTTTTGACAGGCTGCATTTTAATTAATTCAGTTAGGACGCTACGCATGCGTTATTGTGCAGGTTTAACTAAGGTCTGTTCATATACCAACCAATGTTTATAATTTACAATTTATTTGACAAAGAACATTTCCATGATTTCACAATTACCTTTAACGAAATTAAATTAACTTCAAGGATTAAATTATTTTTAGTTTATTTGCCAACAATAACCGTAAAATCTAATCAACTCTATCCCCAATTGAGATAATATGAGCTAATCTCTCTCGGACCTCAATGCTCCCTCGAATATAAGTGCCCTCCAGCTGCTAGTCCTATTCATATTTCCCTTTTGCATACGTGCTCAACAGCGGTGCACGTTACAAGTCTTCTTGACCTTCGACCCCGAATCTGACCAGGTTGTGGATACTGTCAACTCAACTTCATGAAATTGTTGCTTTGCAAATGGAATTCTTTGACTTCTCAGCACTAATGGCCATATTTCGGTGGTTTTGGATTTGTAAACAAACAAATGCTGGAAATACATTTGCTTATGTTTTTTGGTTTTTCGAATGTAGTTTACTGCTCGTACAACTGATCCATTGTTTATTGATTCTTTACTCTCTTCTGTCGGGGAGGTTTTCCGCAGGATCGTGATTTTAGTAGTAATAATGGATTTTATTAAATTATGAAGTTCAATTATAATACAAAATAACAAGTTATTCAGATATTAAGCAACAATCGTAACTTAACATTGCTCTTCCACTTAACTCACCCTTACATTGAATTAAATCTTAATACCATTGGGAAACGTAACGTAAAGCTTTCGTTAAACTAATAATTAAATTCTATATAACAATATTTACACCAACAAAAAAAAGCAATTCTTTCACATTTGTCTGCTCATTAAAAATTATATTGCAGAGTTGTTTTAAATTTACTAATGTTATTTTGTTTTTTAAAATACTACTTAGAGGGATACTTTTTAGGCCAGTTGTAGGAGAAAGATCTTTCAAAAAATGCGGTTTTATGAGATGGAATATTAAGTAAATTTGTATATCTAGTATTACCAGTAAATTTTATTTTTTTATAAAGACAGCCAGGTTCTTGGGCAATAGCAATTTTGTGATACAATGGTTTAATGTGTTAGTAATGTGGGCCTTAAACCTTAACTACCAATTTTTGCGGTATCCTTAATTGAAGGCAATCCATTCTCTAATTTCAATTTTATTTTATGTTTAGTACAATCTTTATCCTTGCTTTTGTCAAACAACACAGCAGAAGATTTAGAAGGGTTTATAGCTAAATTATGTTATTTCAATATCAGTGCTAAAACAAGGAGAAGGGAGCTGCGTGCATCTGCCTAATGGTACAAATTCGTATATCCTAAACAGTTTGGAGGGGTAGCCGTGTAGATTGTAAATAAGAAAGGTCCTAGAACTGAGCCTTGTGGAACACCCATACTAATAGTAGTAGCTAAAGATTTAACACAGTTTAAACCAACTCGTTGGTTTCTGTCACTTAAATAGTTATGAAGCAATAAGCAAGCTTCTTCTCTAAAACGAAAGTAATCGAGAATGATTATCAATAATTCATGGTTAATAGTGTCAAACTCTTTAGAAAAGTCTATGGATTTTAGGTTTATCTGTCACCATAGTTCGGCGTTAGATAAAATGTGTTCTAATTGTTACAAAATTTGCAAATTTCCATCCTGTCTCTCATCATCGTCATTTATACTAAATCAATTGGACTATATTAGAAGTTCTTTCGGTGAATCATCATGCCCCTCTAAGGTTCTAACGTTTACTTTTAATTACAGAATATTGTTAGTTGTTGTATCCTTCTCGCGTGTGCCCAAAAATCGCGAACCATCGCTGTTTATCCAAGTGTAGGTCTTTCCTTACTGCGCGCCTTCAGAAAAGTGCTATAGTTGGTTAGAATGAAACTCACTAGAGTATAAATTTTTGGAAGCATTAAGTTAACTACCTTTTTTTGGTTATCTGAGGATGTTTAAAGTGTTCTTATTACTAAATTAAAAATTTAGGGTCTCAATTCTGTTAATGACACCGCCCGTTTTGTTGGATGGTTGCCGTAATAAATGTAAATCTTCTGGAAAACTACGAGTCATTTCCGCACGTGAGTTTCATATTTATTTCAGGGGAAAAAGATTTTGATTAACTTGTTTTGTGTGGTTCATAGTTTGCGAATTTAAATTGTAGACGACAGTTTGTCGCATTTCGATTTGATAAATTTAGGTTTAAACACAAAGAGTAAGGTTTCTAAATGGTTTTAAAGCTCATGTTCGTAGTTATGAGTCTTTCACAAACAGATGACATTTCAGCTATGATGTAATTCTTTTCCCGATTCATTCCTATGTGTAATTGACAAATTAAGATTTAAGGGATATGAAATTGAACATGGTGAGGACTGAAAGCATCATGATTAAGTTTTGGCCGAGTTGCGATGTAAGTGAGTCAAGGCTCAAACTATGCGGGCGAAAGAAATTGACGGTTGTGGTAACTTAGTTATTCTATATGGGGCGTTGATGGAACAGTACCGAGGGAAGAGTTTCCCCCTACAATTTTTTTAATTGCGGATATTGTGAAGATTCACGCACTCCGGATACAACTTACCGTTTATCGATTGTCATATGAGTTCATCGAGGAAGGGTCAAGTGTTTGTTAATAATGCTAATCCATTCATGGATTCCTTTTATCGCATTTTGTCTTGTGCGGATCATGTATTAAGTTCCTGTTTTTTTTTTATTTTTGGTTGGTTACGTTTTCTGCATACCGCACACGTACCTAACAAATGAAGAATCGCTGTAAATAAACATTTCGCTTAATAAAGTTTTAAGTAAATAGATTAACATTAAGGAAAGATTGATACATAAAATAATGCTCGTAAATACGGATTAATATTTGTGCATACACGTTAAACCAAATGAAAAGTATTTAGTTCACGTATTCATAAATACGAGGTTGCCGTTTCTAAGGTGTTATTTGGAGAGTGTCTACGTATAAATTTAGAGGAGTCGGTGTTTATCGAACCGGTTTATCATAGTACAGAGGAAAGAGACCATTGTTGGAACGAGTACCAAGTATGGTAAAATCTCACACTTCATTCTGCTTGAGATGTCGATAAAGTGTGTGTTGTTTGATTGTTTGTGTGGAGGATGAATACGTTTGCTTTCGTGTAAATTGCTGTCTAAAAGCCCTTCAGGCAACGAAGAGGCAGTTGTGCACATTCCCACAGGTTCTTAGTTAATAATCTCACTTTTACCATGGTTTGTCAAAATTTATGTTTCTGATATTACTATTATTATTTCCGCTGTGTTTATTAAAATATAGTTATTTACAACAAGGTAAATGATTTTGAGGGAAACAGCGACCTTGCAAGCGTCAACCGAATTTTATTTTTTTTTTATGTTTTGAGCTGCAAAATTTAATGTGTTTGTCTTTTGATAACTGTAGTAAAATTTGAATTGTTTATTCATGTAATGTTACTGTCATAATATACGATAATTGATAAGGTTCTAGAACTGTTTACCAATAGATATAAACCTATTGTGACTTCGTGCTCTGTGACTGCGATTTTGGCGGCGTAAATTAAAGAGATAAAAGATTAGATATTTTGGTTCACCTTTAAGATTTCCAGTAGTTGATTTATTATCTGAGAAATTCGAGTTGTACAATTTTACAGCAATGTCCGTTTACCGCTTATTTAGTTTTGTATGTAATTTTAAGGAAAACTATACAGTTTTTCTTTAAATAACCATTCTAAGATCAATTTTGAGATATGAAGATTCATTAAGCTTTGACGTAATGTACATAAATATACGGTAATGAATTTGTTGACCGATTAGCTTATTGTTTACGCACTATTTTCTTGAGAGAACGTGCGAATATTTTGGAGGTTTAATAAATGAAATGATGATCTGTCGACTACATGGATCGGTGTTAAAGGTAAGCAGTTTGTTTATTAGCTGTGTATTTTTCAAATTAGGTGTTACGACTCCCAACAATGACGTTTTTTAAATTTTATGACTTTATACTATTCGATTGAGTAGCCTTGTGACGTTTTTCGTTAAAAATTGAATAATTAATTACCGTACAGATCAGTTATTTTTGGTTATTTGAGCCAATAGTTTTGCCGTTGAGGTTTATAGAGTTTAATGACTTTTAGTTTTGTTATTGCGATTTCGCGGCTTTTATATAAGGCATAATAATTAATTTAAGTATAGGTGATCCTTGCGTAAATACCTTTGGAGTCAAATTTTGGTTTCCTGTTAGACCATTCTTAAGATCTAGTTCATGACGATTTCCCGTAATAAGTGTATCTAACAGGTGGCGCTTTGTGACATTTTCCCGACTTTTACGTTATGGAGTTGTGACGAGTGCCCTTTTGCAGTATTAAGTAGGAAACCTGCCCACACCACTGAGCTATACCGTTGCCCGTACATTAACTTTACGGGCTGATGCTCCAATGGGTATTTGGCCTGTAACATCCTATAGCATCCTACTTCATTTCTGTTCACTTTAAGTTGAGGTGTATCGGTCGGTATTTGTTGCTCAATAAAGTCTTATTGTTATTATTAGCATTGTGTATTGGTTTCCTTTGCATTATATTCAACCATGGTTGGGTTTAAAGTCTTAGGTAAGTTTAAGTTAAATTCTTTTATATTTAAATATTTGTATCGTTTCCGAAGCTTTTATATTGCTAGAGGGAGATTGTAACCTGAACATTTTCTTTTTAGGCGTTTTTTATCCATAAATAGTGTACAACATGGTATACATATTTTATGACAGACACTACTAAACTATAAACATTTTCTTCCAGTTTCTAAATTCAAATCGAGCAATATATTGCGAATTTCAGTTTTTACAAGTAAAACTTAATTCCCGAATACAAAACGCCTAGTATGCTGCAACTCATGATACACAGAATTAGTTTCGAGTTAGTGAACCGACCTTCATTTAACATCTAATATCATTTATATATATATATATATATATATATATATATATATATATATATATATATATATATATATATATATATATATATATATATATATATAGTGCTGTATAATAATAATATAATAATAATATATTTAATTTATATGGGGAAGTAATTAATTAAATAGCTTGTTAGTATCAATGTAATGATAATAAACTTTCTACTTTTTATACACCGGACTAGCTCTTATCTCAAATGGGGATAGGGTTCAGGATTTAGTAGGAAATTATGACTGGTTCGAATATATCATGTGGATTGCCCTTTATAAAAAAAATATCGTATATGGAAAATGTAACTGGACAAAATTTATACTTTAACGCATGCGTTAAAACCTTACTGAATACAATTGTCAAAAGAAATGTCAGATTTGCTAAATTATGATTTTAATTATAACTAGATAATTGAAAAATAAAATTTTGAAATGAACTAAATTTCTGCTTATTTTGCAGGTGGTTACACAAGTATTATATAAACAATTACACCTATACATATAACAAATAAAAATTGCAGGAAATCAACACAAATAAGAATAGGATAGATAGGGTTATAATCAAAAAGTAACTCACATGTAAATATTCCAAACTTCAAACAGTTGGCTTCATACAGATGCAGGCACTTTCCAATTGTGATCGAAATTCTGGTATACGAAGATCACTGCTACCATTAACCCACTAGCTGCAGACTGGTCCTCGGGTTGTTGATCACTTTTCTTCGGTAACTGCTATCTTATGCTTTACGGCTTCACCCAACCACAATGTTTAATCGATGATATTGTTTAATTATATTACTACTTTTTAATTTTGTCGTTTAAATAATTTTTAGTGAATGTAAAGACTTCAAGTTAATGTCACTTTGTTTTAGGTTCCGCTTTGAATATAAATTATTTAAAGGATCGCAGCAGAAATAAAACTCAATTGACGAACGATTACTATTTTATTTTATCGAAACGTAACCAATATTCGACTTTAACAAATAAAACTTTAAAACGTTAACATAAATCGTCACAAGTGAAAATAATTATTCGTAATAAACTTTACGAATGCGTACAGGTATCGGTAACCTAACTTTATTTTTATCGGTTGTCGGTTTAAAAACAATTGCACTGATTTTCTTGTCTCTCCGTTTGTTATTAATTTTCCGATAATTATTTAGGTTATATAAACTTACTTGATACAACAAAACACTACACTATTTTATCTTTTCAAACACTGGCAAATTATAGAGAGAGATCTGATCAAGGGCAATTCCTTTTATACCCTTTTGTTGGTTACCAGATCTTCAATTTTTAAGCAATTCTAAATATGTAACCATGTTTCTGATTGGTCGAAAATAATTTGAAAACTTAACTAAATTATAATTTTAGAGATAACTTTCTTTACAATTATGGATTTAAATTTTAAGACAGAAATGAAATCTGTGTAAATTTACGCATAAATAGATATCCAACATGATATGGTTCTTTTAACTATTATTGAAAATGACCTATTCTAATTTAAATTTGCTTATATCTAACTAATCTTACAAACTACACTTAAATTACTTACATATATGTAATCCTGATAAAATTTAGCATAGGAAAACACACATTTAAAGTCCGAAATCTTAAATTTAAAGAAATTTTATGTTTACCAAGTAAAATTATATACTCAACCCCATTTCATAAAATTTTGCTCTGAAATGCTTTGTACACTTTATATTACTATGTAAAAATGAGGAAGACCTCCTATTATTCACTTTAACAAACTAATTTAATCCTAATATAATCAAAAAAACTATAAATTTGTGAAAAAACATAAAATTTAAAACATAACCAAACTTAATTCTAAAATTACAAATAACTTACATTTAAAAACGTTCATGTAACTCAAAATGTTGTCCAAACTATTTGTAATAACTGTCTTTATTAGATTTATTGTTCATCTCGCTTGCATTGTATAATTTAATGTCACATTAAGAAGTCATATCGTTTAACACACTTTCTTGAAATTCTATTATAAAAATGTATCTACATGTAAATGTCTTTGTGTGATTATGTTCTATGCACTGTTCTTAATATTTAAATTGCATCACAATGTTTGTCACACAATCGCTTCCAAAAATATGTGAGAAATGATCATATTAAGTTCATATTATAACCCTTTCCTAAATTTTACCAAATTTCCTGCATTCTAAACTACTTATACAATATCCCTAATATAAATCTATCCTTACACTATGTTTACAACACCTGTAAAATATTCACATGCCAAAATACTTTCGAAAAATTGAAATTTACTGAAACAAACTAAAGTACTGAATTTAATTTACGGAAATAAGTTTATTTAACATTCCTGACATTTTCGCAAGTAGCACAATGCTTTTATGATTAAACCAAAATGTATAAATGTTATTCAGATTGTTTTACCCAAAACAAATCCACTTTCTATCCATCGTGAACCAAATTACATCAAATAAATGTCTCGCACATGTATCATGCTTGAAATCACACTTTTTAAAGAAATTACTAGTTAAAACTATCCGATCCTTGTCTTACTCTTATCTAAACATCTCAATATATATATATATATATATATATATATATATATATATATATATATATATATATATATATATATATATATATATATATATATATATATATATATATATATATATATATATATATAATGTAATCTCATACCCACGAGATTTAGTTTCTTTCGTGCTTTTTTGACATACCCATGTCTCACTTCCATAAACGCCATTATAGATTGCTCGTTTCGCAGCTAGGCGCATACTTTCGTTTCTCATTAATCGTCCACATACTTCTGATCACTTTCCTTCCAGCATTATTTATTCTTCAGAGCGCACATTTTAAACATTTGAAACAATCCGAAAAACAGAATGATAAAATAAGATGGAGACGTAAATATTACAAAACTATTAAGCAATTTAGAAATGAAGAGCGAACGTAATATTATATTAATAAAATGTGGACATACGAGGGTTACGCAGAACACAAGGTTTGGACCGACGACAGATAATATTACTTAGCATTTGTGGCATTTGAAAATATTCTGCCGAGTGGAAACGTTTTGTTGAACATGCCGTTAAAGGAGAAGAAAAAATGCGTAAATTGAATGGAATAATGGACAACATAAAGCGGTTGATCTCATGCGATAGTAGTTTGATCCTGGAGAGGACCATCTGTAACTAATAATGAACTTGTATAATGATAAATCAGTTTCAAAAGCTGCGATAAGTAGTAGTCGATGGTTGTACCAAGTATTGTAAAATCTTATATTTCATTCTGCCTGTGATATCAATAAAGTGTGTGTGTTCTTTGGTTGTTTGTGTGGAGGATGAATACGTTTGCTTTCGTGTAAATTGTTGTATAAAAGCCTCTCAGGCAACTAAGAGGCAGATGTGCACATCCCCGCAAATTCTTAGTTAATAATCTCACTTTTACTTGTTTATTTTTGTGTACCGAAAGTTTATTTTACGATGATTTCTCAGAATTTATGTTTCCCATATTATTATATCCGCTGTGTTTAATAAAATGTAGTTATTTGTAACAAGGTAAATGATTTTGGGGGAAACAGCGACCTTGCAAGCGTCAATAAAATTATCCTTTTTATGTTTTGAACTGGAAAATGTAATGTTTATCTTTTAATAACTGTAGCAAAATCTGAATTGGTTATGCATATAACGATAGTGTCTAACATACGATCATTGATAATAATCTAGAACTGTTTATTAATAGATGTGAACCTATTGTAAGAAGAAGAAGAAATTGGATTGGACGCCATAATAAATCGATAGTAGTTTGAGTGAAAATCCTGGAGAAGACCGTCTTTTTTTTATGATTGTGGACTTGAACAGGCTAAATTAGGCCTATCGTGCTAAAGCACTCGGAACACTTAGGAGGATGGATAGAGGGATAATGAATTGCCAATAGATTCCTATGAACAGCTACCTTAAATTTATCATATCATAAGTGAGAGGAAAACAGGAACTAGGGAGATCATTCCAGAGTTTTGAAGCCGTGTAGAAAAATGTGGATTGCGCCCGTTTGGTACGACAAGTGGAGATTTGTACTGCATGCTGATGATGTGAATGAGCGAACCGAGTGTTTTCGCAAAGATAGCCTGAGATGGCATCAAAGAGTATAATTTAGCAGCACAATAGCCGTTGTAATAACGATAATACAAAGAAAGAACTGAAACCATACTTCCAGATGAGGCCAAATTTGGGCCTTATACAGCAGAAGGAGTTGTCGATAGGTAAAGTACTGCTCACATCTGTACAAAAAGCCAGTTTTAAGAGCAGCTGTTTTGGTAGCTGACAGAAGATGGTCAACCCATGAAAGATTTGAAGATACATAGTCATACCCAACAGAGTAATAGAGTCTGAAAACTTAAGAACTGAGGAAGTGATCGATCTTTTAGCGGGCATAAGGCAACACTGAGTTTTGTTAGCATTAAATTTAACTAGATTATTGGTTCCCCATTCGAGAATACGTTGAATGTCTTTGTTGGTTGAATTTGCCATTTCAGCTTTAATTTCTTGATTTGACATAGAAGGTGGATTATCACTATGAGTATACTGAGATGAACTACAGTGAAGAGTGCTATCGTCAGCAAAGCAATGGATGGGATTAGTTGTTGAAGAAATAAGGTGATTTATGTACAACAGAGAAAGTGTAGGCGCTATAACGGATCCATGTGGTACGCCCGCGTTAATGCTAACTTCTTTGAAAAAAGCCATCAACTACGACACGTATTCATCTTTTATCAAGGTAACTAGAAATCCAGATGATGTGCGTATCATTTAACCCAACGAGATGAGTTTGGCAAGTAAATACTTATGCCAAACTTGGTCAAATGCCTTTGAAATATCTAAAGCGACTACGACTGTTTCACCGGACTGCTCCACTGTATTGTTCCAAACTTGGGTCACATATTAAAGAAGATCACCTGTTGAACGACTGCCTAAACCCATATTGGTGGTCACTAAGGAGTTTGTTCGTTTCAAGGAACGTGAGAAGTTGCTGATGGATGACTTTTTCCATGATTGCAATTAATAATGAACTTGTATAATGATAATTTCACCCACGAAATAATAGTTTAGCGCACGAGATAATGCTTTTGAGTGGATATTTTTTATCCACGTGTATCCTACAATATTTTTCCAATTTCGCAGAAGATACAAAAATGTATTCCTTAGGTAATGTATTTAGATAAAGGTTAATTGTACTAATTTTAATGTTATGAACATTTAAAGAAAGAAAGTAGGGTGCATCAGTGGAAGTTAAATTGACTCTACTTTCGTCAGAGTCAAGTGCAGTGGAAGTGCCAGATCTTTCGCTTTCATGTGAATCTATATCTGCTAAAATTCTTGTTGTCGTGGATATTTCTAGAGCAATTGATTTGTCGATATAGTGTTCTGACACTATAGAAAACTTGCAGCCTCCGTGGAAGAGAAAAATTTGCTTTGTGGTACATTTTCTGGTCGTATTCGTTTTGACGTCCGGGAGCGAAATTATTAGAACATACTCCTTCTCGTCAATATAATAAACTCGAATTTTGTGTAGTCAATCCTACATCCTCCAGTTATACACATAATTAATACTTCCTGTAATGAATGAAAATAATGAACCAAGGATGATTTATGAAATGTCTTACCTTCATTCATAAGTATACTTTACTATTAGCATGGGATAAAAATCATGGTGCCAAATTGATATGTGAAGTAGATTACTTCATTTTAAGCCAGAAATTATATATAAATGTGTGTCTAAAATGCTTAATGGAAAAGATACAGAGTGTGGAAAACATACTTCCATTATTTTCTTCAAAAGGGCTTTGCGATTTTATTGAAAGTTTGTACACAAGGTATGTCCGTCAGGTGCAACAACAATTGATTAGTATATTATTTTTAGTTGCTATGGTAACCAAATAACAGGGTGGCCTAGAGATTTTTTCGGTAGGTTATGTACCCTTCCGAGAAAAATGATTTAGTATAGGATACTGCCACTGTACATCTACCATTTCGCATATCACCCTTTGCATGCTTTTCAATCATTTTCTACGTTAGGTAATTAAAATTATTAAATGAAATGTCAAATAAACAACATTATTTAATCGCAATAACAAGAAATTAGCAACAACAAACTTAAAAGTGTCACTGTGGAAATTGTTCAAAATGTCTTTCACTAACACGAACACAAGCTCTGGCCGTTTTGACGAAGTTAAATTGTACTTTCTCTGTACTTCTCTCATTTTGTATTAACTCAGCAAACACAATCTTGATTCATTGTCTTAAAAGTTTTTACTGATGATTGAAAAATTTAAAAGAGCGGGGCTTCTTGGTGGCCATTTATGTGGTGCTTCATGTGCGCAACCGATCCACTTAGCAGGAAAAGTATTATTTAAATATCTCCTAACATTTCTAGAGTAGTGGGCGGGGGCACTATCGAACATAAGCCACATTTTTCAACGCGTTAGCAAATCAATATCTTGCAATACTTCTGTAAGTTAGTCCGACAAGAAGTTTAAATTTACATTTTGAGGTAACTCAACGGGGCCAAGATGTTAGTTCAAAATTCCCACACACACACAAATATATGTTGAGAATGTCTAAGTTATTTTTCTGGCATTCACTTCACTCCACCAATGGTTGTTCATTGAATTGAAAACTTCGTCTTTTGTAAATGAAGCGTCATCAGTGAACAGAACGCTTCTCACAAAATTTGGATCACGCTCTATTTTATACCCAATTGCAAAAATTTTCTTCTTTCAAAATCCGCTTGCAGTAGTTCTTGTACTTGTAATAGGTGGTAGGGATGTAGGAATTGCTCTCAGCTACCCTCTACACTACGGAATGAGGTACATTTTCTATAACACCTATTGGTCTAGCACTTAAAGTATTATCTTCTTCAAAACGCCTTAAGATGTGTTCTTCATTTTCAACAATTCTTGTTGTACGCGGCCTACCAGCACTCTTGTTAATGTCTCGAATACTCCCTGTTTCTCTAAGGCAACGGTCAATTGAAACAAAAATTTTCTTGAAGGAACTGTCCTATTAGGAAATGTCTCTTGGTAACATATTCTTGCTGCCTTTCAATTACTGTCACGTTTACCAAAAATTAAATGCATGTCAGTATGTTCCTGAAAATCCATTTCTATCAAAGAAAATTTACAAAATGTTTAAAGAACTAAACAAGAAATTAAAAGACTGACATTGACAACAGAAAATAATTAAAAAACATGGCAAGGTTGATATCCGAAATGGTAAATGTGCAGTGGCAATACCTCATACTAAATCATTTTTCTCGAGAACGGTGCATGTTATTGATTTTAAACTAAAGTACCTTTTTTATGTATTATTAACAAACTAAGAAAAATAATAAAAATGCATTTGGTCCACACAAAAAAACCTACTGAAAAATCATAGGCCACCCTGTTATTTGGTTACCATAGCAACTAAAAATAATGTACTCATCAATTGTTACACCTGACGGACATACCTTGTGTACCAACTTTCAATAAATTAGCAAAAGCCCTTTGGAAGAAAATACTAGAAGTATGTTTTCCAAACTAGCATAAAACACAGCCTACCTTTTTAATTAAGCATTTTTAGACACATATTCATATAGAATTTCCGGCCTAAAATGAAGTAATCTACATCCCACATCAATTTGGAACCATAATTTAGAAACACCCTGTGTACAGGGTATTAGGTAAACATAAGGCAAAGGGTTATTTCTTGGCCAATTTTAAAAATATTTTGTCTTATGTTGATTTTTGAAAATCACTCTTGTTTTGAAGGTACTGAGTAAAACAAATTTGCGACGGTAACAAAATTTTATTATCACAAAGTACATGTAAAGTTGCTCAATCTACAATACCTATTCGAAATGATTTCCTCCATCCTAGACAGAAGCATTCAATCTTCTCGTCATTGCCTGCCGAATACTTTCAAATACACCAGGGTCGTTTCTAATTCAGTTACATCCAGCAAGTATACGATTTCGTAAGACGGTCAAATACTACATTAGAACTTTTGCCGCTAAATTACGCGTCGTTTCAAAAATTGCATAGAATATAATTAATCGATATTTTGAAGGTCTATATCTAGGTATTTTTATATCTTTGAAATATATAGCAGTTTTACAAATATATGATAAAACCAAACACTAAACCTCATATAACTTCGTCTCCGCCGCTGGATTTCTCCAAAAATCTAATCAGCTCTGGACTTATCGTGGATACGTGGACAAACACACCACACGCATACACGCGCACACGTACAATCGTACACACGCACACACGCATACACGCACACACGCACACACGCACACGCACACGCACACACATGCGCACACGCTCAGACGCACACACGAACACACAGACACAGACACAGACACAAGCGCAGGCACAGGCACAGGAACAGGCACAGGCACAGGTACAGGAAGAGGCACAGGCACAGGCACAGACACAGGCACAGGCACAGGCACAGGCACAGGCACAGACACAGGCACAGGCACAGGCACACGCGCAGGCACGGTCACAGGCACAAGGCACAGGCACAGGCAGAGGCAGAGGCACAGGCACAGCCACGGGCACGGGTACAGGTACAGGCACAGGCGCAGGCACAAGCACAGGCACAGGCACAGGCACAGTCATGGGCACAGGCACAGGTACAGTCACAGGCACAGGAAAATGCACAGGCACAGGCACATGCACAGGCACAAGTACTGGCACAGGCACAAGCACAGGCACAGGCGCAGGCGAAGGCACATGCACATGTACGGACACATGCACGGGCACGGAGACGGTATGGTCACGGACACGGACACAGACAGACACCGACACAGACACAGACACAGACACAGACACAGACACAGGAAAAGACACAGACACGGACACGGACACGGTCACGGACACGGAGACGGACACGGACACAGTCACGGACGCAGACGGAGACGCAGACGCAGATGCAGACACAGACACAGACACAGGCAAAGACACATGCACCGACACGGACACGGGCACAGGCACAGGTGCTGGCACAGGCACAGGCACAGGCGCAGGCGAAGGCACATGCACATGCACGGGCACGGAGACGGGAGCGGTCACGGACACGGACACAGGCAGACACCGACGCAGACACAGACAGGCACAGACACAGGCAAAGGCACGGACAGGGACACGGAAACGGTCACGGAGACGGAGACGGACACGGACACAGTCACGGACGCAGACGGAGACGCAAACGCAGATGCAGACACAGACACAGACACAGGCACAGACACATGCACGGACACGGACACGGGCACCGGCACTGATACGGACACAGACACGGGCACCGGCACTGACATGGACACAGACACAGACACAGACACAGACACAGACACAAACACAGACACAGACACAGATACAGACACGGGCACAGGTACAGACACGGGCACGGACACAGACACGGACACGGACACGGACACGGACGCGCATATATATATATATATATATATATATATATATATATATATATATATATATATATATATATAAAACATACTTCATTTGCTTAATTTTACAAAATCTTGCATAGTGATAGCGCTTTACTATTTACATTCTCTATTTACACTATTTACAGTCTCTCCTTTTTACGTCACTTACCTTCTCTCTTTCTCTTCTCCCATTAACTGTCTTCTGTTCAACGTTTCTTTCATGAACTCTGCTCCCCTTCCTCCTTTGTCTAATATAATTTCCATCGTCCTCTCATCCACCTTTAACTCCATGCATTCTTGCAACATGTGCTTAATCGTCCCTATCTCTTCTCCGCACAGACTACATTTTCTCTCTTCGTCCTTTCTCCAGTACCTGTTTCCCTATCTTCGTTTCTACATCCTCGCTATTATTTTATTTCTTTCCTCCTCTCTTCCCCATTCAAGTATCTAGGTATCACTTCTTCCTTAATGTCCGTATAGTTTACACTGTATTTTCCTGCTTTCACCTTCGACCATCTTTGCTGCTTTTGCACATCCCTATCCCTTCTAATTATGTCCTCTCTCACGTTCACTCCTTCTCTTCTTGGTCTTTCTACTTCTTTTACATATCCGCTCCTTTCGTAATATTCTCTCCTGGCTTCATGTCCATATTCTATTCTTCCTTCTGTTATTTCTTTTCAGCATTCTTGTAGAATTTTACACTCCGTTGAAAGATCTTTCGTTAACCTGAAAAGGAGAATACAATATCACCAATATCCACCAATAAAATGGTATTTCCTAAATAACCAGTAAAATTATAATTGAAAATGTTCCAAACCAAACTTGCCTTTGTTCTCTTTGTTTTACAAAGTAATCACAAAATTTAACCCAATTCAATTAAAGGTAATATTGGGGAAGCCTGTTCAGTTCACAACATTACTCTAACGTGAATGTACATATAAATTCCCACATAATAAAAATGAGAGCGCCTATAAACCGAACACTCTTATACACAATAACAAACAAAAATTGTACTTAAAACTAGAAGACAAAATTTAAAGAGGGCAATATTCCGCGTTAAATATGTGACGTAATAACATTAATCGGACAAAGCTACAACCGATATAACACATTCATTTCGCTTATGCAGCTGCGCAGCAGTAGCGTTTTAGATAACCTCTCCTAAGATTACAAAATGGACGGTAAAGGCAGCACCGTGCTAAATAACCTAAATTAAATTATTATACTCCCACAATATTATATCTTATCATATATATTGGTGATTCAGTAATAAAATGTTTATAAATAGAATAAAACTTACTAAAGCGGACACTGTAGAAAGCAGCATCATCAACAAGGTAAATACGTCATTAAAAAAATCTGAACGCACTTTCTATCTCGTAGAGCTATTGCATCACTACAAAGGCGGCTTATGAAATGTAACAGTTCATAAAGCAAACTCAAAGGTAAACTTTATTAATACATGCTAAAATGGAAAATTCTGACCTGGTGCTGACCTTGCACCCTGGCTAGTGCACTCCTTTTTATGAAAGTAACAGTTTTATGTATCCGCCATGGTGATTAATACATCTGCACCAAATAATTGCCTTATCAAGTAATTATATTCGAAAATTCTCTTGTAGAAGTGATGATAGCACCGAAGAACCAGAAAAAGCATTTCCTAAAATGGTTGTGTTTCACACGAAATGGCCGCTCAAAAAAAGAAAGGACGCCTCAGGAAGAACACTTGTTACAAATTTTTCTTATCAATCATCATTGTTGCCATAATCTAATTTTTATATAATAAAATAAAATTCCCGTTAATAAGATTTAACGGTACCACCATCTAGCGGTAATTCAGCGAAAGTAACAGATACCTTAAATAACTGATTTTTAACTATCAAGGAAACCGTGGAAATCACACAGATCGCGATAGTATGTTTGTTTGATCTTTGTAAAGTAAATGGTAAATACAGTAGATACAGAAAAACTTGGACAATTAAGGTGGTGAAATAAGTAACGATTAAAATATTAAATAACAATCCTAAATTTTCTATCCAAATTTAATTCTTTAGAACAGTAATTAAAGAAAATTATGAAGTGGATACTAAAAGATCTCATATCGATTTCTGCACATTACAGTGTATTAATTTTACCATTTTCTTAGTTAATGATAATTATCAGCAGTAGTGTTCCAAGGACAATGATAACCTCAAAATAATTTTAGTACAAAATTCGAATGCGTGCTATCCGGCACCAAAAGCGGCAGCAATCTAAACGTAACGCGCTTGAGGAATTTTTAATAACATTTTGAGTATTAGACCATGCTGGTGGTTGAACTGTCTATGCAAAAAAATAGGTTTCATTTTTTTATTAAATAATTGAACTGAAAGATACTGTTAGAAAAGCACATACACTTGCATACTACATATTTTGTTGCATTGGATATGTTGATGTTGTAGAAATATATATTCTGTCAGTTAGATTTGTAACATTATAAAATAAAAGTCGTTCTATTCCATATATGTTTAATTTATTCGTTGTAACAGTCCACTTTCCTGGTACAGATCCAAACGTTCCAACAAAGTGGTAGCAGATCGTGGTTTATTGGTTTAAACTTTTGGAGAGACCTGTGCACAGGAGAAAGTACTTTGTTCTAAAATTTAAAGAAATGTGTAATAACGAAGAATAGCGACATCAGCAAACCTCATTGAAGCATTAAATAAAGATGATTATGATACCTGGTCTTTGCAAGCAAAAACTGTGTTAATAAAAAGTAAATTATGGGAGTATGTTAATGGTGAAAATTAATTTCCGAAAAGGAAGATGAAAAAGCCAAATCTGAAGAAGAAGCCCTTGTTGCTATTTCAGAACTACTACTGATGATATCCCGTCTGAATTAAAGAGACGAAGGGTTGATCAACCTCAAAAGATGTCTGGGAGACTTTAAAAGTGTTTATCAGAGTCAGGGACCCGCCAGATAACCAAAATTGCTGAAGCAACTGAAGCAAAGGAACGCAGAAGATATGAAAGATTACAAATATTTTCCTTGAAATTTTAGATAAATTAAAAGACATGAATGTGGAAATAAACTCAGAGCTACTAAGTATAATGGTGCTGTATAACCTTCCACCTAGTTTTGAAAATTTCCGAGTGGCAATGGGCACTAGAGATAAGTTACCAAGTCCTGCTGAAATTAAAATTAAAATTGTAAAAAAGCAGAAGCTGGAAAAAGTAACGGTAATGAAGAAAGGATTGAATGGATTCTATATAAACCGGAAAAATAAAAGATTCCAGAAAAAGAAAGTTTCCCATATAAATGTAACAAATGTAAGAAGAAGGGTCATAAAGCAACAGATTGGTCGAGAAACAAACCTGAAGGTGGGAAGAAGTCAGACAAGATGTTAAATATTACACCTCAATGTCTATCTTCCACTAAAGAAAAACAAAAAGGTTATAGTGTCTAGATAGTGGATGCACATCACACATGGGTGGTGAAAAACACATTTTGTAAAATTAACAGAGGAAAATGGCTCCTAAAAATTGGCATTATATAAACACACTAATGTTAAATGAAAATGAATAGTGGTTGTAAAATTCAAGAAGGATACTATAGTATTTTTCAACTAGAATTCCCGTTTTGGGATTAGTGCGGTTCATTGAATTGCTGTATGAACTAAGAATTACTTGTTAGCCAGAGGTTCTAAAACAGTTTTAGATAATTGATTCTTTAATAAATGATAATTTTAAGTACATATTTATAAGCAATGAAATAAATTGGTATCTATATAAGAATTTTGATGTGAATGCAATAAATCGAATTATAGGATCATTAATGCACTTATCTGTTGCTAGTAAACGTCATGCGCAATTAATTTATGCATTACACTAATTTGACTTGCAATGTATGTTAGTTTCATTAAAACCAGTAAACTAATAGGTGCTAATTATATATAATAGTAAGCACTTACTTGCGTCGTTTGCATACTTTTCAATATGCCAAGGATAGTGTTCAACTATCAATCACAATTGTTTGTAACAAAACTTTTGGAATACTTTTGAGATATCTCTGGCACTCGAAAGTAGTTGTAGTTTTGCGTCCAACATAAACTATGTCGTCTTTTTCTGCCACATTGTGGTTATTAGTTTCTGCTGCTTAGAAGTACAACGACAATTTAAACATAGATAAAAGACAAAATGTTTGCATTTACTAATATAAAACGCTAATCCGAAAACGGAATCCTAGTTGAAAATACTATATAAATCATACACTGTATGTCCCTGAATTGTAAACAAATATACTGTCTGTAGGAAAGATAACAGATAACAACTGGTCTGTTACATTCACAAAAGAAAAAGCACTCATAAAGAATGAAAAAGGAAAGTAAATTCTAGTAGCAATCAAAATTAATAGACTATACTACATTCAATTTTGTAATGGTGAGATGGTAAATAAGATTAAAGAGGAAAAATTATGGAATGGCATCGAAAACTGAGACACATGAATGAAGCAGACATGAAAGCAGCTCTAAATACAAACACATTAAGACGCTTAAATTTCGACAAAATCAAAAATTATGAGACGGCGAGGTCTGCATAAAAGGAAAAATGTCCATACAACGATTTTCAGTAAATGATCATCAGACTACAAAAGAGATTTTAGAAGTAGTAAATACTGATGTATGTGATCCCATAAATATTTGTACATTAGCTGGTTCCAGATACTACATCACCTTTATAGACGGTTGTACTAGCTACTGTGAAGTTTACTTTATTAAATTAAAAAGCGAAGTGTTCCAAAGATTCACTGAATTCAAAATTGAAGTAGAAAATGTTACTGAAAAAAAATAAAATACGTACAGTCAGATAATAGCACAGAATAATGCAACAAAACATTTAACGAATATCTGAAAATATATGGAATCCGTAGTAGGTTAATTGCGTCCCACAACCCGCAACAAAACGGGATGGCTGAACAAAAATTGATCAATAGTAGAAAAAGCTAGAGGTTTGATGGTAGAACCGAATTTACCTGAAAATGTATGGGAACAAGCTATTTCCACTGCTAACTACCTTGTAAACTAAACCCCATCAAAAGCTCTATCTGGTTAGACACCGTCTGCGAGACACCTTCACAAAGTAGGATCAAATGATTCTTATTACGAAAAATTAGAAAAGAAAAGTTCGCGGAGAACACAGAATGAGTGTTCCTGGGATATGCAAAATATTCAAAAGCTTATCGAATATACATAGCAGAGAAAAGGATGTAGTCATTAGCAGAGACGTCAAAATCCTGAAGTCCATGTATTATAAGGAAATGAAAAATATATTTCCAGTCAATACAGAAAAATTAGTGCAGATGGAAATCAACCCAAGAAATTAAAAAGTTGAAGCAATTGTTAGAGAAAATTACAATCAAATCTCAAGTGATTTTAATGCGTCAGGAGGTTAAAATAGTTCAAATGCTCAAAGTGTTATTGAAGAAGATGAAAGAAAACACGCCACCTCATCTGATTCAGTTAATACTGTGCGGACGGCGGGGCTTCTCAGGCCCGGTTGGCGAACTTAAACCTCTCGAATTAATTTTGGGGAAATAATAGAGATGTGAAATTTTTGACATTTCCTACTTCTATGATCGCTTCAAATTCCTGGATTTTTTCCTCAAAACAATTCGGTTCTATCTAAAATAAAGTTGACTATCGTTTCAAACGGGTGGGCCTCCCAGGCCATTCTATATAAAAACCATATTACACGTCTCTCTGAGTTGGACTATGTTTTGTGTCAAGATACACAATACCCTCCTACTGTCACAGTTTGGCCTTGTAGCGCTTCGGTTTAGAAGAGGAGGGGGATGAGTGATCCGGTGCGCGGTGATTATTAATCATCAGTATCTCTGTAGAGTTGTTCGAGTAAAGCGTGTCGTTATTATTAGTTTCATAATGCATTATAGCAGAGGAACTTTTTAGTGATGTGGAGTTTGATAGTAGTGATATTGAAGAGGAAATGAAGATATTGTGTTTGATCCCGAACCAATCTCTGAAGTAAGTGATAATGAGCCAGATATTGATGTAAGTAATTTACACTCTAACTCAATTCATACCAAACAATTCATATCAAAAATGAGGAACAAGTTTGGTGCTCCTTGCCGCTTACAGGTCCAAAAGGGCGAAAAAGAGGATATAATGTTCTGAAAGAAGCGGGGGTCCTACTTGATCGGCTGAAAGAAGATGTTCATCAGTATCAGACAGATTTTTATTACATTTTAAACAACCCCTTTTGGACAAAATATGTAATTGGAGTAATAAAGAAGCGCAAGTTGTAAATATAAAAGGCTGGAAAGAACTAACAACTGAAGAGCTGAAGAAATATGTGGGCTTACTTATTCTGATGGGTGTTTATAAATCAAAAACGAGGATATCAGTATTATGTTTAGTCGTCAGGATGATCGCCCCATTTATAGTAAAATAATGAGCCGCGATCGGTTCAAAGAGATCACACGCGTCATGAGATTTGATGACGCAGAAACAAGACGAATACAAAGAACTGACGATAAGTTACAGCCCATTCGTGAAATGTTTGAGTTATGGAATGGCTCCTTGAGAGAAGTTTATGTTCCTGGATGGTCTATGACTGTGGATGAGCAATTGGTAACTTTTCGCGGCCGTTGCCCCTTTCGCCAGTACATACCCTCAAAACCTGGAAAGTACGGCATCAAGTTTTGGATGATTTGTGATTCTTTCACAGGATATGTTTGGAAAGTCCAAATTTACAAAGGAAGAGAACCTGGAGAAGAACGAGAAGTAAAACAGGGAGAAAGGGTAGTAAAGGATATGGTACAAGAAATAATGAAAAGTGGGAGAAATGTTACCTGCGACAATGTCTTCACAACCTACTCATTGGCAGAAGGACTTCTAAAAATGAACCTCACATTAGTGGGAACCATTAGAAAAAACAAACCTGAACTCCCACTAGAATTTATTGCTACAAAAGGTCGTGCAGTTCATTCGTCAATATTTGGATATCAAAACGACGCTATGATTGTTTCATATTGCCCAAAAAGAAACAAAGTGATTACTCTTATGATTACTATGCATGACCAAGATGGAGTTGATAAAAACAATAAAGATAAGCCAGATGTAATAACTACATATAACAAACCTAAAGCAGGAGTAGACAAAGCCGACCAAATGTTGCGACATTATTCAGTAAAAAGGAAAAGCCGTCGCTGGCCAATGATTGTCTTTTCAAACATGATCGACAAAGTGCTCTAAATGCTTTCATAAATTTTATGGTTTTTGAAGAAGAACCATCGCAGAAAGCTGCACCTGAGGAAACTAGTAATTTAGCTGAAGCAAAAGAAGAAGGTGTCACATTTGCCCAAGAAAAAGGATAGAAATTCAAACAATTTATGTAGTAGTTGCAACAAAAATGTTTGTTTAGATCATAGTCGCTTGATATGCGCAGAATGTAAATAATTTGTTACTTAATTTCTTACTAATAATTAATATTTTCTTAAATACAAACTCTCAAAGTCATGCAAATTTATTTTATAATCTTAAAACATTGTTTCTTAGTCAAAACGGTGAGGCGGGTCGTGAATGCTATACGAAAAGCTCCGTCCGCAGGCTGTTAATGACGAAAAGGTCAGACCAGAATGTTCTACCAGTTCAAGGCCGTGTCGAACTAAAGAACATCCCATATGGTTGGAAAATTATAACATGAGTGCATTCATAGAAAAGATGAAATGTCATTAAGCTGTAATGAGGACATAGATAGCGAGGAATGGCATGGGGCCATAAAAGCTGAAATAAAAGCACATGTGAAAAATGAAGCATGGTGTATTATTCAGAAAGAGACAAGAAGGAATACTGTAGAGTCTAAACTACTTCTAAAACCAAGTTGGGCAAAATAATTCCCAAAATAAGAGAGCAAGAGTTTTCAGTCAAAGGCCTGGATCTGACTACCAAGAAAAGTTTTCTCCTGTAGTAAAATTGAGTTCCATTAGACTATTTTTGGCCACAGAAGTAGAACAAAATTTAAAATTTCACCAGTTCGATGTATCTAAATGGAGAATTAGATGACAAAATTCAAATGATGAAACCTGAATGTTTAGAAAAATATCTAACAGAAATATTAAATAAATAAAGCCAAATTTCACAGATATATTCAAAAGCGAAGAAAATGTGAAACAGTATAAAAAATATAAAAGGTGAACAAGTATGTCTGTTACAGAAAGCATTGTATGGATTAAAACAATCTGGAAGACAATGGAATATAAAATTAAATGAAACCTTAAAGGAACTGTTTTACTAGCAGTTTATGTTAATGATATGCTAATAGCTTATTCAGACTAGTAAAGGCTAGAAGAAATAGAAGAAAGATTAATCAACAAGTTTTAAATGAAAGACTTAGGAAAACCTATACTTTGTATGGGCATTGAATCAACAAAATCAAAAGATAAATTCAAGCTAAGTCAACAGATGTATATAGAAAAATTAAAAAATTCTTGACATGGAGAACAGTAAACAAGTTAGCACACCCATAGAACCAAACTTGAAGTTAAGAAAAAGCGAAAATGTGAAGAATTGCCATTTCAAAATTTAATTGGAGGTTTAGTGTATTTGGCTGTAGATACCAGACCAGACATCATGTGCAGTAAGTTACTTAAGCCAATTCAATTCATGTTTTAACGCTGAACATTTTGTATGTGCGATGTCTGTTCTAAGATACCTACAAGGCACAAAGTCCATAGGTATCTATTTTAAAAGGTCAGGAGGACACTTGTGTGAACTCACTGATGCAGATTGGGCATCATGCTCTATAGACAGGCGGTTCCATGCTGGATATGTGTTCAATTTTTCTGTACGATGTATTAGTTGGCAAGCTATAAAACAGAAATCTGTAGCTATTTCAGCTGCTGAAGCTTAATATATTGCGATAACAAAAGCCACAAAAGAAATCTTACATTTAAAATTATTATTACAAGATTTTGGTATAACCAGGCTGCTCAACACTTATGCAAGAAGCCAACAGTGAGTTCCACAACAAAGCACATAGCCCATAGACATCATATGAAGGATCAAGTCATACAGGTTGTATATGAAACCATTTAAGGCATGGAAGCCGATATCTTAACTAAGAGTTAGGTCCTAGGCTCGCGAAGTTAAGACAAAATTTAAATATCTTTTGAAGTCGTATGAAGACATCAGTGAGGAGTAGTATTAGAAAAGCACATACACTTGCATGCTACATACTTTGTTGCATTGGATATGTTGCATTTTCAAAAATATATATGTTCTGTCAGTTGTATTAGTAATATCAATATATAAGCATTTTCAGTGTTTAATTCTATACTTTTTTAATATTTACGTATTTATATTGTATATTTAGCTAAATCTACTTTAATGGCAGGTGTCGTCTTTTCCCAAAAGCACCATAATAAACAATCTGTTCATAACGCACACCAATAGGAAGCGTGGGCTTCTTTGAAAACAGACTCCCAGTCAAAAATCTGATTTAGTAGAATTTAACTTGAACCATCTTTAAGGACATGTCAAATTAATGTTGAAGGCATTTCTAAGGATAAAGTGAATATCTTCCAAAACTAGGTTTTGCAATGAGGTGGGTGTCATTGTAATTCAAAAACGCATGCCAAATCCGAAAGTCAATTAGTATCTTGAGTAAGTAGTTATTATCTAGTAGATTTCTCGCCTTCAAATGTCTATGGTTCAGCAACTTATGTGAAGAATTCATTGACAACTGTTCGAAAGGTTCGTGCGGAAAGTATATCAAACATTGATTTAATAGTTATCAAAATTGCCGATACAACATTATCAACGTCTATAAACCACCAAATGTGCAATGGTCTGAAGATCTGGACATCATATTACCTCATCCTGCAGTTTATGTCCGCGATTTTAATTGTCATCACGTAATGTGGCAGTATGAGAGCACTGATGCTAACGATCGCGCTTTGCATGTTTCGACGAAAACCAACAATTTGCGTTTAATTTTGACGCTAAAGATACCAAAACATTTCACACAGCTCGTTGGAATAATGACTGTAATCCTGATTTATGTTTAGCTTGGATGGATACAAATTGTAAACCTTTTAAAGGTGTGAGAAACGTTCTGAGAGAATTCCTCACAGTCAACTCTGTCCCGGTTTACTTACAATAGGATTAGAAATTCTTCCTATTAATTTAATTCTGAAACCATGATGGAATTTTCAAAAGACTAATTGGAATAAATTCACTAATCAAGTGGATAATACTCTTCGTTGGTTTCCCTCAATTCCCGGAAATTCTAACAGATTTGATGGAGTGTGAACAGTTATTATAGAATAATATTTTAACCACTGGTTGCCTGCCGAAGGAATTTAAAAGACCTAAGGTTGTAGCTATATGGAAGCCAGGAAGAACTGCGCAGGATCTATCTAATTATAAACCAATTTGTAATGGGTTTTCGGTGGTGTCAAGTGAAGCTTGTGCTGAACGAGCACCAATACAAGAATTAAGACTCGTTTGGAAAATTTTATTTAAAATAATTATAAGTTTCAGTGGGCGGTTTTCGGACAGGAGTTGCTCGCTCCAAGAGTTGTAATCAGATTCGGCCGCCATACAAAGATAAGCTAATGTCCAGGTGGCATTTGGGTTCAATCCTGAACGTATGCGGTTTCCAAACGGCTGCTCCAGGTCGCTCAGTGTAGATTAATATTCAGGCTGTGGTGGAAGATGTACCTAAAACAAAATTAATTCGAACGGACGGCAGATACAGAAGTTGACAAAGGTCACAGGTTCCCTTGACAACCAATACCCTTGAATCCTTGTTGAAAGGTGAATGACTCTTAAAAATAGGAGCTCTATTAATTTATTCAAATTTCAATGATTACGGTTTAAATAGAAACGGTGATCAGTAGCAAAGCACCTTTTTACTACTTGTATCAAAACAAATTAAATATGTACTTATGTATCTATTAACTTTAATTACATTAATGAATTTTAACTACTTTTTACCTCATATCCATTAACACAAATCAGCTTCGTGTACCTACATAAAGCAGAAAAGGTAAAAATTCGCCCGTAGCACTTGCCTATATAGAGTAAAAAATATTAGAATGGGGGTAATTGGTCTTCCCAGGTTTCCTATGATGAGACAGCAGCGTCACAAGTTCTTTTAATTAATATTAAATCAATGAATGAATTAATACTTACTACGTTTTATTATCTGTGAAATAAATATATATATATATATATATATATATATATATATATATATATATATATATATATATATATATATATATATATATGTATGTACCAGTTGCAGTTGTTTACCTGGACAAATTATTGCAGGTTTAACTTTAATTATTTATACCGAAAACATTATTTAACAATGAAATTTTCCAGGAAATCAATTAATTTATAAGAACAGTGTTAATTATTAATTATTCTATTAATTTAAGACTCTTAATTATATTTATCGGGTTTTAAATTCTATTTTGAATACTTAGTTTACTTATCTCTAACTAATATTAATATAAAGGTTTTGAATGTAATTTTTCCACACTGAAGCTGGATTTCAGAAATTATTGAATATAGATGATGTTTTTCTTGACCTCACTACTGCTAACGATGCTATGTGGAAAGGTGGCATTATACATTTACAACTTAGTTCGATGTAAAAGGATTGTGAGCGTAATCGCAAGTATGTTAGCAAATCGAAAATTTTAAAGTTTGTATTGGCAATAAATGTAGCAGATGCCTTAGATGACTTAACAACGGTTTACTACAAAGTTCGGTACTTGCACAATTACTTTTTGAAGTTTACATTAGTACTTGCCAACAGCTACTTGCCGGAAGTTTATTTACGCGGACGATCTGGTTGTCATATGTCAACATTCCGAATTTGATCAATTGGAAACAGTACTAAATGAAGATATAAAAATTATGATTGAATATTATAAGAAATGACGTCTTTATCTTAATCATAAGAAGGCGGAAGTATCTTGCTTTATGTTTATAATAAGAAAATGGGTAAGAAGCTTAATGTTACAACAAATTCGGAAAACGTGAAACATAATATCAATCCTGTTTATTTGGAAACTTCGTTAGACACATTGAAAAAGTACGTAACAAACTGAAAACAAGAAATAACATTCTACAGAGAGTTGCTGGTTCTGGATGGGGCGCTAGCACAAATACGATTCGCATATCGGGTCTCAATTTGGAATTTTCCACAGCTGAATACTGTTGTCCTGGTTGGATAACCAGTAACCATGTAAATAATATCAATGCTAAACTAAATAAAACCATGAGACTAATATCGTGACTAACGTGAATTTGATACTATAATAAATTTCCAATATGGCAAGATCTCGAGCATCTACCAAAATTAAGACTAAAATCTCACTCACCATTTTGAAATCAAAAATGCTCAAAACACGTTTTCGATTGTAAAATGAAATGGAGAGAGGATTGGTCCATACTGAGTGTTTAATAAAAATCTTGTAGAAAATCCAGCAATAGAAGCTCCAAATTGGCCTCACTGCATTTACATCCCTGTAAAATTCAACATTTTGTAATGGAATGTCCGAAGACTAAATTACCTACATACCTATATATATATATATATATATATATATATATATATATATATATATATATATATATATATGGAAAAGCATTATGGCGGGTCTGACTTATAACAAGCTAGAAAGAAACCCAATAAGCATTATATGAGTGTGAGAGAGACATAACTGTACCGGTGTTGCCACTTGTACATATTTGCATGTAGGCACAAAATATGAATTACTTAAGTCTCCTTCAATATAGCCTCAACATTTCTAACGAAACCAAAGCAATTGCGATGGTGTTGAAAAATCGCGTGTTCCTTGAAACTATTAAGCAAACACTTTACACTTAAACATTAAATGATAATACCTCAAACATCGAAGTTTATTGTAATTTCGAGTTTATGACAGGTTCGATTACTACTCGTAATAAGAACCAAGAACAAGCTCACAAGAGCTACCAACAAAACATTAACATTTAAGAGCTACTCGTTTTGTGCACATAAACTATTTAACGTCCTGATCAATTAAGTATCGCTATCGAAATTTAAAACTGGGAAATTGCCGTATCGGTTTGCCTTGCTGAGCAAGAACTTCAGCTGGTATCCTGGAGCCGTTGCTTTTGTTGCTGACCGGTGGAGAAGGTAACGCAATATTGTACGTTATTGTGAACGCTTCATCAGAACTTTGTTTGTAAACTTGGTGAAATTATTGGCGAATAAACGCTGTCGTTTTTTTTTGGTGTTATTTTTGCAGTAATTGATGCTCTCATGTTAATATCAATTTAAAGGTTGACGAACTGCTTTTATTTGCGATATCTTTGGTATTTTGTTCTTTTCATTATTTAATTAAATGTACTGCAAATTTATGTATATGGACATTTCGTAAAATTGATTTTAGTAACCAATTGGTTACGGTATTGTTTTGAAATTATTCGCATTTGGAAGGAAGCTTTCAAAAAAAGATCTATCCGGATTGATTTCTGGAACTGCAGTTACAGTAGTTGAAGATGGAATTGGAACCTTCATAAACTCTATCAGAGTACTCTAAAAGACGTTTACGGTTCTTTGGCCTATTGGGGTCCTAACGAGGAGGCTGTTGATGCTGTATTCGTCTTGTGGTGTATCCGTTACCTACTACATCGTGTTCCAGAGTCTCTTGGTCGTTGTTTAGTGCCATGCTGGACTGGGTGTCTGTTGTGCCACCGGCCTGTTTCAAAAACGATAATTGGCGAGCATAAATGTACTGTCTTCCTACGTCAGAAACCTGACCACATTTTTTTTTAAACTTTTCGTAAAATTGACTTTTATATTCTTCCACTTCTTAAACAGAATGTTGCCTGAAAATAAAAAGACATATAGAGAGAAACTATAATTTTTATACTATGTTTATTTAGATATGTTACACGTTTATTTAAAAAAAACACGTATTTGTTACAGGTACTTGGGAAGTGGATCGGATCAGGTGGACCTGTACCTGACATATAGAGTTGGACACTCAACAGTTGGTTGCATTTTGAGAAGAATTTGCAGAGCTACTTTAAAAGAAGAGTCCTTTCCGGAATTAACAGAAGACCGGTGGAAGAAAATTGCGGAAGGGTTTCTGAATCGGACTCAGTTTCCCTATTAATTAGGTGCCATAGATGGCAAACATGTGAGAATTAGAAAACCAGAGATGAGTGGGTATCTTTTTTACAACCACAAGAACTATTATTCGATTGTATTACTATTTATTGCTGATGCAAATTATAAGTTGATTTACATTGGCGTTGGTGCTTTCGGAAAATACTCTGACAGCACATCTTTGAAAAAAGTGACTTTTATAGCAAACTCGAAAATAATGAACTTAATCTTCTGAAAGCTCAGTTTCTCCCACAAACTGTTGGTCCAAACATCCCTTACATGTTTATCGGCGATGAATCATTTTCCCTATCTAAACACATAATGATACCTTATAGTGGGCAAGTTTTGGGAGACAAGAAAAGGATTTCTAATTACAGATTGTCTCGAGCCCGCAGGAATGTAGAGAGTACATTTGGCATATTGGAAAACAAATGGAAAATTTTCCACAAAGCTATCAATGCAAATTTGGACTTTACCAAAGTTATAATGTGTAATGACGACATGTGCTCTCCACAATTTTGTAAGAGCTAGAGATGGATTCCACTTGCAAGATGCATTAAGTGTACTAGGGTTTATTGATGTGACAGAAGACACCATCGAATCCTCACGACCACCTACTCAGTATACTCAAGCTAGAAATAGGTTGGCTGATTACTTTGTTTCTGACGTTGGCAGCGCCTCATGGCAAAGAAAATTTATTTAAGGTGTTTTTAGACTATAGACATACCATAGATTTAATTATTATAAGTCTTCGTTATGAACGAATAAGTTCAAAGGTAAATATGTAATTGAACATTTACATCAGTTCTATATACATAAAGACAAAATTTACGATTGAGGCTTGAATCTTGATGGCGCAGTTGGTTAGCGCGGTACTCCAGCAAAGTACAGGTCGTTGGTTCAAATCTTACTGGAAGTAAACCTTTTATTTATGTATTTAATAAAATTAATAATAATTTTTAGTTACATATTTACCTTTGAACTTATTCGTTCATAACAAAAACATAATAATTTAATATCAGTCAAGTTGCTTTGGTATGTGCGAATCCCTGCGATATTGCAGGCTCACATTCCATTAATATAAGTAATTTGATAGTAATCTCATTATATTTAGAACTTACATCAGTTCCACATACATAAAGAAAAAATTTACATGGATTGGGGCTTGATCCCGATGGCGCAGTTGGTTAGTTAGCGCGGTACCCTAGCAAAGTACGGGTGGTAGTTTCAAATCCTACTCGAGGTAAACTTTTCATTTATGTATTTAATAAAATTAATAATAATTTCTAGTACCATACATTTGACCCAGGGATTCAACCAGAACTACTGCTGAACTATATTAAAAAAATAAGTAAGTAGATTACTGCACTTACATATTATATTTTTGTGTATGTCCTCCATCTCATCGAATCCGACACAAAATTGACGCCCAATGATAACCCATGCATTTCTCTTTTTACTTCATGGCAATCCTCCTATGCGGCATTCCAAATTTGAGGGTGCTTTTGTACTGCACTAATCAGCAAATCTATGTCTAAATCATTTAAATTGCCGGTCATTTCGCTTTTTTGGTCGAGAAAAAACCGTACGTGTGTATTGCTGTATTAACAACAATGTACTGAGAGTCGCATTTGCGTGTGCGCCGCGGCTCCGTACCCGGGGGGAGTGGCGACGGTAAATGCACGCAAGACGAATGTGCGTTGCCGCAACGTCGGCGGAGGTATGTGCGCATTGCGCCAATTTACCTTAGTATCAAAGACCGCAATTACGGTACCGTAGCGGCACTGCGCGGAAAAAAACGCCTGTTTGTACCGGTACTTAGGTTCCTTAGCGTTCATGTAAGTATGTAGTTATTATACGACATTATGTCGCCTTTAATAAAAACAATTTTGCATCAATTACCGTTATGAAGTATTACACCAAGTACAGTTTAATATATTTTTTGTACTAGTGCTAGTGTATAATGTTGAACTTAGTATAAGTTTTACTTTTAGTTCAGCAAATTACAAAAATTTTACTTTAATGCGTAAAAGTAAAATACGATGTCTGGTGAAAAGGAAGAAAGTATACCGCTTATCGCAATTTCACTCTAATAAATCTTTAGAAAAATCGAAATGAGATAATTATAAAGGACAAAAATTAAATTTTCTATCTATATCTTATTGGGCTGCAGTTTAGATGTGCATATAATAATGGGGAAACTGTGTTCTCTCTTTTCTGTTATTCAGATGCCAAAAAACTTTGTTTACAGACCAGTTTTGCTAGGAAATCGGCTAAATATGTTACCTTGCTGGGAAAGAGTGTACTTTTATCAATTTTGACTTAGGGTCAAAGATGACTTCATTGGGGCAATAACCAGACGCATTACTTGGATGGGAAAGAACTTCGTGTTATTGCGGTATTAATCACCATTTGGAGCCACATTGTTCACAAATTCTGTTGAGAAAAGTAAATACATTACCTTGTTGGGCTACAAGAAATTTTACAGTGTGAGCACCTTGGTCACCATTTTAGGGTCAAAGAAGCGAAAAATTCTATTTATACGCCAATTTTGTTATCAAAACGCCTAAACGAATTGGCTGGGTGAGCAAAAAAAAAACTTTATGGTTTCAGGGAGTTGGTTACAATTTGGGGCCAAATATGACCGAACACTTTTTTATTCGCCCATTTCGTTGCCTAGGAACTAAATGTCGTTTGAACAGTGCAGTTCGGTGTTTGGAACCGAAGATTGCCAAACTTTGTATTTGTTGATATATTTCGGTGTACAAGAAATGTTTTGACTCGATGAGCAAAAACGAAATTGTATGGTTTTAGGACATTGGTCATAGTTTTAAGCACCAGATGCTTACAATCTTTATTTATACACCAATGCTGTCCGAAAAATGGTTAAACACATTACCTCGTTGAACAAAAACATTATTTTATGGTTTTAGAAGGTTGGATATAAATAGGGTCCCGACGCAGTCTAGATGGGCAACAATTAAATGATTTATTTTTATGCAGTTGTTCATTATTTCATATCAAAGTTGTTCAAAGCTTTACTTATTCACTAATTGAGTTGGAGAAATGGCTAAACTCATTACAAACATTGGTAATACGAAATTATGTAGTTGTAAGCCTTATTCGACAAATTTGTTGGGGAAACGACCAAATGCATTGTCTACATGGACAAAACTAAATGTGATGGGTTTACGGCGTTGGCACTTATTTGGAACTAAAGTCGTACAAACACTATTTATTTACAAATTACGTTGAAAACGATCAAAAGCATTGTCCTGATGGTCAACAACGAAATTTTATGACTAGTGAGTTTGTCATTATTTTGTACCAAAGGTTCCCAAGACCTTTCTTTTTTTTCGCTCTCGATCAGAATACACCCAAACGCATTCTCCCTATGGCTAAAGAAGAACTTATTGTATTCTAAAATGTTTAAGTAAATTAACTAGTTATGAAACCATATTTCACAACTTCCCTTAGTTCAACTAAAATTTGGTAAAACTGAGTTACCAGATTTTGCGCGTATTTTTTTTTTTAGACTTCTTTATACAACTACTGCCTCCGCTAATTTGGCAGAACATTTAGATTGATACTTATTCATTTGTTTTATTGGACACCATTTTCATTGAAAAAGGGAGTTGTTTTATTGTTGTGGTGTGAAAAGACAAAACGTTTTGATTTTATGTTATTGGACACGATTTTTTATCCGTCGTACTATAAATATTTATTTATAGTTCAATTTTGTTAAAAAAATAAATAGCCATAGTGTTATGGTGGGTAAACACTAAATTAAAAATCTTTATTTTAGGACTGACCTTGTTGGGAAAAATGTGGTGGAAAACCGATTTTATTCTACAGGTCACCGATTTGTGTCCGTCATATTAAAAATCTTTATTTTGATACTAATATTCTTGGGAAAACGAGGGAACATAGCCTTATAGTGAAACCCAATTTTATCTTATTAGACCCTATTTCGAGTCCTATATATTGTAAATATTTGTTTCCTTGATAGTGTAAAAAAAGTGGCCAAATTGTTATGGTGATGTTATTATTGTATGTGTTACACACCATACTGTCTCCACGATTTTGACAGATCTTATTCATTGATTAAGTTTGTTGAGGTAAGGAATGGGCATAATGCTCTGATAAGACAGACATGTTCGAGTCCGCCATATCGTACGCCTTTTTTTAAGGATAGATTTTGTTGGGAAACGGTGTAGTTGCATTGTTATAATAAATAGACGTAAAATGTTTTGATTTTATCTTATTAGACATCAATGTGAATCCACCATATCGATTATCTTTGTATGGTCCATTGGATTTAAGGTTATGATACATGATTTTGTATTCACACTATATGAGTCTTACCTGTGGTCCAAAAAGTAAGACGATTTATTTTAATCGGTATATTTTAAAATTTAGTGTTTCAGTATGTTTTTTTTAAATTAATTTACTAAAAACTGTTTTTACAAAAAATAATTTGGTAGAGAAAAACCTATGGTTGTAATAATGGAAGGAAAATTTTGCTTAACTGTACCTGGTACTTTCTGTAACTTGCTTATTTATAGGTCAATATGGATGCTTATTGCATTAATTATCGTACAACAACGACACCCAAAAGGTGTCTGCGCACGAATTCAATCTGCAATCGAACTGCGCGTACAGCTGCACTTTAAAATATCAAAACCCAAGCTTTTCAGCCACTAAGGTATGCAATTCACATGCCACAAAAATGACGAAGTTGCCTAAATTATTGCAAATTTTAACACAATTTAAAAGGTTTGTTACAACTGTAGATACTGAATTTTGTGCAAATTGTGGCAATGTAAAAATTAGAAACATTCCATTTTTGCCTCTAATTGTAAATACATTCAATGATTTTAAAAATTTGGAAAAAGATCAATAAATGCTCCTGATCAAGAACTGTTTGTCGTTCTATATTAGTGTCAAATTTTGTCTTCATCAACACAAATGTATGCAGTGATACCAGTTTAAGCGATTTCCCATTTGTTATAGTATCACGTGAGAAAAAATTAATCATAAGATCAGTAACAGCATTTATCTGCGCCAAATCATATTAATAGTGATATTGGGCATTATATCGCCTACTGTAGAAGAATCGATGGAGTGTGGGAAAGGTATGACGACATGAAAAATTGGAAAAAATAATATTGCAGTTACTCCCCATTTGCTTTTTTATACCATATACAAATTGCTATTACACTGCATACCTACCTTTTCTTCATTTTAGACTTTGAAATATGTGTTAATATATTTTTTTCTAACAATGAAACTTATCTACATTATATTTTTTCTTGAAATTATATTTACTCTTTTCATGTCACTCTAAGGAATCATTTTGTCGAAATCAGCTGGTCGTGCCGGTGCAAGCTATGCAGCACTAAGAGTTACCAACAAAGTATTAACGATCCGCGTCGATCCCATCGTTAGTACTTCCAACATGGGTAGGAAACCAGTATTACCCAAGGAGGGGTCGCTCTCTAGAAAACGATTGCTCGCGCTGATGCAAGTTATGAAGCACTAAGAGACACTAATGAAGGACTAAGGATCCGCATCGGCCCTATCATGAGCACTTGAAATCACCGTTCTAACTTGAGGGACTTACTAGATTCGCTATAGTTGCTTGTAAAGTACCAAACCTTCAACCTCCACGTATGAGTAAAGTGAACATATATCCTATGAAAAAACGTACGCGTTTGAATTTGGGTCATCTAACAGTATCTGAGAAGCAGTGCTGTTTGAACATGTATAAACAAGCCTATCGGATTAAGCAGATAAAAAGCACCTTTTGTGAACTTGATGTGCCTAATTACACAAAATACAAAAATTTTACATTTTAGCGAAACCATTTGTTAATATTTATTGTAAAGATACTATTGTTTAAAGTTGGGTTTTGAAGCAAACCACTTGCATGCACTTCACCTAAGTGATTATTAATAATAGCTAAGGATTTTCAATGACAGATCCTCGGACAAACCCTCTTGTACTGGATTCACATTCGGATTGGATTAGATTATTTTCCTGAAGAATTTTACAAGCAACATCATATTTATTTTCTAAGGATTTCTCTATGTGACCCTAAGCAACGGTACTACAACGCCACCCTACATGGCACTTTAAAGTGGCAAATGCTGTCCCCCCAGTCTACAAGCAACGTCGCTGAGGTATTTCTTCGACTGGTGACCTCTTTTGCTGTATTACCCATCACCATTCTATAGCATTGTCCATTTTGATATTTTAAAAAGAATATCTGTTCCTCAAAGTCATCTAAGCGCAAAATAACGTAAGGTCTATATTTAGGTATATACTCTTCTCCCACAATGGCTAATGATCGACGCTTCCCTGTTTTAGTTTCGGAAATGTAGGCCATTTAATACACACTGCAGAATAAACCATGTACGAAACTGTTCTATGGCTAAAACCTTTGTTTCCTTGGATACATAGCATTCCCCTTGCTTCTTTAGAAAAGCACGCAGCTTCACCGTCATTTGAAAAACCTTTGGTTGGACATTTCATAGACGCCACTTGACTTGGATGGTAACAAATTTTTTATTCATCCTTTGCTACTTCAAGAACTTCCGACGGAGTGCATTATAATTTGAAATCTAACGTGATCGTCAGTTTTTTTGAATTATTTGGATTATTTCCAAACTTACACAGACGATGACTTTTAGAGCTTTTTCAATTTAATTTCTTTTTGTTTACATATAAATTTTATTAGGTATTACTATTTAACTTATTAATTTAAATTATTGCTTTCATAATATCGTTTTGTTTTGTTACAATAGGTAAACGTTTAAAAAAAAGTATATATTATACGGAGCAATATGGCTTTATGTGCTTCGATAGCTTTGAATGCCCCACTACGTTCGGCAGTCAAACTGCAAAACTTAACACATAATAATATAATCTACTATTATTTTACGCTTATTATATACAGACAGACCCTTCTCAGGTCAATACGTTGAATTGGATAATCGAAAATAGTTCTGAAATTTAAAGCGCTTCTAAGCTTCTTGGCGCGAGAGGGTTCACGTTAAGTAGCAGCTACAGAATCAAAATATATTGCAACACGGCCACTTTGACTGCATAGAAAGATTTGTCTGTTGCCGCCCACATGGGACGTGTACTGTTTATGAGGTCCATACCGGTTGTTCATTTATTACTGTGACCCGTGTGTAAGTTCCGTAAATCTAAACTACGATCGCCTCACAAGAGAAAGTAATACCGATTTTTGTTGTTTCATCAACGGTGAAATCCCAGCTTAATTATTTTGGCTGACCTACCTTACGGTTGTGTTGTAAGAAAAAATATAAGGTTGTTTCGAGTTAAGCGCGAAAGATATGAGATACTGGAATCTATATATATATATATATATATATATATATATATATATATATATATATATATATATATATATATATATATATATATATATATATATATATATACGCAATTAATTATTTTTCCGTTAATCCAATTTACGGTATTAGTACGATTAGTCAAGAGTGAGGTAATCACCTTAGTTAATGGGAAGTGGAATTCTAAAACCCCTTAATCCTGCAGATTTATTAATTTGGAAATTATAAAGCATACAAACCTAGATTTATTTCATCCCTGAAGTAATATTACGCAACAATTTCCAAGACACTGACCCAGCATGCAGCCATTTCGTTACTTACAGTGTGACCAGGAATAAGGTATGCTGATTCCATTAATTACTTATTATAGTAATTATTCATTAGGTTATAACGTTACAAACCTTAGGCAAATCGATAATTTTATGAACCTAGCCTACTTGAATCTACGACCGAGCATAAGGCAGAAAATGTTCTAGTTATTACCCAAACTGTTAAGTAGCTAAAATTTGTAGCCATGGATGTAGAACTATAGTTATAGAAATTAAGGGTTATACAATATATACATATATAAAGTGGTTTAATGGTTCACATATGTTACATACGCACATCATTACTTAACATTTGTTTTCAGTAAGTACGAAGTGTGGCAATTTAATTCCCCGCATTGTGCCTTCAATAAATTCACACGCTCCTTGCACATTAATACTAAGTTAACGGTATCATTTTTCCTGAAGGAGATCATTTTTTGATCACTTTTTTGTAGCTGTTCCATATTCGATTGGATATTGGTTTGCTTAAAATGTGTACAAGATATTTTCGTTCTTGTAAAATGTGATATAGTTTCTGAACGGTACTAGAAACACCAAATTCCATCATCGTTTGCGAACAATTCATCGACAAAAATCAATCGCAATGCATAAGTCGATATTGACCCTGCTAAATCCAAAATTCAAGGCGTGATGCTCATACCCTTTCTTTGAGCCAAATTAGTTATTTAACGTTAGCTTGAACGCTTGCAATTGTTCCACTTTTTATTCATCTTTTGGACCTGTAGCTTCTACTCTATTCTCGTTGTTTATAGCTGTCCAAATTTTGGGTCATGCTACTAAAAGCAAGTTTGACTGTTTACTGTGTTTTACTGCATATACCACTTGTCGCATGTTCCTTGAACACTTCCAAATTTTCACACTAAATCTGATAAAATAAATAATAGCGAGCTTTGGGACAAAACGGACTGAATTTAACTAAGCCAATATTTTTGTATTTTAATAGAGTAATGTAAAGCCAGTCATGGTTATAATACAAATGGTTAAATATCAACAGGCAATCTACATGTAGCGTAAGGAGGTATAATACATTCACAAATAATTTTTCCAATGCTTCCAAAGGAGTAAAACTTTTCGTATTTATTAATTTTCTTATCTCCAAACAAGCAATGGTACTCTAAAAAATCAATCTTAGTTATCTACGTTGCAATTAATACTTTTACCTGTATCTATGGAGGTTTGATTGTCATACGTAATATTGTCTTCAGCTGAAACAGCATAAGAATTAGGAACATTACAAACTATAAGGGTTTCAAGAATCGAACGATGGTTTTGAAAAAAAGTTAATACAAGCTTTACAATCCTTAAATTTAATTATCAAAATATTCAGTAACTTAATTTTTTTACTGATACGAAATACAGAATACATATGTTACCTTAACCAAATTTGTATAGCTTGGAAGGAGCTATATCTGGACAAAAAAATGGTGTCGTCACAGCAGTAATGAGTATCAATTACTTTTAAAATGCGATACTCAATGTAAATGTTTGTATCGAGGTTCACAATTTGAAGACAAAGGTTCAAAAAGTTAAAAGCAAATTTGTCACAAAAAATCAACATTAGCCGATAGCGTTTTCACGATGGGTAGGCCCTATAGCCGAGAAGAGTAGTTACGCGATTACCACCGGTGGATAGCGGACCAACACTTCCCGCCCCCATCGCCAGAACGTTACGAGATAGCGTTGCTGCTCGACCTACCGTGAATAGCACCGAGCAAAAACGCAACACCGACCGTTGCCGCAAAAGCGACCAGCAACGACAACCGCCGTCGCCCCGCTAGCAAAAGCAGAGCTGGAGGCTCCGTCGACGACAACATTCACCGTCCACGTTAAAGAAGGGAAGAACACGCCCGCGCCTGTTCCACCAGCCCCGATGAAGACAACTTCAAGTCATAGAGATGGAAACCAAAGATAACGCCGAAGGACTACCATTCAACACTGACTACGACCACCAACGCGTTCGAGCCCCTATAAGCCCCCCAGGAAGCCATAGTGGCCGCTACCATGGAAAAGGTGCCCTGGTAATACTTCACCAGAAGGAGAACTGGGTTAACTTCTCCCGAGAGCTTGACCGACCTAAAATTGCGTTCTCCAAAGCTAAGGCCGTCAGTGAAGGAATTCTCATATAACCCACCTCTAATAAGGACGGAGACAGGCTACTCAGGTTGATGGATAAGCGTGGTACACCGTGTCATATATACTAGGCAAAGGGTGATCGTATGTTTAGTGTGGGTGTACATGACGTGCCCATATAAATCACCGAAACAAACGTGATCGCAAAACTGCATCAACGTGATATTAACGTTTTATTATTGATCCAGGATGAGGCAGCAAGGACGACCGATCCCTGCGGTACTGGTACAGCTACTTTCCGCAGAGGAAGCAAAGAAGATCCGAGAAGCGGAATACGTTGCCCACCAACGCATTACCGTCGAGAATTTCAAGCGAAAATCTGGTATCGAACAGTGTCATCGATGTCAGGGTTTCTGTCATCCACTGCACTGCTGCAGTGCCGCAGCGCACTGTGTCGAGTGCACTGGAAACCACCGCAGCACTTATTGCACGAAACCACGCAACGATCGGACAAACTGCAATGCCGACCGCCCCGAGACCTATAAGGGTGAGTTTATTTTATTTGTTTGTACCTGGCTACGTTGAAATTTCAAATTCCATGATAAGGAAGAGAGAAACAAGCGATCAAGCGCGCGAACGCAACGCAAGTGTACTTTACTTTCCATATCTAGACAGTGAGCATACCGCGTAATCGCGACTTAAAGATAGGGAGCCATCTGTAAATTATATTATCGAACTACATCGATTGATGCAAAGACAAGTTTTTTAACACCATAGTGATTTACATTACGACCTTCGACCATCTCCTTGAGTTTAGCCAGTTCATTTCAGATTAACTGTCACAACTTCGCAAACCCGAGTATACCTGACTTCTGTAGTGTAAAATTAACAATATACTTATTTTGGGAAACGTCCGTTCCGTAATTAATAAATCAACGAAGTTTCGCAGTTATAGTGTAGAAACTATACTTTTTAAGTCATCGCTAAGAAGATAATGCTGAATAGTAAAAAAAAAACGTTAGTTGACAACAATTTAGGCAGAAATAGTCCAAGAAATCTTGGTTAAATACGTACGACATATCCACTGTGAAGGACAACAGTCATATGCAGTATTATAGTAGAAAGGAGCACAGTTCTTCCTCACTTTATTTTGGTTCCGTAACAAATCTAAGCAAAACTGTTTTTCGCATTTTAGTGTTGCATTCGCTTCCTTTTCTCTTTCGCATGTACACTTTGTACAATTATCTCTGGGATGATAGAATTTTCGACCTTCTTGATACGTGTTTCCATCTACCGTGCATATTTCAAGGGGTGCTATAAAAGCTTGTTAATTAAAAAAAAATGGAATTCATGTTTTTGACTTACGGCAGATCTCTTCAGTTATACAGCACATTCCCAGTGTGTGGTGAGGAGTGCATCCCTCAGTAAGTACAAAATTTACACAATCAGCGTAGTAACAAATAAAATCAGTTCTAAAACATAAATTTTACATTATAAAAATAATTTTAGTTTACCTTACATGTTTGATTCCAATTTTTCGCAACTACATCCCATGCAGCTTTCCCATGTTAAACTGTTTTCAACAGATTCACCATTTTCATAATGTCTACCGTTGAAATAGCATTTGTTTTGTTGTGAGTTGACATGGGAACAATCATATTCAGTTGGGCAGTCGCCATTGGGATTATCACATTTCGGTGCACATTGGAAACTTTCGTATAAGAATGTGGGCAGATTGCAATCGTCTGGACACTTTGCTGAAATTTAAAGTAATTATCCAAAACCCATAAATATTCGGTCTTGAATTGCACGATGATTTCTATTACTACTACTATTCCTTTTTGTTTGGTTATTAATTATATAGAAGCATTATTTGTACTTAGGCTGTACCTAAATGTTTGTCTATCTCTTTGCTTGTATCTTAACGACTAAATAATCAAGAGGAATTTAGCACAGATGTGCCCACCGATAAGACACTATCATAAGGAACAGGCTGGAAAAGGGAGAAACGTTAGAAGAACGCAAGCAACTCTCGGTAAACACAATAATGGAACTTCTTAGCAAATGCATTAGAACTACTTATGTCCAAGCAGAAGACAAGTTCTACAAACAAGAGTTTAGGATGACGGTGGGGTCCCCACTATCACCCATAGTGGGCAATATACATATGGAAGACTTTGAAGACCAAGCGATATCCGAATTCACGGGAAATTTCTAGATCATCTAAATAGCCGCACACCCTCCATAAAATTTACAATGGTATTGGAGTCGGAACAAAAACTACCATTCCTGGATGCACCTGTACACAGAAATGACACCACTTTCACGACAAGTGTATATACACGGGGAGGTACCTAGGCTACAACTCCAATCACACCACAAAAAGGTGAAGATGGGCGTGGCAAACCTCTTGTCCGATATAGTGAAAACAAGAGGACCTGAACAAATAAAAGGAAAGTATTGCTAAAATACTCAAAGAGAATGGCTACCCCAATCTAACACCTAACCTAAACAGAGAAAGGGTAACCGGAAAAGAAGAACCTAAATATATAGAGATAAAACCATATATTCAAGGTACCTCAGACCAAATACAAAGGATAGGCAGCAAATAAAAAATACGCACTACCTTCAAATCGACCAGAACGCTCAGGGGAATACTAACTAAAACCAAACCACACAATGTAGATTAGTATTCCAAGAATTTTTTATTCAACCTAACATGCGAATGCGGCAGAACATACATAGGAGAGAGCAGTAGACCACTCAAACTGAGAATACGGGAACAAAAGAACAACGTCCACAAGGGCCAAACAGAAAATTTGCACCGCACCCAATGGGATAACATACATATATTGGCAAAGGACGAGAACACAACTCGCCGGAAATTCAAGGAAGCCACATACATCGCAGCAGAAAATCCAATTAGCCAAGCGTGGAAATGAAACCCACATAAGTTAAAGTAATGCACGAGGAGCTTAACCGCAATAACTATATATATATATATATATATATATATATATATATATATATATATATATATATATATATATATATATATATATATATATATATATATATATATATATATATATATATTTATATAACGGCAAAGGTGTCAGACTGTAAGTTCGAATCTGAGAGTAGTCAAGTGCTCGGGAGAAAACCGTAACGTATGACTAAGTGGGAAAACAGCCCTTCTCAGGACTAATCCTGATGTCGGAAGCAGTCCGCTTCCGAATCGTCGCGTTCACTAAGCGAAAACTGTGAAAATAGGCCGAACAATTCAAATGGTATGAAACTACTGCTACAAAACGTTTACAATACAAAAACAGAAAATAATATTTTAAAAATACTCTGATACGTAAATATCGCAAAATGGTTTCAGAAACAGACAAGATACGGCTGGGTAAATCATATGTGTATGGTCCTCCAAACCATGGTAAGAAAGGTATTCATGCAGGAGCTCTTTAGCAGGTTCATTCGCTAAGACACGATAAAAACTTGGATCCGATGTTATTTCCAAGAATTTGGCAATTGTTCCGTAAACTACATCCTTTCAGCTTTAATCCGTTGCTGGGGTAGAAAGTATAAACGGAACCATGGGAAAATACATTTCTCTGTTTCGGGATTACAATGCACAACTCTCGCACGCATTCTGAAACGATTTTTAGTGACTTTTTTCAAGATCTTTTTGTTATTTTGACAGATTGACATTTAAAGAAAGTCAATTCAATCACCATCCTCCATTTTTTTGTTTATACTTTGAGTGTTTCCTCATTTCCTACACTTACTTCTTTTAATCATCATTTATTACACACTTTAAAGAAAATGGGAGTCCCCTGATATCAATATCTGCTGTCCAAGAAGTAAATAAATAAGTAAATTAAGTCTTTATATCTTAATTCACCACAATTACGAAATTACAACGTGTGGCAAGCCCCTTGGGTATTTCTGAGAAGACGGTAAGAAATATCAAGTCTCGAGCTGCATCTAACCCTGTTTTAATAAAACGACCATGCAAGAAAACAAAATCTGACGATCTACCTGAAACAACTAAAATGGGCGTAAGGGATACCGTATACAAATAGGTGGGCACAAAGTGAGAAATATTATATCACAATATTTTAAACATGTTTGACATACTAATTTATTTACAGAAATACATGTAACAGTTGCAAGTTCAAATGCAGAAATTCGTACCAGCCACATATAATAAGTGACAAAAGTCTTCATCGAGCAATCTACATATAATAAGTGACAAAAGTCTTCATCGAGCAATCTAGTCGCTAGGATTCAAATTCAAAAAAGACTGTAGAGATTTATTGAAAAAAAGTTACACCGGAGAAATGCGAATTAAATTTCTTCAACAATACTCTGGCAAACTACAGATCGTAGGTTCAAATCCTACTCGAGATAAACTTTTTATTTATGTATTTAATAAAATTAATAATTTTTAATACATTAAAGGGATCAATTCACCTAATCGTTGGCAAGTAAACACTTTTAATTGAGATCATTATAGGCAAATTGTGTGCAACATACTGAAGAAAGAATAAATCAATGGTGTAAACGGGAAGAAATCTTGAACATCTCAGTTGACAAACTGATTATTAACATCGGAAAATATTCTGAAAGCTCGGATGTACATAGTGACTCCGATTAGAAGTTTAACACTTTGACAACTATGTTTCTAGAGCCTACAATTAGTAATACAAGTGGGTTAGTTCATATTTAATACAATAAATTTCTATTAGTAACGTATTTCAATTATGTAAGTACAATATATTTGCAAAATCCTTTTCAAGATGTTAATCACACATTTCCCATAGCATTTATGTTCCACATTAAATGTCATCTTCGCATTTTATTTAGGCACGTAACTTAACATCCATTTTGGGTAATAAATAATGTTACCATCTTATTGTGGGCCAACATTGCTACTGAATTGGTAACAACAATAACAAATTGTGATTATGAAAAATACTAGCTTTGCGAGGTGTAAACAGTGCAGATAGTTCTTCCATGCAAATTATTTAACCTATAAATTGAATTTTCAAATCATCAATTGTATGCTTGTTTATCAACAACTTACAACACAACCCTTCTCCTGTTTTTATAATTGAGCTGCAATTATTAAGTGTTTACATTTTGTTGAAAGCTGCATTGTTTGTAATAGGGCAGCAATGTGTTATAACCTACATAACCTGCAGGCTGCAAAAATAACGTGCCAATCACCAGTTAGATTTCAAGGGTATTGTTCTTTAAGCGTTATCATTCCGATAATCAGCGTGCTCTAATTTTTACAAAATAAATCACAATAAATAAGTAATTCTCAGGGTATATTCTCTAATCAGAGTTTATTACAACGAAAATAATATTGACTCATGTTTTTCATATTACACCGTATGATTGTATATGATGACGTAGCGTTAAAATTTCGTGGCGAAGATAATATCAAATTTACTTTAATAACATTAAATTAGGAAACAGGGTTACAACTGTTATAAGTTGTAATTGAAACAGATGCATTTGAAGCCGCATTGATTGGAATTGCAGAAACATTCTGCTGAGAATTCAACACATTCATGTTCCCCCTATTAGTTGATTCATTATGGTAGGTATTAGCAGAAACACAAGGGAGTTCAGCTGAAGAAGTTGCTCCGCTGAAAGTATTTCAGCGACTTCAATTTCCTTATTTGTGGACTGTAGCCTTCTACTGCAGTGGAGGTTTTTCCATCCGCCATGTTGCTTCACTTAAACTAAATCAGTGCCACTGTTCGCCAAATGTGGCGCTAAGGACCGTCGAAAGCAATGTCCAGAGAAAGGAATAGGTTCTGGCTGGTGGAGGTATTTAGTAATAATCCTTGGCATCTCGCCCATTTTATTGAAACCAGTTGGTTATTGTGTGCAACGACCATTTCCATATTATATAAAAAATCTTTGGTGTTTAGTATGAGTTGACCTCAAGCTGTAATATTTTTTCATTAGATTTACCCAACGGTCGTTTCTTATGACAAACAATCTTGAGTGATTGGTTTCAGTGTTTTGGATTGTGACAATACTGATTCACTTAAATATTCAATATCATCAATTTGTATGTTAATCAGCTCTTGAAGTCCGCAGGCGCCTGAGTAACCCATAACTAAAATCACCTAAAAACTGCACTGTTCTATTGTACGTCAGAAAATATCATTAACTTTATTGTAACCCAGTCTATGTCAGGTCCACCATTAATAAATTTTGCTATTTCGCTACATTCTACTGTTTTTGATTTCTTGGGTACAAACCCTACCGATGATCCTTTAAGAAATGCTAGAAGTTTCATGAATTTTGATATATCCACGTTTCATCGAACGTTTATCATTCATGGTAGCGTGGAGTAAAGTCTTCCATAAAGTGGAAACTTTCAAGTTCTACTAATCATTTCGAAATAGGCAAACAAGACATTTTATGTAATGGCTTCAGCATTTTTTTTGTGCACCATCATAGAAACATATTATGTTCCGTTTCATATGCGGTTTTTGATATCGGAGGCACTAATTTGTTTTGGGCACAGGCCGTAACTTCGCGCAGTTCAGGTGGCGTTAATCTTATTTCCGATGTTAACATTGTAATCTTGTATTTATTGAAATCCAATTGACTAATTGTGAATGCGTAAAAGTTTTGATACTTACGTCTCAAATCTAACAATACCGTAGACAATTCATTAGGCAATTAAGTATAAAAGTTGTTTATTAGTTGCTACGGAAACTATAAAATTAACTCACTATTCATCAGTAATTAATAAATAAGATGAAATAAACCCGGAACTTAGAAAATAGTGTAGAACATTCGTTACAGAAGACCTTATATGCACCCGTCCATTCGAACCCTCGCTGCTTTGCAGCTCAGGTTTGAATCTTGAACTCGTGTTAGAATAGTTGGCCTTCTGCAACTTATGTTTTAATATACTATTCTAGTCCTGTGTCTAATCAGCACTGCAAATTGGATTCATACCTAAATATCTTTTCAAGAACAAATAGAGCGGAGAATTACCAAGATACAAGCCAGGCGACTATTTGGACGCGAGAACAGTGTAATCTAAAATCTGGTAAGACATCTAGTGAAAAATAAGGAGTGAATGATAAATGTCTGGAGAAGATTAATTTGGGAAGATGTACGCCAATTCAGTTAAAAACATTTAAGTAGATAATTATTACGACGCTGAATGCCAATCCGAGATATATCAACCTTGTGACCTGTTTTATCTGTACCGAGATATTGCAATATACTACCATAAGTTGTAGAAATATAGAACGGTCTTCTTAAGATTATCCAACGGTATTCAGATATCTTCTTCGTAATGGCGATGTGCCAAATAATGTATTACAAGGTTTAAAGCCACAGATCATAATCCGTGGTGTTAGGAAGTTTAGTATCTCTAAGATTAGATTCGAATTACACTGAATAGTTTGGGGTAGTGTACTCCGTATGCTAAAGATGATACTTGAAAGAAGTTGTTACGTGCAAACTTGAACTTTGTGCTCAAACTTATCCCAACAGAGGAGATACCTTTTATATAGGACTTGCCGGTAGCCCGGTCACGGTAGAGATGGAGAGGTCCCACAGTGATACAGATGGTAATGGTAGCTGAAAAAGAAGAGAAGGGCGCCAGCTAGAAGGATAAAACAGCCAGCCCTAGATAACTAGTTAATTTGCCACTTTTCTAGCCAAGTAACGAAATATGTGCAAGGATCTGAGCACTAGGAAAAAATAGTTGTAAAGTAGAAAGTCCCCAAAACAAAAGCGGTATATTAATTTCATATATATATATATATATATATATATATATATATATATATATATATATATATATATATATATATATATATATATATATATATATATTACATTCCCAAAAAAAGTAAAAGGGAGATAATTCCCTAAATAAATAAGTAATTTACTCGTGTTAAACAAATTGTTAACCACAGAGAATACATAAAATATGTGTGTTCTTAATTACACAATATAGCAAGCCACCCAAAGAATCTAATACTAGAATTTAGAAAATGAAATTAAATTAAATTTACATCCAAATATGGCAAAGTAATATACAGAATTGCAAAGTTAAGTTAAGCTAAAACATAGGTTTATAGTCTTTAATAAAATACAGTAAACAGGTAATTTACATTGAATAATAGATTATAGTAATAATAGAATTGCTATGAATAGCTTGCAGTAAACAAAAATAATGGAATTGATCAGGTGGTTTATAAAACCTTTAACTCGAATCTGTTGAGCTGAATGCATCCAGTTACACAGTTTCTTACAAAACAGTGTTTAATTACATACATTACCAATAGACATGCTATTTTTATACTCAAACATTTTACCCAAAGCAATTTACTGTAAAAGCCCAAAATTTGTGCAATAACACTTAAAGTTTTATCACAAACATGTACATAATTCTATACAACTTATAGGATTGGTCACAGATTAACCAAAGCATTAAGGTATCCAAAAGATACTGAATATGAGTGATTTATCACTTATCTTTTATATCCCAACCTGTCGGAAAGTTATAATTTCAAATTTTCACAGGTTTTCCACCCTTGTAAGTCAACTCACTTGCTAGTTATGTAATACGTAACACTTCATCAGTGAAATACCAGTATGTCCAACAGTATACGAATTATATACAAATGTACATATATTTACACAGCATACCAGTATATTTAGCTGGTGTACGAGAAGTATATTATGTGGCGTACCAAAGGTATATTGTATAGCGTACGAAAAGTATCTCTAAAATTAAATATATACAGCTAAATGAAAGCATGAATATCAATCTTACCTTCAATGAGGTAAAGAATCAGAAAAGTACAGAACAGAACAGCTTATAACTTATAAAATAAAAATAAATCTAGCAACCGTTTAAGTAGGTTGTTACATTCTTACCAACAAATCTAAAGTATAAAAACAACTTCGTGGTTAGAAAAATTTGTAAGGTTAAGTTTAACCCCTTAGCTAATTGGTTTAATGATTTTGTTAATGGATTTAGTTCTTCAATTGAACCAGATCGATTGCCTGAAAGTAAAACGTGGTAGAAGAACAAAAAAACCAAGCGTGACAAAAGCTCACTTGTTTTCAGTATTTCCTACATATTCGAAATAAATCGTTTGTACCCACTAATTATAGTGATTTGGCACAAAATTTAAAAAAATGTTATAAACCGATAATCATCGATGGGCTAAATAAAGTCCAGAAATTTACATTTTTCTTTTAGGAAACACAAAATGGCTTTTCTTTCGCCAAGCACAGACCGGAAGTAAGTGAAATTAAAAGTCAAATATGCGAATGTCAAACGGATATATACCAGTGACACCCAACACATGAAGTTGAAATATAACTTATAAGTGACTATCAAAAGGTTTACCTAACCACTACAGAAAATGTTTTTAATTGTGAAGCGTAATATATTCAAGAAACTACAGAGATAAGCGTAGAGAAATGTCAATATTTTTAGAAAAATAGAAAATTTAAAGAAACACGAGTAATTCGTTACTTCTAATAGATCGCAAAAATTTACTTAATAATACAGCAAATGTAACGAATGTAACAAAGTAATGTGAAAACGTTAGTGTGTTCTTCTCAACTGGGGCGTATCCCTTCAGCTTAAAAAGCTTTTAGCTTTTTCTTTTCTATTAAAAGGAGAAAGCCTAACGGTCCACAGAGATCTTACGCCTTGTAAAATAAAAACGACCTTCTACGCTAGACTCCAGGATAGGACCAAATGTTGACGTCGGTTTGGCAATTAAAAAAAAAACCTACGAAGGAACTGAAGAATAGAGGTTTCGCTTTAAAAGAATCTAGAAGAATCACATTAGTGGCACCAAAACTGACATAATGATGTGTAGTATATTAATAGGGCCTATTAATAAACGATTTAAATGATGTTGATAGAAGGCTGTGCGTTGATTTGTGCGAAAATCTAGCAATAACTGCATTGGGCCACAGTGACTGGAACTGTAAAAAAAGACAATTCGAACGGTCTCTAATTTCATTGCCAGGATGCCAGTCTGGTCGATATGAAGTTTTCCTTATGAAGAAACAGGAAAATTACAGAAAGCGATTTTCTAAAAAATATTGTAACCAAGTCCAATAATAATGCGTAATTAACAATCATGACTTTTTAAAATGCTCACCGTTAATCACATTCATTAGTACAGTTGGTTGAATAACTACTTTTCGCAAACAAAAAAATTATTAGGCGTATAGCGCACAATCACTACAAAAAAAAAGCACTTTATATGGTAGTAATGACTACGTCCTATAACTTAACGGTGCACTGTAGTTTAAGCACTGCGTTATGTTTATGTGAATATAGTTTATAATCTTTTTGAACAAAGTATGCATAAGTACTGGTACTACTCGAGTAATGCGATTAAAATATTCACCCTACCAAGTTATGTAAACATTTTCTTGTATTAAAATTTATGGAATATGTTCTAACGGGTTATACCGAACAAATTACCTATTAAAAACTTCACATAAGCTAATGTAGTGCAGCTAAGTTATAACGAATAGTTAAAAATGCTCGCATCTTGTCCAAAAAGGTTTGAAAAATAAAAAATTCATTCGCTGACCTTCGATTCATTTATAGTTTCGACAAAAGAATTCATACCTGTTCCCCTATTCCTTTCGAAAAATCTTTGACCAAAAAAAAGGAAACTTGGTAGGCTTAAGCGGAAAATTTAACAAATACTAACAGCATTTGCCCTCGAGCACGCATTCTGTTTTCATCACACAATGTCACGACATCTATACAAGGAAAAACATACACATATATTCCTTTCTACAATTTGGTACAATATCATACATTTATTACTTCACACGGATATAACAATTTTATTAAACCGAATTCCCTACTAAACAGAAGCAGCTCGGTAGCCTTTACCATTATCGTTTTAATAAGGGTTTTGCAAAAACATTACTTTCAATAAAATCTAATCTTTTAACCTGAAAATCTTTATACAAGATTTAAATAGCCTTTTATATGGCACATAATGCCTTATTAAAATTCCAGTGGCCTAGCATTGACACTAATTTACATTTTGCACACAGAAAAAGAATTATCTCGTGCAAAATTACGCCGTTTACGTCCAAAATAAGTTCCATACGTTTACACACGACTACATTTAATCAGTGCGGCAAAATACCCTTACAAAATAACCCTTGCAGGCTTATTATTCGTGGTAATAGTAACGTAACTTACAGTCAAACATAAAAAGATCACAACTGATATAATAATGTTCACTGTGTATGATCTGTCTGTTTTTACAGATATATGATCCGAGTCTGTGTGCGTGCGTGCGTTCATAGGTGCGTGCGTTCATAGGTGCGTGCGTGGGAATGTGTGTATCTGAGTGTCCGTGTGTGTACGTGCGTTTGTGTTCGTGCTTACGCTTGTGTTTGTAGTTGTGCTTATGCTTGTGCTTGTGCCTGTGCCTGTGCTTGTGCTTGTGCTTGTGCTTGTGCTAGTGCTTGTGCTTGTGCTTGTGCTTGTGCTGGTCCTTGTGCTTGTTCGTGTGCTTGTGCTTGTGCTAGTGCTTGTGCTTGTGCTTGTGCTTGTGCTTGTGCTTGTGCTTGTGCTTGTGCTTGTGCTTGTGCTTGTGCTTGTGCTTGTGCTTGTGCTTGTGCTTGTGCTTGTGCTTGTGCTTGTGCTTGTGCTTTGCTGTGCTTGTGCTTGTGCTTGTGCTTGTGCTTGTGCTTGTGCTTGTGCTTGTGCTTGTGCTTGTGCTTGTGCTTGTGCTTGTGCTTTTGCTTCTGGTTGTGCTTGTGTTTGTGGTTGTGCTTGTGCCTGAGCTTGTGCTAATACTTGTGCATGTTATTGTACTTGAGCTTGTGCTTGTGCTTGAGTTTGTTCTTGTGCTTGTGCGTCTGCTTGTACTTTTGAGTGTGCGTGTGTTCGTGTTCGTGCTCGAGCTCGTGCTAGTACTCATTCGTGTGCGTGTTCGCCATCGGGTTCGTGTCCATGCTCGTGTTTGTGTTCTCTTTCGCATTCGTGTTCCTGTATGTCTATCTGAATGTGTATGCGTCCGTTCCCGTGTCTTGTATCTGTACGCATCGATCTCCGAGTGCGCCTCTGCGTCTGCGCCTGCGCCTGCGTCTGCGTCTGCGTCTGCGTCTGCATCTGCGTCTGCCTCTTCGTCTGCGTCTGCGTCTGCGTCTGCGTCCGCGTCTGCGCCCGCGTCCGCATCTACGTCTGCGTCTGCGTCTGCGTCTGCGTCTGCGTCTGCGTCTGCGTCTGCGTCTGCGTCTGCGTCTGCGTCTGCGTCTGCGTCTGCGTTTGCGTTGCGTCTGCGTCTGCGTCTGCGTCTGCGTCTGCGTCTGCGTCTGCGTCTGCGTCGCGTCTGCGTTGCGTCCGCGTCTGCGTCTGCGTCCGCGTCTGCGTCTGCGTCTGCGTCTGCGTCTGCGTCTGCGTCTGCGTCTGCGTCTGCGTCTGCGTCTGCGTCTGCGTCTGCGTCTGCGTCTGCGTCTGCGTCTGCGTCTGCGTCTGCGTCTGCGTTGCGTCTGCGTCTGCGTCTGCGTCTGCGTCTGCGTCTGCGTCTGCGTCTGCGTCTGCGTTGCTGCGTTGCGTCTGCGTCTGCGTCTGGTCTGGTGTGTCTGCGTCTGCGTCGTGCGTCTGCGTCTGCTTGCGTCTGCTCGCGTCTGCGTCTGCGTCTGTCGTCGTTCTGCTGTCTGCTGTCTGGTCTGCGTCTGCGTCTGTCGTTGCGTCTGCTCTGTCGTCGGTCGTTGTCGTCTGCGTCGCGTTCGTTGCGTCTGTCGTTGTTGCGTCTGCGTCCGTTGTCGTCTGCGTTGCGTCTGGTCTGCGTTGCGTCGCGTCTGCGTCTGCGTCTGCGTCTGCGTTGCGTTGCGTCTGCGTCTGCGTCGTGCGTGCGTGCGTGTCGCGTCTGCGTCGCGTTGCGTCGTCGCGTCTGCGTCTGCGTTCTGCGTCTGCGTCTGCTTGTCTGCGTTGGTTGCTGTCTGCGTCTGCGTCTGCGTCTGCGTTGCTTGCGTCTGGTGTCTGCGTTGCGTCTGTTCGTGTGCGTGTTCTGCGTCGTGCTCTGGTTTGCGTCTGCGTTGCTCTGCGTTGGTCGTGCGTTGCGTCGCTGTGTTGCGTGTGTCTGTGTCTGCGTTGTCGTTGTCGTGTGTCGTGGTCGTCGTGCGTGTGCGTGTGTGTGTGTGGTCGTGGTGTGGTGTCGTGCTTGTCGTGTGTGTCTGTGTTGCGTGTGTGTCGTGTCTGTGTGTGTGTCGTGTGTGTGCTGTGTGTGTGGTCTGCTGTGTGTGTCGTCGTCGTGGTGTGTGTGTGTGCTTGGTGCTGTGTGTGTGCGTTGCGTGCGTGTTGTGTGTGTGTGTGCGTGTCGTGGTGTTCTGTGTGTGCGTGTGGTGTGCGTGTCGTCGTTGCGTGTGTCGTGCTGCGTGTGCGTGTGTCGTGCTGTCGTCTGGTCTGCGTGTGCGTGTGCTGTTGCGTGTGCGTCTGTGTGTGCGTCTGGTGTCGGTGTGGTCTGCGTTGTGTCTGGTTGTCGTTGCGTCGTCTGCGTGCGTGCTGCGTTGGTGTCGTCGCGTCTGCGTGTGCGTCTGCGTGTGCGTCTGGTGCTGCGTTGGTCTGCGTCTGGTCTGTGTGCGTGTGTGCTGCGTGTGTGTCTGGTGCTGGTGTGCGTGTGCGTCTGCGTCTGCGTGTGTCGTGGTGGTCTGCGTCTGTGTGTCTGCGTGTGCGTGTGTCGTGTTGCGTCTGGTTCGTCTGTGTTCGTCGCGTTGGTGCTGCGTCGTGGTCGGTCTGCGTTGCGTTGTGCGTTGTGCGTGCGTCTGCTTGTCTGCGTCTGCGTGCGTGCGTTGCGTCTGTCTGCGTTGCGTCTGCGTCGCGTCTGCGTTGCGTTGCGTCTGCGTCTGCGTCTGCGTCTGCGTCTGCGTGTGTGTCTGCGTCTGCGTCGTGCTGTCTGTCGTCTGCGTGCTGCGTCGCGTGTCGGTCTGCGTTGTCGTTGCGTGTCTGCGTGTCTGCGTCTGCGTTGCGTCTGCGTCTGCGTGCGTGCGTGTGTCTGTTGCGTCTGCGTTGTGTTGTCTGATGCGTCTGCGTCTGCGTCTGCGTGCTGTCTGTCGTTCTGTGTGTTGTGTCGGTGTGTGTCGTTGTCGTGTCGTGTGTGTCGTGTCGTGTGTCGTGTGTGTCGTGGTCGTGTGTCGTGTGCGTGGTGTGTGTCGTGTCGTGGTCTGCGTGGTTGGTTGTGCGTGGTGTTGTGTGGTGTGCGTGTGGTCTGGTGTGGTCTGGTTGTGTGCGTGTGCTGTGTGTTGCGTGTGTGTGTTGTGTGTGGTGTGTGTGTGTGTGTGCGGTGTGTGTGTGTGTGTGTGTGTGTGTGTGTGTGTGTGTGTGTGTGTGTGTGTGTGTGTGTGTGTGTGTGTGTGTGTGTGTGTGTGTGTGTGTGTGTGTGTGTGTGTGTGTGTGTGTGTGTGTGTGTGTGTGTGTGTGTGTGTGTGTGTGTGTGTGTGTGTGTGTGTGTGTGTGTGTGTGTGTGTGTGTTTTGTGGGGTGTGTGTGTGTGTGTGTGTGTGTGTGTGTGTGTGTGTGTGTGTGTGTGTGTGTGTGTGTGTGTGTGTGTGTGTGTGTGTGTGTGTGTGTGTGTGTGTGTGTGTGTGTGTGTGTGTGTGTGTGTGTGTGTGTGTTGTGTGTGTGTGTGTGTGTGTGTGTGTGTGTGTGTGTGTGTGTGTGTGTGTGTCGTGTGTGTTTGGGTGTGGTGGTGGTGTTGTGTGTGTGTGTGTGTGGTGGTGGTGGTGCGTGTGTGCGTGTGGTGTGGTGTGCGTGGTCGGTGTGCGTGTGTCGTGGTGGTGTGTGGTGGTGTGTGTGTGTCGTGTGTGTGTGTGTGTGTGGTGTGTGTGTGTGTGTGGTGTGTGTCGTGTGTGTGTGTGTGTGTGTGTGTGTGTGTGTGTGTGTGTGTCGTGTCGTGTCGTGGTGTGTGTGTCGTGTGTGTGTGGTGTGTGTGTGGTCGTGTGTGTGTCGTGTGCGTGTCGTGTGTGTGTCGTGGTGTCGTGTGTCGTGTGTGTGGTGTCGTGTGTGTGTCGTGTCGTGTGTGCGTGTGTCGTGGTCGTGGCGTGGTGCGTGTGTGCGTGTCGTGTCGTGTCTTGTATCGTGTGGTGTGTGTGGTGTGTTGTGAATCTGTGCCTGTCGTGTCGTGTGTGTTTGGCGTGGCGGTGCGTGCGTGCGTGCGTGCGTGCGTGCGTGCGTGTGTGCGTGCGTGCGTGCGTGCGAGCTTGCGTGCGCGCGTGCGTACGTGCGTGCGCGCGGTGAGTGGGTGTGTGTGTGTGTGTAAGTGCGTGCTTGGTTTTTTATGCGTTTGTGGGTGCGTGTGCATATGTATGCGTTTGTTGATGTGTATGTGTACGCGTGTGTGCGTGTGGTTAGAATTTTAGTTTTCTAGTACGTTTGAATCTGTGCTGACGTTCCGTGTAAAACGAGAATAGTAATGTTCTGTGGTAACCAAATGTGGAAGCTCAAGGTTATGCACATCGTACTTAACATTCGATACCAAGAAGTCAATTCTCGTTTTTTACAAATTGGAGTAAGAACATTTTCTCTTTCTAAATCGATCAATGATATAAGAACAAGTAATGGGTTTTTTCTATTTTAAATCTGTTATCGAATAATAATTCCGCAAAAGGGGTAACATAGCTTAAATTAGCACAATTAGTAAGAAGTATTGCTTTGTTTGTACATTTCGTATAAACGGAAACGTTAATAAACAAAAAAAAACTCATTCTGAAGAAGAGAGAACTCGTTTTTGCATCTAAATGTACATAAAACATATGATCTGTTTTCCTTATATACTCTTTGCTTATGCAATATGACATGTATACTAAATTCAGTATTGAACAAACCAGATTATATTGTTTAGGTGTGTTCATGATACAATAAACAGAAGATAGGATATTGCGCATGGAAAGTGGAGCTGTAGAATAATTCTGGCGCGAAGTGCATGTTTACGTACGGTGCCTGATTTTATTACTGAATTTTGTTGAGAATTTGATTGTTATTGCCATAAATATGCGTTGTTCTGGTGCTACCTGAAACGTGGACAATCATTCTAAAAATTATAATATAGATTTAATGTTCTTTCGTTTTCCTAAAGACGACAATTCAAACAAACAATGGTTACATGCTTGCAAACGAGACGACAAGGTTAACGTATTAAATGCTGGAATATGTTCTTTACATTTTGGCAAAGAAAGTTATGGAAGAAACTTAAAAGTAGAAGTAGAAGACTTGTGTGTTAAAATATTAATTTCTATAATACGTATCATTGAAAAAACTAATTCATGTCACGTAGTTAAAAATATTAACTGTTTACTAAATTTAAGCGAACATGTCCCCAAGTGTCTTAATTAATATTTATTTATATTTAAAAATCTCCATTTTTAAATTAGGTTCATATAGAATAAGAATAAATCTGAGGTTTTTTCTTTGTGTTCTAAAACCTATCCTTAACGATCCCTATAAATTTGCATTATTTTGTCCTTGTTTATTCAAGTAATGATTTATTTGCAATAAAAATGTATTTAATAAAATTGTACTTTCATTCGCAGTCGTATTTATGTGTGTGTACCTATTCGATAACTGACTGAAAATTTTGCAAAGTATATTTTTCGTACAAGTGAATCAAATAAATAAATAAACACTTTCAATAAAAAAGTTATAACGGAATGTTTTTAGTCGGTAATTTGTAGATTAAAATGCCATAACTGCCGCCTCTTAATGCGGTACATTCGAATTTTACTCACCAAGTGACGTCATGCGTACGGCGGACTGATTTGCGACTGCTAAGCATCCTATCTTTGTTTATTGTATCATAAGTTAATAATTATTAATACAACCGAAATGTGAATAAATAACCTCAAATGTGAATAAATATGATTAATTGTTTACTGAACTTACCCAGAACACTCACACATAACAACAATAATATAAAAAAGGGTTTCATTGTACAATTGGAAGAAACACAACTCATCGAATGAGAACCGAATAATAAAAGCTACACAATACTAACTTGAAGGTTCATGAGGTAGGTACGTAACTAATTTATCATGAATGTTTTATTAATAGACTATTTAAATTAATAGTAAGAATTGTTTATATAATCAAGTATTCAACTTCTAAACGTAGTTTATGGAGTGACATTTATCTTATGATAGTATTAATGGCTATTTTAACTTATGATATTTAGACACTAATGTGTAACTTACTAAATAGATTAACTGTTGATTTTTGTGACATCGGGTTTACGTTTCCTGATATTAACATAAATTACAGGAAATTGAGTTTTACCGATTCCAATTCATGTAGTAATCTAATCTTGTTCAAATCTCGTTTACACTTCACTATGACGGTTTGACGAAGCTGAGTTACACGCGCCACTGCACAAAACAGTGAGAATCACCTATAGGTCCTGAGCGACGATACATTTGCAAATTTGACAAATACACTTCCACAACTGTCTAAAATCTTAACGTAGGCTTTAACATTTTAATCGGTTACTAGTGCAAGGTAGTACAGTGGTTCGATGTTGGCTACTGTCGGGCCTTCCAAGATGAAATGTGCACGAGCCTAAGAACTAAAATATATGGCCAAAACCACTGTTATATTTACTTGGGTCAACAATAATATGACAACTTAAAGATTTTTTAACGTACTTAAAAGTATTTTTTTTCCAACCACCTAAATAAGACACTATATTGTGACAGTATTTCATACCAAAGTGGCTGATTCCAGGATTCTTCTGTGTCTCCATGGCAACTCTACAAAATGGTCTATTACATAACTAGGTACGAAAGTGGTAGAAATCGCACAAATAGTAATTTTCACATGAGGTTGATAGAACGAGTGTGAGCATCCCGCGAGTGTAGGATACACACTTTCGTGCGAGCTTAATATACACTATTTTTCCTACGACCATGAAAAAGAAAATCTCCTTATCATTAAGCCACAAAGACTAATTCCAATTTTTAAGAATGTTACAGCCGCATAATTATGCTGGGTTCACGTCCTGCCCCCGATCCCAATGCGACTGTTAAAGTAATAATTACATAATGTATATTAGTGTATTAAGGGAACAAACTTAAGTGTGTCATAGGGTTTTTTTTTCAGGAGGAGGTTAAGATTGATGAATACAAAATTTGCACTGTTACTGATCTTTATAGTTACTTGACGACTTAGGAAGTTTTGTCAGATGTAAATAATACACAATGCAGTTTTTCAATACTAAACTTATACTTCATAAGGATGTAAACAAGAAAACATAATTACAAGAAATCAGTTGACACTGTTTGAAAAGTCTATGTTTTCAGAGCACTCAGACCAAGCGGTAGGTGAAAACGTTCCTGTGTTACAGTCGGCTGGTGACTGGGCAAAATTGTTGAAAGCATTTGAAGTGTGTGTTTGATTGAGGAATCCGGAGACTGTAGTTTGCTGAGGAGGTTGAGAGTGAGAAGTTTGGGAAGGAGGTGGTTGAATGGTAGGAGGTTGTGTGAAAGCAGGTTGAGGGTAGTGAGGTTGAGCGAGAGAAGGTTGGGAAGGAGGTGGTTGAATGGTAGGAGGTTGTGTGAAAGCAGGTTGAGGGTAGTGCGGTTGAGCGTGAGAAGATTGGGAAGGAGGTGGTTGAATGGTAGGAGGTTGTGTGAAAGCAGGTTGAGGGTAGTGCGGTTGAGCGTGAGAAGATTGGGAAGGAGGTGGTTGAATGGTAAGAGGTTGTGAGAAAGCATGTTGAGGGTAGTGAGGTTGAGCGTGAGGTGCATAATATTGTTGAGAATGGAGCGGAACTGGTGGAGGTTGAGCCATCCTCTTCCTTTCAGTTATTTTTGAAATTGTCTGGAGGATGTTAATTTGAAACTCTAGAGTTTCGCTCTGATCGAATGATTTTAAATACGGCAACAGGCTATGTAAAAATTAAGTATGGCTGTCTGGTTGTTGTTCTAGCTGTTGCAGGGCTCTCAACATTTGCAGTTCTAGTTCATCAGGCTTTCGTCTTTTTCGATTTGCAATTCTCTGAGTTCGTGGGGCTGTAACTTCAGTATCCCCTTCCGTTACTTCCTCGGGCTGCTAGTCCACCGCTTCTGGATTTTCCACTGCAATTGAGTCTTCCAAACCCTCAGCTGTATCTTTCGTTTCGTAGCATTTCTGCAAAAACTGCATCTGATCATTGAATACGTATTTCTCCACTACTACGGCTCCTGCCCGCTTTTCTTTTTACTCGGGACTCTCCTTCTGGATTTAGAAAATGTGGAAATAAAAGCAATGTAATAGGAACAAACTAGTGTTTTTTAGGAATTATTTCAAGAAATAATTCAGTAAATTGCATATAAATACAAATGAAAAAAATGATCCAATGTTTTTTAGCGTCTTAATGAAGAGCGAGTTAAACTGACTACATATGTCCCTCTTTTTATAAAACCTTATAACTTGAAAACCATTTACAATAAAAAAAAATTTACTTTGTAAACACGTTATGTTATTGGGTCAGTATTAAATAAATAATAATAAACGTGTTTCATGGTTTTGATAACATTTTGTAACTGGCTTAAATTAGTATAAAAGTACATATTTATAACTTTGAAATTCGTCGCATGTTTGCTGCGGCGAAGTATTTAATTTTGCTATGTCTTTAATTCTGACCAAACAAGTACAAGACATCTGCCACGTTTTACTGTACAGTTTTATAAAACTTTATAACAATATCTCACTTCTTTTTTTTTATAAAAATTGATGTATCAGTAATGTGGGCTTGGAAATTTTCAGGTATTTTGCAAGCGGATCTACATTTACTAATCTCCATTATTCGTATAGAATGGGTGTCTCAACTATAAGATCAATTGTAGAAGAGGTAAGCAAAGCTATTTGGACAGTCGTGAGGAAAGAGTGTATGCCTGAACTTACTAAAGAAAAGTGGGAAGCTATAGCATCGGGGTTTGAAAAGGGTGCCCAGTTTCCGCACTGTTTGGGCGCAGTAGATGGGAAACACATCCGCATTATTAGCCCAATACATAGTGGTTCTATGTATTACAAAAGAGTATTATTCTGTAGTCTTATTGGCAGTTGTAGACGCGAACTACAGATTTGTTTATGTTCATGTAGGAAGCTATGGCAAGGAATGCGATTCGTCAATTTTCAAAGACTCCACCCTGTGGAAATCCATAGAATCTAATAAGTTAGACTTGCCTGACGAGAAGTGTCTTCCAGGAACATTTAATGCGACCATTTGGTGGAACACACCTAACATTAAAGGAAAGGATTTTTAACTACAGGTTGTGCAGAGCTAGACGATATGTGGAGTGTGGATTTGGAATTTTGACATATAAGTGGCGTATCTTCCATTGGTCCCTTAATGTAGAACCAGAATTTGCAGTGAAGATTATTAAATCTTGTGTTGTACTCCACAACTTTGTCCGCGATAGGGACGGCTACTTGCCTGAGGACACAATAAAGATTATCGACCTCGAAGATTTACCTCGTGATAATAGAGCAAGAGAAGGACTCCTAGCAAACTCCACAAGACATATTTTAAGTGATTACTTCCTAACAAATGTTGGATCTGTTCTATGGCAGATGAACAAAATTTAATATCCTAGGTTTTTTCGCAAAAAACTATTAACTTTTTAGACAAATAGTAATGTACATTGATAGGATGACTTAGTTGTATATAAATAAAACAAGGTTTGGCTATGAAGATTTATAACATTAAATACAGAAATATGTGCTTATTTCTGGTGTTTTTATAATCTAGTAATATTTTCGATAAATATTGCTTAAAACTACTATGTGTCACAACTTTTTTTAACCAATAATAATATTACATACGTTTTAACTTGCTCTCCAAAAGCATTACAATAATCAGTATACAGATTGTTATATAATTTTAATTTGAAACTACATGTTTTTAATTAATTAGGTTACAGGAAGATGAATATACAGCTTTAAAAATCGTCATAAACTGAATCTGAATGTGCATGTACTTTTAACTGAAGTTGTAAAAAAATTCAGCACTTACCATATTTGTTTTTTTCTTTATCCTCCAACTCTTCGAATTTACTATTCAGCTCATTGCAGACCTCTCTCCAGGCATTTCTTGTGGCAACTCTGTCTTTATAGTTATCTAATGTTTTGTGCAAAAGAACTGGCCTAGCTTCTACTAATGAAATAAGGAGTTCATTGTCAATAGTTTCAACCATTGTTTAATAGAATACAGAACTTCTTACAAACAAAACAAAAATTGAACTTAAAAAAAACAACTACTGTATAAACTTGAAAAACCAAAAACTAAATAATTTCATCAAAACTTTATGACTGTAGCAAAGAACTGAAATAAACTTATCGACCTTAACCTCAAATAAACTGCCTTCCCTGATGGCAGTCGAAACGCAACTAGGCAAGCGAAGCGGACGTACGAACAAAATTCGATTAAGTTGTGTGTAAGATGCGTTGTTGATGGACGACTGATACACGTGGTCCGTGCGATGCCGTTTGAGGATCGATGCGTGTGTAAAGACACATTCATTTCTTTGCGCCACTATTGGAATCTGGTCGTACGAACCTTTATCGTACGTTCAAAATCGATTTGTGTGTAGTTAGCCTATGAATCACTTTCGTACATGGTTGTAGGAAAATGCAATTTACATTTTGTCGTAGTACAAAAAATAATTTGACCTTTACTTTCAACTTCGTGTAAATTACGACCATGGGATGTCATTATTTCAATAAAATACAATTTTAAAACTTTCGCATGTTCATCACAAACGACGTTTTCAGTTAGAAATAAGTATTGATATTTAATATAATTTTCCTTTTTCATTTCATGTTAAGCAAGTATAAGGGTATTTAAATGTTTAGAGTGAATATATTCTACGAACAGAAGTCGGCATTTGGTGTCGCCGGTGGCACGAGCTATCATCACGTTATATCACTTACACTTGTCACGTTTGAATCAAATTTATAAAGGTAAAATCCAATAAATATTAATGAAAAACTACATGGTAAGTTTTTTAGTTCACTAAAATGTAGAACATTTTATACAAAATAAGTACATTTTGTATAAAATAGAAATGTTCGATACTGATAGCGATATAAATGGGGGATCCCCGAATAGATAGTGAACTGCGAATAAATGACTAAATATAAATGTAAAAATGGCTGGAGTAAAAGTGTTTTATTCACACAAAAAATGCATTTTCGGGACTCTTCCTCGTTCATATAATTGACATTTTTTGTACCAATGAAACAAATAACTATTTATGTAGATACTAGGTGTCTCGAATTTCGAAAATTCGACATTTTCATAGATTCCTTTATAACAATATATTATTATATCCGAAAGGTTTTTATTTTACAAAACATAAAATGTTCCGTGGACCAAAATACGCCGATTTATATAACTATGCAACTTAGTCTCAGGTTTCTTAGTTCAGCCGCTAGAGGTCCCTAACATTGCACCTTTAAATGATTTATCTGGTATAAATTGAAAAGGGCTTATGCGATATTAGTTAAATTTGACATCTTTAAGCGATATAATAAAACAAGCAGTGCTGTATGAAAATGACAATTAATTTAGCTTCAGTGGCGGAGAACTGGAGTAATTATGTAATTCAACATTTTAAAATTTCGTATTAATGGAAAAAATTGTTTTAAATGGGAAATTCAAATTTAGTAACTTAGTCCATTTACGCATAGTGATACCGATTAGTATCGCTAAAATTTGGGTTACCGAGACGTGTCCCATATTACTGTTATAGGAGCGGGAACAATTTCATCCGACTGCTTACGTTCTCGGTACATAACAATTATGTCTAAACCGTTTTGTAGAAATAGTTGTCGATCGTTGCGTTTAAAATCACCTGTTTCCTGACTTCGTATCTTACAAAAACAAGAAAAGCATAGACATCAACTTCGAGTAAGTATTTTTTTTAAGCACTATATATTATTTTTTAAGTATAACTACCAATGTAGTATCTAAATGGAGTGAAAGCTGATGTGAAACTCATATTTCAATTTCTATCTTATACTGACTTCCATAAAAATTGCAACACCTACAATTTATTGAACGATTTTATTGAAATTTTCGTCAACGATGTCTTTCATTAGAACAAACGATTAAAATTTGGAAACAAAATAACAAAAACTAAAAATGTTTTTTGTAATGTACTCATTTAGACGGCGTGGCATGCTATCAATCAAGTGATCTGTAGCTGCCTGTGGTATATGAACCCAAGCTTCTTGAATCCGTAGCCGGAGATCAAGCTTCTGGAGTGTAAATTACCAGTCAGCCAGATCGTCCCATACATGTTCAATCTGGTAATCTCGCATAAGGAAATAGAATGTGACCCTACGTATCAAGATTTAGCCCAACCTCATCCCATGATCAAATTTGGACGGTTCAAACCTCAGATTCATCGCATAAGGAACATAGAATGTGACCTAGGTCTATCAAGATTTAGCCAAATGACACTATATAAATTGCATCAAATTGGACGTAAATGTAAATTGCCTAATGTTCTATCAATTAAATAACATTTATATAAGGTGTTGTAAATATAAATGATCTCTAAATTAATTAAAAAAATCGATTTAGTATCTCTAAGAAATGTTAAATAAATTTGTAAATGTGTAAGTAGGAGACCTTGAAAGTCGATGAATAAAGTTTAATTGTTTAATGTCTATCTCTTTTGCACAATGATGTGTTTCGCCTTTTATAGGTGGTAGGCATGTATACTCCATGCCAGCCGGGGAGGTACCACCACCCTCACCATAGGCTCCTTAATATTGGGTCTCCGATTTTCTGAGCTAGGTAAAGGCTGCCGGTTACCTTTTCTATCATCCTTAATCTATTCTCATCCTTATTCTTCCTTCTCGCCCTCACTGTCTTCCTATCGGATTAAAAGTCCCAAATTAAAAAATAAGATGGCTGTGGTTTCTAGGGTTATAAATTCCGGACGTAAAATCCTGCCCCACTCGGATGTCCGGGAGGGCAGGGCCCAAGCGACCTCGGTCACCGAAAGTATCAACTTTCTGATTCACTACTACAACATCCGCGGTATCAGGTCTAATCTTAATGCTATTCACCAACATCTTGAACAATTACAACCTGATATATTGTTTCTATCTGAAAAAAGCTCATCTGAAAGTGAGTCACTCCTGTCTCAGTTTCCATCTTGCGATCATCTCAACTTTCGATATAAAGGAGGCGTATGTGCAATGTTCATCAAGGACAGAATTGGCTTGCAAGAGGGTTTCTTCTTAGAAAATACAAATTTTGACGTGATTTAGTTTAAACATTCTGGTCCTAATTTTGTGAAATTCTACTGTTGCTATTTCATAGTGATCTCCTAATGACAGCAACTTTCAAGATTTCTTCGATTACCTTAGTATGAAGTCTGACTAATCTCCTAACCAGTACTCCACATCTTGCTATATCTCATTTGTAGGCGATTTCAATGTTCATAACTCTAATTGGCTTCAATTTTCATCTACTACAAACTTCCGTGGTCATAGTGCAGAAACATTTAGGTCTTTCCGACCATGTGATCTCACACAAATGATTTCTGAACCCACAAGAATCTGATAACCCTAACCTCTCCACATGTTCTAGATTCTTCTAAACCGATCAGAACCCTCTGGTGTTTATAAAACTTCCGTTCTTTCGCCTTTAGTGTCTTTCGCATTTCTTTAAACCTTTCCTACTGTACCGTGAATTCCATTGTTGTTAAGTCGTCCTCTTCTTCGGACATCGCTCTTTCAGTATCTGAAGTCATCCTCATGGGAATGGAGTTATACATTCCGAAAAAACAGTACCGTGTAGGTCATTCACGTTCCCAACCCTGGTTCAATAAGGCTTGTTCTGATGCAATATCTTTAAAAATAAATGTTACATTAAATGGAAATCTAATAAATCGGTTGACAGTCATGTAGAATACGTTGGTGCTAGAAATATCTGCAAAAGTGTCATCACTAAAACTAAAAAGTTGTTCGAACAACGAAAATGCAATGAACTAGCTATATCTCCTTCAGGCAGTCGTAAATTTTGGTCTTTAGCAAAAGCCATTAGTAAAAACTTTCGAATATCTTCATTTCCTGACATCTATTGACGGATCGGTAGTTGCTGATACTGTAGACAAAGCCAACGTTTTTGTGAATTTGTTTGCATCAAACTCGTGTCTCAATGATTCTGGAAAAGATGTGCCCCTAGTCAACTCTTCTTCATACGTTATGAAACCAATTCATTTTCGGTACAAGCTCTTGGAATCGATCATCAGTAGACTTGATCTCAATAAGGCGACTGGCCCAGACGGTATCCCAGCTATTGTCTTAAAGAAATGTTCCCCGAACTAGTACCAGTCCTATCTAAGCTCTATACGATCTCTATATCTTCTGGGAATTCCCTTCATCATGGAAGTTAGCAAATGTTCAACCTATTCCCAAAAAGGTGATAAGACCGATCCCTCAAATTACAGACCAATTGCCATCACTTCCATTTTGTCTAAAATCATGGAAAAGGCTATCAATCAGCAACTGCTCACGTTCCTTGAAACTAAGAAACTCCTTAGTGACCACCAATATGGGTTTAGGCAAAGTCGTTCAACAGGCGATCTTCTTTCATATGTGACCCAAGTTTGAAACAATACAGTAGAGCAGTCCGGTGAAACAGTTGTAGTCGCTTTAGATATCTCAAAGGCATTTGACCAAGTTTGGCATAAGTGTTTACTTGCCAAACTCACCTCGTTTGGGTTAAATAATACGCTCATCAACTGGGATTCTAGTTTCCTTGATAAAAGACGAATACGTGTCGTAGTTGATGGATTTTTTTCAAAAGAAGTTAGCATTAACGCGGGCGCACCACAGGGATCCGTTATAGCGCCTACACTTTTTCTGCTGTACATAAACAACCTTATTTCTTCAACAACTAACCCCATCCATTGCTTTGCTGACGATAGCACTCTTCACTGTAGTTCATCTCAGTCTACTCATAGAGATAATCCACCTTCCATGTCAAATAAAGAAATTAAAGCTGAAATGGTAAATTCAATCAACAAAGACTTTCAACGTATTCTCGAATGGGAAGCAATAATCTAGTTAAATTTAATGCTAACAAAACTCAGTGTTGCCTTATGTCCGCCAAAAAGATCGATCCATTTCCTGTTGTAAGTATGAATGGCTCAGTTCTTAAGTTTCAGACTCTATTACTCTGTTGGGTATGACTGTATCTTCAAATCTCTCATGGGTTGACCATCTTCTGTCAGCTACCAAAACAGCTGCTCGTAAAATAGGCTTTTGTACAGATCTAAGCAGTACTTTACCTCTCGACAACTCCTTCTGCTGTATAAGGCCCAAATTCGGCCTCATCTGGAATATAATTCTCACCTTTGGGTTAGTGCTCCCCAATACGCTCTCGATATCGTTGATCGTATTCAAAAGAGAGCGATTAGGCTTATAAATGACCCGTCCTTAACTTCTCACATACAGTCCCTTGAGCATAGAAGGATGGTTTCAGTTCTTTCTTTGTATTATCGTTATTACAACGGCTATTGTGCTGGTGAATTACATTCTTTGATACCATCTCCGGCTATCTTTGCGAGAAACACTCGGTTCGCTTATTCACATCATCAGTATGCAGTACAAATCTCCACTTGTCGTACCAAACGGGCGCAATCCACATTTTTCTACACGGCTTCTAAACTCTGGAATGATCTCCCTAGTTCCTGTTTTCCTCTCACTTATGATATGAGAAAATTTAAGGTAGCTGTTCATAGGCATCTATTGGCAATTCATTATCCCTCTATCCATCCTCCTAAGTGTTCCTGAGTGCTTTCGCACGATAGGCCTTATTTAGCATGTTCAGGTCCACAATCATAAAAAAAAAACACATCGCGACGTGAAAGGTCATTGAATCACTTTCTCGGATTCCTCTCATATGTATTCATCATAAATGCATGGATATACCTATAATTCGGAAAAAGTTGGAGTTTTATTGAACAATGGGTTTTCTTCGTTGTTAACAATGCATTCTCAATCTTAAAAATTTGTAGGAAGCTGATAGGGACAACAGATTTTCTTTGTATAAAACACGCACAATGCATCTACATTCTTTAAAAAATGTAAAAATTTTGACAATTAAGCTTCCCAAAACTACATTGCATAATTAGTAATATAATAATTAATAGACTTTGAAGAAAAAAATTTCGCTATAACCTTTCAGCGGGCGCGCCCTAAAATTCCTTATGAGCGGACGCGTGTCGTAAATTTTACGACATGGCATTTACGCCAGAGTGAATAAATTTTGAGCTACTTTCGTATATCTCAGAATAATGGAATAGAAGAAATGAATGGAATGAGAGCAAATGATTAAAAAAAACTTTATTATCCAGTTAGCACATGTGACGAAATAAAGAGATTCTATTTTTTGCTTCATTTTCTTGAAGTTTCTATCACTCCAGATTATCACCAATAAATAACTCTAAAATAACGATTACATTTACGAATCTGATTCGATTCCCCATTTATGCAGTCTTGTCATACAATATCAGTTTTTGAGTAATTTGTTTCAAAAAAACTTGGATATCCCGTGGAAGAGTTTTGAGGTTCGATCAGGTTAAGTGCCAAGTTCTCTAGGAAAATTCCTTCGAAATTTAGGAGCCTTTGTTGGACAAGCAAATTTGTAAAGAATTTCGGCATTTATACCACCAATGTTCATCAGGGTGTAAAAATTTACACAAGGCCATCGTTTAGTTATGCGAGAAACATTATAATCTAGAATGGTATTTGGTTTTCGACTATCTCGTCATCGTCATGAAATGTAGACAGCAGTATTGTGGTTTTATTTTTGCTGGGTACGTATGATACTATCATTTTATCTTTCTGAAAGCCAAATAACGAGGACTGAACTCTTCTCTCTTTGCCAGGTTGAAACTCAGGAGGAATTTCATTTTTGTTTTTCTTCAAAGTGCCTAACAGCGATATTTGTTTCGTAAGCAATTCGTCAGCTAATTGAGCGCTGGTGTAATAGTTGTCCACTGTCAAGTTCCGATTTGATTTCTCAATTGGGACTACAAGTCGTTTCACGATATCCGAATGAGAATTAAACGTGGCAAATGGCCCATCCGATAGTTTCCCATAATATATCTACAAGTTCGAAGTGAAGAAGTATTGGGCGTCACACAAAGCATACATTTTTATTACGCACCGTGCAGGTTTGCTAGGTATGTATGGACGAAACTGCAGTGACCTCTAAATGGATGCAGCATTTGATCTACCGTAGTGTATTCACTTAAATGGAAGGATCTTTTACAATTGCGAACGAAAACATGGAAAACATCTCTAATAGCTGCAAGCTTATCAAACTTTCGTATCTCGGCCCTACTAGTTTTATCGTCAAATCTCAGGCAACTTGTGATAAATGAAAATCTCTTGTAGCTCATGTCCGCCCTGGCGAGTTGAATTCCGGCTCCATCATTGGCGAAAATTTCTTTTACATTTGCGTGATGGGATTTATTTACCCCGATCAAATAAAGTAATCCTAAAAATTCTGCCTTTCGATTTTTCTGCAATCTCTTTCTCTAGAAAATTCGTGATTAGTTCGCAGCAGATCAATATACATATTTGTGTATTTCAATACATCGTCTAACATGAAGAAATCAATAATTTTGAAAAATGCATCTAGTTCACTTTCTAAGCCTGTAGAATGTGCAGTAAAGCCAGGATTTACTTTTACAACGTTTACTTTTTTAGTTTTTGACGATCCCGTACATTTGTTTTTGTACCATTTTGTCGTTTTATTTTTCCGACAAAAAACTCCGCTGAGGTTACCTCTTCCTTTTCTAATTCATCAGATGAAATCCCCTGTTCTGTGGCACTATGATGAAAATCCTGTTCAGCTTCCTCTTCAGAGAATTCACTTTCAGATAAAGGGATGTAGTCTTGTTCATCCTCTATAAGTTCATCCAATAATTGTTGAGCTATCTTTTCCAGTTTTTCATCTTATAATGGTTTTCGTGGCATCATAAAAAGTATGTCTGGTGTCAATGTTCTCAGCAACAACACAGAATTGCACTGTAATGAAAAAAGTAGATAAGTAAATACTCACAAAATGATTTTATACTAAACTTACACAGACAGGCGCCTGTAGTAAACAGTACGTTAGGCGGGAAAGGTAGAGAATATTACAATGTAATACACAAGTCTCAAACCACATAAATGAACTAATTCGCACTCGTGTTCAGAACATACTAACCTACGAATAGAAGAAGGTACATACAATTTGGACGCCAATACATAAAAGAGGGGATACTTTCTAGATTTGTCGTAAATTTTACGACAGTGCGCCAGCTCGAAGGTAAATAACCATCAGTACAATGAATTTTCCTTTATATAAAGCAATAGGTTTACATTCATAAAGTGTGCATGTAATTTTAATGCAATATTCAACGTAAAATCAACAAGGGATTTTCTGTGTATAACAATGAAAGTATTCATTGTGATAGATTTGCCTTCTTAAACAATTTGTATGGAAAAACTGTAATGTAGTAATTAAGCTTTTCAAAACTACATAACATAATTAGTAACAATTAATTTAAATGGTGAACCATTCTTAGAACATAGATTTGAGAATAAATTCATATAAAAGACGTCATCCCTACACAAAATCTTTAATTAGTGATCAACCCTCATTGCGGTTAACATCTACAGAGACACAATGATCGGATCATTAGGGATCTTTCAAAACGTACATTTTGATGATGCTATAATTAAATCAGATATTCACACCTATCTTCCGTATAGCTCTTCTAAGTATGGACCCTCCGAAGAAATACACATTTTAATTCAAAGTCAGGATCTAATTACGGCTACTTACGATAGTTTTCTGTACATAGAAGATAAGCTGAAAAAGGGGATGAAGGAAAGTCATGCAACTTAACCAATAATTTCCCCAACGTTATTTTCGAAGAAATTCGTTATGAGTTAGGTGGTCAAAGAGTAAACGTTCGCCGAAATCCCGGCCTAACATCTACACGTAAAGGATGAATTTCTTATACGACAAGCAAGAGCAAAGCATTAAGCTATTTGGGGTGGTCACCAAAAGATGAGGAACCATTACAAGTAGAATTCGATGAGGGAAATGCTGAAAAATCCTTTACAGTATGCATACCATGGTACCAAATATTTGGAATAATGGAGGATTATCGTTAAGTGATCGTGAATATGCGTCAAGAGTTGATTCTAATTCGATCTAGAAGCGATACAAACTGCTACTAGAGTAACGTTGATGCGGAAATAACCCTAAATAAAGTTCAATGGAGAGTACCATACTTAACAATTAGTAATGCCGCGAAAGTGGACTTGTTTGAGGGGAGTAAATTAGATCCATTCAGGGCCAAGCGATCTGTATTAAAACCGACAAATCTGTAACTAAATCGAATTTTTCGTTAATTTAGGGGGTCATTTACACAAATACACACACAATTCTTTCTTTATATTTTAGTACATCTATGTAAATCTGTACAATGTTCCTCTCTTCTAGCCAAATACAACGAGTCCATATTTTCTAATATATATATATATATATATATATATATATATATATATATATATATATATATATATATATATATATATATATATATATAACACAATCTATTAAACTCTGTGATTGTTCTTTTCCAATAAATCTGTATTCTATAAGTTGTTACGGTAACTTTAATTGGTAACAGAATTTATAAAGCCAAGGCTCGGTGGTTCAGTGCTAGTAGGCATTGGGGTGGGTTAATACAGTTAAATAATTATACATAATATTATATACAGAAATAAAATAAAATAATAATCAGGAAAAATGGACGCCACGTACTTCCAAGATAGTTATATTTGTAATTTACCTTAGTTCGAAGTACGAAAAACTAAATAAATCATAGAAAAATTATGAATAAATAGAGACAATGGGGTCACAAAATTATAATCGCCATCAAAAACAGATAAATGGTCTAAATGGTAACATAAATTTGACAAATAATAGAGATACCCGTAAGGATTGATTAATAAAAAAAAGGAAATAAATATTATTTTAATATAACCTTAAATGATTGATCCAAATTACCTTAAATTAATCCTCGAGCAACAAAAAAAGGAGGAAAAGTGATATTAGTTACGTTAATCTTACAAAGTTTTCAGAATTCGGTTTACCCAAGTAAACAAGCGATCAAGTATATCAATAATCTCACCTGAAAATAACTTCTTTCCGGTGTCGTTTCCTTGCGCAAGTAACGTCCGAAATTACAGAAGCTAAATGGAAAAGAAAACAATAATAATTCGGACCTTAAACAATAGGTTGGCCCTAGAAAATGGATACATTAATTACTTGATTGACAACAAATTCGAATACTGAAGGTACACTAATAAATTAGGTTACAATAGGCAAACACATAGTTAAAGGTAAAATGGTTTACAATATTGATAAATAATTGAAACTTAAACAAAATTATGAATTTAGAAAGAAATCAAATAAGCAAATAGTGACAGTGAAATTTTCACGTATAAATTAAGACTATAAAAGTAAGATAAAAATTTATTGAAATGACTAAATTTTAGCTAGGCAAGTTATCTAATATTAAAAGCAAACAATTACTAGGCAAATTCGTGTGAGCAGACAGTAGTTTTCTTTATAAGTCATTAAATGGCAGCGGTGTTATTTTTCTATTGACGACGCTGGATCAACTCGAAGTGGTAGTGGGTAGGTAATATACGTAGAGGGAGAAAAATAAGCGAAAACGAAAAGGAAAAAAAACGCTACGAAAGAAAATATAACATTAAATGACGGAATGATTCACAAAAATTACTGACCTTGTAAGCTGGTAACCACAAGCGTTAAAATTAGATAAGGAGAAACACAACACTCTTGAACGTTTAAAACCGTAATAATTATCACGTAACTTAAGTGACGCGAACTAGCATCAGGCTCGGCACAAAAATTAATTATTCATTGATCGAGAAATCCGGAAAATATCCGTTTTATTTATAATTAGAAAATCATGTCAATGAATCGCGGTTCAAGTGAAGCGAAGAAAAAAAATATTCCAACTCACTTTTTTTTTGTGTACGCTTGCAACCACGGAAACAGAAAAAAACGAAAACTAAAAGCGGAAACAAGGGTTCGAGATTAACGAACGCAATACACCAATGAGAATCAAGTAGACTGCAAACGTACGCTATCCGACAGTAAAGAAAAATGAAAACAATTTATTCCATAGAATAGCGATCCTAGAAATGTGACCAAATTAATTAAGATAACGTTACAAAGTTGTATACAGGGTGGCCCACCTAAGCGGGATTGCTGCATAACTCCCTTAATATTACAAATACGAAAAAATGTCTTTATAAAAGTTGTCCAGTCATAAACTACACGTTTTAAAATTACTTTCAGAAATGGCGGACTTCCGGTTATACCGGAAACTCATGCCAACTTCGTTATTTTAAATAGAACAACCTATATATTATTACATTTTTTAATTCTTCGATGAATTTAAAGGTCACTTTAATAACCATACTATGGATCTACGTCGCATTGCTTCTGACTTATTTGACATTTTGTAGAAAAAATGACGTTTGCAGTGCCTCCAAAAACTTTCTCTATCTCGAAGACAGATACAGGTAGAGAGAAAAATCTTGCTTTCAAAATTCAATTTCTATCGTTCCGAAATTAACTTTTTCAAACATGATAACTTGATTTTTTTAAATGAAACCACCCGTATTTTCTTACATCAGCGGATAGGAAATTAAATTTCCTTTCCACTGATGTAACATTATCGATATTTTGGATTGCTAGTTTTTGAGATATTCACATTTTTATCTAATTTCAGTTTTTATTGCGTATTACCGCGGTGCTTTGTAAAACGTATGTCAATTGTTATAAACAACTGATAAGGAACGTCAGTTTCTCGAGCTTTTGTTGTGCTTTGCTGTCTTGTGTATCAGTTTAAGTGTTTCTACAAGACATTTCCATTAAAATGTTGTTGTCCGACGCAGATTTGATCGACATGGCTTTCATTCTTGGAGAATGCCAAAGAAATGCGTTATTGCCGTGAAGTATTTATGCGGTACGGTATCCTGAACGAAGACTTCCCCGAGAAACAGCCTTTCAACGTCTTGCAACGTCTTGCTTTTAGAATTCAATCATTTCTATCACTCCGAAGATAACTTTTTTCAAACATGCATAACTTGATTTTTTTAATGCACAAGAAATAAATAATAGATACTCAAGAATTAAAAACACAAAACTCACAAAATATACATAAGGAATGAACAATAAATATATAAGGATTGCACAAGTAATACAAAATAATTAATTAAGGCTTACACGAGAAATAGAGAAGAAATGCTCAAGCAATACACAATAAATACATAAGGAACGATCAATAAATACATAAGGACAATCACTTAACGATTACAGAAGATATACAAAAGGAACGCACAAGAAATACAGGTTATCCTGCTGACACGTTCCCTCGTTTGATACTGCACGCGTCCGGTGTTTGTAAAACGTTGTAACAACTTTTGAAAGGCTGTTTCTCGGGGAAGTCTTCGTTCAGGATACCGTACCGCATAAACCTTTGACGCCAATAATGCATTTCTTTAGCGTTCTCCAAGAATGAAAGCCATGTCGATCAACTCTGCGTCGGACAACAACATTTTAATGGAAATGTCTTGTAGAAACACTTAAACTGATACACAAGACAGCAAAGCACAACAGAAGCTCGAGAAACTGACGTTTCTTATCAGTTGTTTAAAACAATTGACAAACCTTTTCGGAGCGATATAAAGTATTGAATTCTGAAAGCAAGACTTTTGGCAATGAATGAGAATGATGCGGTACCCTTTTCGGAAGTAAAAAACGAAAACCACATCTCTCTACCGGTATCTGTCTTCGAGATATTGAAAGTTTTCGGAGGCACTGCAAACGCCATTTTTTCTACAAAGTGTCAAATAACTCAGAAGCAATGCGACGTAGATCCATAGTATGGTTATCAAAGTGACCTTTAAATTTAACGAGGAATTCAAAAATTTAATAATATATAGGTTGTTCTATTTAAAATAACGAAGTTTATTTGTAACAGTAAGGGAGTTATGGAGCAATCCCGCTTAAGTGGCCCACCCTGTATGGTCTAATTTCGCCTCTTTAAAGCCAGTTCCAACGTACGTCAGGGATTCTATTTCCTTATGGGAAATTACAATTTCCTAGTTCAGTGTTTCGACAGCTTAAAGTAAATAATATGTATCGCCTTCTCATCTGGAGGAAGAAGGTCGATATCGGATAACATTCTAGGACAGTAGTATTCTGTACTAATAACTAGATGTTTGTCAAAAAGTTCCTGCGCCCAAACATAGATATGCAGAGACAATTAATAACCGTTTAACCTTTATGGGTTGGAGAAGAGAATACCGAAAACCAGTACTACAAAAGCTTTTTGAAGTTATTTTACTGTCTACGTCTCTTTAACTTAAAAGAACAACATATTCATAAGAACACTTAATGTCTTTATTTTTTAATTATACAATACAGTTCCTTAAACCTAATACATACAATTGTGAGATACTTGTAACAACACTTTACACACTCTTTGTACAGTTCTGTAACATGGTTCTAGTTAAAGCATGGTTGGGTACTATTAAATGTTATGTTTGTTGTTTTTCCGTTTGCACCCAAACTACTCATGAACACATCCTTTTGTATTTAGCAGTGTTTTAAATTCCTCAATTCGGTTTTCTTCTTTGAAATACTCGTAAAAGCACTGAGGTAATACACATTTAAACTCTCCGCTTCCAACACTATACGTTCACCATACTTCGTATTAATTACTGTCACATTAATAACTTTATATTTTTTCGATATCTCCAGGTCACATACATTTTTGTAGAGTTTGCAAAAGGTGCTTTGGTTTAACCCTGCTAATTCCATGTTTGACAAGTTACTAACCGACTGATCTCAACACACTGTGATTTATATAAGAAAAATGTATCACATTTGACCTTGAAAATCCTGTTTTTAGATTTCTCAGGGGTGTGATCTTGAAATTTAGATGGTGAGGGGGAAAAGTCATGCTATTTTGTTAATTGACCTTAAAGAGCGCCAATACAGGAACCCTTGGCCTACCTTTTAGCATAGACAAACCTTTCTTCAACAGACACCTATTCCGCGAATCGTTTAGATTTCTAAGAATTGCTCCTTCAGGTGGCCTTGAAAATTGATACTGGTAAATTTTGACCTTGACTTCATTTGTCCATGAACCTACTTTAGTAAAGACAGCAACAATCTGTTTGAATTGTAATATGATACCCATGAAGGTGACGTTGAAAATTGATTTCAAGGAATTTACACATGACCCGGACTCGACTAAATTCCAAGAATTGTCTGGTGACCATGAATATTTCCGTCAAAAGGGTGTTACCTTGAAAAACTGCATGACTCGCTGCTTTAATGAACTTGGCCCATTCTAAGAATAACCCTACGGTTAGCCTTGGGAACTGATTTCTAAGAATACCCGCGCAGAAAACCTTGAAAATTGATTTCTATGAATTGTAATAACTTCTAAGACTTATCCAAAAGAATTTCTTGAACAGTGTGGCCTTGACAATTTACTTGGTGATCTTGAATACATGACTTGACTCAATCGAGAAGTGTTTGGTGACCATTTCCAGCGAAAAGGACGGTACCCTCAAGGATCACTCGCACCTTCATATAGGTAAAATATTGCGATACTAGGCTTTCGGCAAAGGCGGTTTAGGCGACCCCCTCTCCCCCTTCCCTGAAAATAGCCGAGATATTCCGAACATTGCCGAGTACCTATAATATATCCGCGATGTATGAACGATTTCGTTTATTCCTTAGCAGTCACACAAAAAATCGATTTAGGTCAATATACATATTACGGAAAGTTTGATGTACTGTCACTTAACATTTTGTTATACATAAGTTGGATCATACCTATTTTATTTATTATTTGTTTCTCACATTCAATTTCTTTCAACAGATTTTCGTTTAATGTGGTCCACCACACATCATCATCTTTCCTAATAGGTATTTTGACCTAAATCGAATTTTTTATTTGTATATAGATGAATATTGTGGTTAATAAATTACAAGTTTTATAAAAAATATTTTATTTGTTAGATGACTTTGAAGAGTCGGTTGAATTGCTTGAACATCGCTTTTGTTCTTGAAAATTGATTTCTCAGGATTGAGCCTGAAATAGTTGGGGTATCTAGATAACAATGTATTTTTAGGAATTATGGTTCTAACTCGGCCAGAACAAAGATCGCCTTTGTTCTTTTCTCAGAGGTGTGACCTTTAAATGGGAAACAGTTACCTGTGTTTGGGAAACAGCATCCCTGTTTTGGGAAACGGCTATCTGTCTTTGGGAAACGTCTACCTGTATTTAGAAAACGGAGCCACTCGAGGTCATTGCACATTGCTGGGGGCGTGACCTTACAAGTAAACGTCTAAGAATTGATTGATGACCTTGAAACATGCTTAGTGTAAACAACAATTTGTATGATATCCTTTGTGAATTGTACTAATATCTCAGGGCTTGAGACAGAGGTCAATGAACTTCTTAGAATTAATGGGGGGTGGCCTTGAAAAGATTAATGAATGCTGAAATTTTCCATCATAACTTTATTTAGAATCGACCTTGATTTCTTGGTGGAAGAGCATCCTCCTATATACCCCAATTGATCCCTGAATGTGTGACCTTGACAAACGAGAAGTTTGATCCCTGTGCGTAACCTTGAAATCCTAAGAAGACGTTGAAGCGGCGTGTGTGTGTATGTTAAGAACCTTGGCAATGACAAATCTAGTTACTTCGATGACTTGAGGAATATACTTTGATGCAGGCAGAATATACTCAGACAGCGTGGGCCCTTTGAAAACCTTGACATAGGTAATGTGACTCTGTACGATTCCCTTGAACAATAGGTAGGCAATGTGAGCAACCTTGATCTTGAGGAATATACTTCGATGCAGACAGTGTGTACGATGACCTTGCCCTTGAAAAACATTGACCTTGATGTTGACAATCTGTATGGGAAGGTGTATTATTATTATTATTATTATTATTATTATTATTATTATTATATCAAAAGTCAGATAAAAGTGACATAGCAATATCTAATTACATTGAAAAAAGATGAAGGGACAGTTGAAATGTGTTCACATACGACTGGCATTGGAAAAATAACAAAATTTAGACTTTTACGGGAAAACAAAGTTTTTGTGCGTGAGCCTAGTTTATCTCATGGTAGAAAAAAAAAACAGAAATATCCGAATATGTGAAAACTACAATTAGAATAATGGTGCATTGGTTTTATTTTAAAAAACAAATATCCACATTAAATAAAATTCTGTCATTTGTAAAAGAGGAAGACGGTATATCCAATTTAAGTAAAATAATGTTGCGAAAACTTTTGCACGAATTGAATTTTTCATGGCAAAATAGAAAATCAGGTCTCATTGACAAGGAATAAATTGTGTGTTGCAGAAGAAATTACCTACGAAATATCTCTAAATTGCGTTCTAAACGCAAGAAAATTTATTATTTAGTCGAAACGTGGGTAACTGAAGGTTATGCCGTGGCAAGACAAGAACATAACCAGTGGACGACAGGCTTTTTAGAAGGATTATCTACAGGTTAAGACCTCTTTTAGGAAAAGGGCGACGCTTAATTATTACGCATATAGGAAGTGAAGAGGGATTTATAGTGGGGGGGTTATTGCGATTTAAGTTGCAATATACAGGTGATTATCACAAAGACATGAATGGGCATGTTTTTGAGGAATATTTTGAACAAATATTAGATTTAATACCAAAGGGTGCAATAATTGTTATGGACCATGCTAGCTAGCATTCGAGACAAATCAAACGATTACCTACAATTTCCTGGAAAAAAGGAGCTATAATGGAATAGCTTTCCTCAAAAAAACTTGCTTTCGAACATGATGGGTAAAAAGGGAACTACTAAGCCTAGTACAAGGTGTAAGGACAAAGTTTAAAAGATATGCAGTTGACTAGATGGCAGCAAAACGTGATATATTTGTTTTACGCTAACCGCACTACCATTCAGAATTGAACGCTATTGAATTAATATGGGGGCAGGTTAACAGTAGAACCACTAGAACCGCGGTAGCGGTCATTTCGGCCGCATATATTCCAATTTTAAGGGGGAAGGGGTCTTCATCAGCGTTACATACCGTTACAAGGGAAGGGGGGGGGGGCCTGACTTGGCGTAACGTATCGGCAAATACAGTTAAAAATAGTTTTTATTCACAATTAATTTGTAACATACCGTTTTTCTAACCCTTTAATGGTTGAAAAGTGAATGATTGTATGGGATTACATTAAGCGGTCAGTAATAACAAAAAAAGGAGACAGTAATGAGAAGAATCTGTCAGTAATGACCACTTCCTAACCTGTGGAGGAGCTACTATCCATTTAAACTATCAATGTCAAATTGACAACCTGCAAATTTTAATAAGGGTCAAGAGTATGCAACCATTTTTTCTTACGTGCGTAGATGGTGAGTGAACGCAAGCAGTAGGTGGATACAATGAGCATATTTAATAAGTGAATTATTGACAAGTAACGACAAAACCAATAGAAAAATAGTAAGCATAACATTTATGGCTTCTCATTGAAGTAAAAATTAAAAGTCGCATTGTCACGACCTTCAATGTTAAACGACAGGAATGGAACACTTTCCGCCTCGGTACGTAACATACTATTTTACTGCTATTTTTAGATTAAAAATTTATTTCACGTTAAGCTTAAATTTTTAAGGTGGGGGGGGGGGTCGATAACCGTTACGTAATTATGTGGGAGGGTCGTTGCTCGCGTTACGGGAACATTTCAAGGAAGGCAGGACGGGTTTAAAATGGCCGATTTTATCGTTACGTAATTTAGGGACGCTCTTTGGTAAAATAAGTTTGAAATAATCTGAGTGTGTAATTGCATTTATTATTAATGCTACATAGCTTATTTTTACATAACAAATTTAGATATTTGTAAGAAGAGATGTTAAAAATCATAACTATAATTTATTACTACCATGGTATGTATGCACGTATTGTACTGACGATAGTGAATCAGACCTTGAGAATCCTGCAGTGAATCTGATCAGGCTGCACAAAATGATGAAATGGTAAACGTAGATAATAATAATTCGCATATCGGCATCGGAAATTCAAAGAGCGCTGCACTACATGATGAAGCTATAATTTGGTAAAATAGGGATAATGATAATGCTTTTGTACCAAGATTTTTCACACTCGAAAATTGCATTCCAGTTATTACTGCTGACTTGGATCGTGGTAGTTTCATTTTAGACTGTTTTTTGAAATAATTTCCGCGAAGCATGTTCATGTGTATTGCTAAATGGACTAATATAAGATTGAAAATACTGGAAGAAACTAAAAAGAAATATACCGAAAAAACTTGTATGCATGAAATAATGTTAGTAACTGGTGTTACTTTTATTATCCATTACAATAGAGTGTCTTCTATTAGTATGTATCGGTCAACTAACAAGTCTTTAGGCAACGAATTTAATCGAAATGCATTAGCAAGCGATATGTTTCAAACTCTGATGTCGAAAATGTACGCACCAGAAAATCCACAGAACTCCAACAAAATCTATTATATTGAATATTTATTAGCTTGCTTGAAGGAAAGTTTCGCACGGGTAAGAATAGACTCAACTTTTCAAGCCACTGACGAACCAATCGCTAAATTCAGAGGACACTATAGTTTGAAGCAGTATATGCCACTCAAACCGATCAAACGTGAACAAAATTATGGACACGTTGTGATTCTGAAACAGCCTACGTTTACGACGTCAATGCTTATGCCGGAACAGAATTATCAAATGAAAATGGCACCCTAGGAGAGCGTGTTGTTTTGAAGCTTGCCTCAACAATGTTGTCTTATGCTTCAATCGCTTTTTCACATCTGTGAAACTTATGAAGAATACAGATCATGGTGCTGTGGGAACTTGTATAAAATCAAGAAAGGGTGTGCCTACATACAATGGGAACTTGTGAAAAAGGGAAAATGAGAGAAAATAATAGTGGTGTTTTAGCTATAAGATGACAAGATACAAAAGATTTTATACTATTAACCAATTGCCATAGAGCAGAAGCAGGTTACATAAAAATAAAAATGAAACCATGGATTATTTGTCCAGTACCAATGGCGGTATATAACTCTTTTGTATAATCTATTCTGAGACGTCTAATAAAAAGATAACGTTAATAAAATATATAGGTAGTACAATTAGCGGAAATATTAATTGATCTAGGAAGAAGTGATATCAACAAGAAGAAAACCAAACATGTGGGAAGATCGAAATAGTCAAGATTGATGGTAAATATTGGAAACCACATGCCAACCGAAGGAAATTTATGAAGAATGCGATGTGTTCGATGTGCTATGACTAATATGGACAAACGCATCTTTGTAAATTGTGCTCCCTATCACACTTAAATGTTAATTTTTGTACACCCCTGTTGGGCGATATTGTCCCAATTCTTTATATACTTTGTTTTAAATAAATAAATATAATTTATTTTTTTAACATTTTTTGGGAACTATTTTAATCATATTAAAGAAATGTAAGCATATAGAGCTTAAAATTTTCAAAAACAATAAATCAGGAGCGAAAAGGAGATAGTATTCTAGTTTAAAAGTATTATCTCCTCATCATCATATATTTTCGCAAGTATTAAAATTACAATTAACCGAGTGACTCGTATTAAGTAATTTAAATTTTTGCGATGGAGATATGGGCGGTTGAAGAAAAATGTAAAAGTAAGTAAAGAGAATACTCTTAACAGCAGTTTACGTCTTAAAATTATCATAAAACAAAACTTTTAATGACAATTTTCATTAACAAATTAACAGGAACATATCACAAAAATGCAGATAAAATAACGAGGTAAAAACAATTTTGGTTGCCTAGCAAGTATTACCACAATAAACTGAGAAAATTTTGCCTTATTTGACGTTTCATGTCATTTGTATCAAACGCTATTTCAATGTAAATATAATTTATCATCTGCTTTGTACCAATTAGAATTAACTTAATTACAATTAAATAGTGCCTTATCCATTTTCAAATGAGGAATACAGTGATGTGGTATTCCTGTACGACTTGTTTAACGGTAACTATTATGCAGCAGCAGCAAAATACAAAAATCGTTTTCCAAATCGTCGTGCACCTACTGACAAAACGATAGCCCGGAATTTTCACTGCCTTCGAGAAACAGGAAGTTTTCTTACACATTGAAGTGATCGAGAGTCTCCACGACATGCGTTTGCAGAAGAGGTGGTGAGAGAAGTTGAAATCGATAGCCGAACGAACATTAGACGAATAAAAGCAGCCACTGGTAGAAGCAGGACCATGATTACAAAAATTCTTAGCGAAAATGGATAACATACGAATCACTTTAAACCCGTTCAACACCTTCCCGGAGATTTGGCTCTAAGAGATCGGTTTTGTGAATGGATGATCACACATGATGATAACATTCCTGTTACACTATTTTGTGACGAGCAATTTTTTCTCGGGATGGACTGAACAGTAGTCATAATGAGCACGTTTGGTCCGATGAAAATCCTCATGTAATTACTATTACACATGTTTAATGGACGAAACGCACAAACAATTCTTGAAGAATATTTACCAGCATGAATTGAAGATGTTCTTAATTGTACGCCAAAACATGTGTTATTGAAGATGGGTCTCTGCACATACGAATGGAAAAGAGTGCTGCGAAAGCTTGTGGCATTATGTATGGGGGTTGGTGGATCTCATTTTGAACAAATCTCACAATTTTTGTTCGTCACCTCGTTATTTTATGTGCATTTTTGCTATGTTGTGTTTTGTTAATTTATTAGTGAAAATTGTTATTAAAAGTTTTGTTTTATGATAATTTTAAGACTTAAGCAGCTATTAAAAGTATTCTCTTTACTTACTTTTACATTTTTCTTCAACCGACCATATCTCTTTAGGGGTTAGGAATTGGGAAAAGTTGCACATAATCATTTTTGCTTAAACTTGTTCAAAGAATACGAATATGAATTCTTCGTAGTTCCCCCACGAAGACCCTCTATAATAAACTGTTACCGTCTCTCAAAAGCCAACCACTATTTAGTTATTCCTGCAGACAACTTTTGTTAACATCGCAAGCATAATTGACCCTATTGCATTAAGCAAATTAAAGTTGATGGAAAGTATTACAAAAAGATAGGAAATGATTAATTTCTAACATTTATTAATACTTAATACTTTAGTTAATAAGAGAGCTTTAAAATTTTAGCTATACGTAAATGAGTTAATTACATAGTAAACGTAATGTAAACGATAGGTATTTACATATAACTTAATCTTGAAGTTTGTAAAATTGTATGTACTCTAGCTAAAATGACAAAATTGGCAATCTTTTAATATTTATCGAAAACCCCCTAAAATTCATATGTTTTGATTTCTCCAATGATCATATTAAAATGAAAGCAAATCATAATAAAAAGTAAAGGTTTTATTAATATTATTTATTTATTATTATTATTTATTATTATTATTATTATTATTATTTATTATTAATACTATCGCTAAAGGTAAGAGAATTTAGTATTCCTATTGCAAATTTTAGTTATACATTATTAAACAAATTAAAGAGTGAAATAACGTACAAGATAACTATTGAAACCTAATTTTATCTTAATTTACTGTAGAATTACAAAGTAAAAAAGTGACAAACAAAAAACAGGAAATCATTAATTATGAAAATGTAAACTTTCACATTAACATCATATAATACTTATTTTGGTTTAATGGTGTATTTAAATTATACATCTAAACGTTTCGATAAAATATTGTCAGTAGTAATATTTAAAATTGTTAAATGTTGATTTTAAAACAATTTTACAAATATTACTACGAAAGATAAATGTTATCGAAATTTTAGATTATAATTTAAATACACCATTAAAACAAAATAAATTATTAGGAAGTCATTAATTTCTAACATTTACTAAAACTTACATAATAATTTGGTTAGAGATAATATAGTTTTGCCGCTATTAAATTGGTTAATTAAATGTTAAAAATAACATAAACGACGGGTATTTAAATTTGAATGTATTAAGGTCCTCAAATTGTATGCAAGCAAATTACATTTACCGGAATTGAAAAAAATTTAAACATTCGGATCTCATGTTTACTATTATATCAAGAGTCAACAAGTTATAATAAAATGTAAAAGTTTTGTTAAAACTGGTAACACAGGTAAAACGACGAAACGAAATTAAGTCTCTAACATTTATTGAAATGTTGACATTTTACTTGATTATAAACGTATTTTGTTGATCCACATAAAATTTAAGGCGTCCACAAACAATCTAGTTAATTAGTAATAGTAAAAACAGCGTTACCTATTAAAATATGATTTTTTTTTACATTGAATCGTAAGGAAAATTGTCACATTTAATGAAATAACGCATATATTTCCTCTCGTCTAAACTTTTGCCACAAAGGATGTAACGTACAAAACGAAAGATATTATTTCCAGTAATAAATTAATAAAAAGGATCATAAAAGGGAAGAACCTGAAATATACAACAACTGGTTGACCTTGTAACGCACGTGGTTTTAAGTGCGTAAATGTTGCGACTAAGACCATTCTCTTATACTTTCCGATGGAATCCGTCTTCAGATCTACAGCGTCAACTAAAATCACGATTTCATAGATATGCGTTCGTTATAGCACCTTCGCCAAATTATATATTTAAGTATATATACTATAGTAATACCCAGATACGAGGCCAAACGAACGGGACCAACAAAAGGTGCCGCAACGTATATAATGGTGCTAGAACGAATTATACGTTACAAAATGGTGTCACTTCAACGTTCCTAGCATGATTAGTTTTATATATTATGTAACATTCCAACTTTTTATTAATAGATTTTTGGTAATGGATCCTTACTTGAAAGAAATTCAGGTGTATGATGAAGTAGAAGAAGAGGATATTGATTTGGAGAGCGAGCCAGAATCAGATCAGTGCGAAGAAAGCGAACACAATACAGACACTGAGGAAGCATTTGAGGTAGAACCTGCATCTCCAGAATACTTTAATGCTACTGCAGAAAACCAGCGGCTCTTTTATTATGCTAAAGAGGGTATCCTGAGAAAATGCGCCAAAAATGTTGAGCAAGAAGTTGTAACGAAATTTACGTCCAGGACAATAAATGCTCGGCAAGCTGTTGATCCTGTTAGAATGTTGAAAATGTCATTGATGACAATATTTGATACCATTGTTGACAACAATTTGTTTCAGAAATAAGAAAATTATGGGATTTGAATAATCCAGGCCAACAATACTGTGGAAATCAAAGGTTTAATGAGCTGTTAACTGTGGTTTTCAAAGTGGCACGCTAGAAATTCAATAACTTTGGTCTACATGATCAGAAGAGTTAAACAGCAAGCGATTGATCTTGCATCGTTATCATCTTTTGACATGAAATACAGAGTGACGAAAGATTAACTGCCCAAGAGAAATGTATTAGCATTTAATCAGAACTATAATTCATTACATTCTGATCTTACTTGACATAGAGATCGAGATGCATTTGATTCCTGGACGTTCGGATTCAGCATGTACATCCGATAACCTAGCCAAGAGAATACGCAAAGATTGGCTGATGGTCAATTTTTTAGTAAATTGTAAATATGTTGGAACTCACCTCGGACGATACTTGTTTAGTACTAAAAAGCCAATTAGTAACGAATGTGCCATTTGAGGAAGTTAGAAATATAACATCGGCAATGGTTTACCTTGATAAAAGAAAACTCATGCTGACAGCACAAAAACCATTGTTGAAATTGCAAAATAAGAGGAGATTCCAAAGAACTTGATCGCACAGCAAGATGTCAATGTGAGCATCTCAGATTCAGACTTGGCTCATAAATAAAGAAAAGAAGTCGTTGACGTTTACTCTTTCACTATGATAAAATTCGATATTTTGTGAGAGATGTAAAAATTATTCATGTTATAGATATTACAAACAGCGTTGATGCGAAGAAATGGTTGCAACAAAATGGAATGCCAGGTAATTTTTATAATTTGTAAATGTTATAAATCCACTATATAATAATCAATGAAAAGAATGATTTTTACAAGATTTTTTTAAGCAATTTTCTTTAAAGAAAACTGTTAAGGCAAGGACCTCGTTTGCAAAAATGGAATATAAAATTATGGCACTAATCCAGACTCGTTAAATACAGGTTTGGCTATGCCCAAACGAAATTGGATTTGTGTAAAATGTAAAAATGGTTATGTTTAGCATGTCAACATGTCGAAGATGCAAAAATGGAATACGGATAGATGTTTTTCATAAAGTGAAATAAGTTTGTAACTTTATGTCCTATAAATTTTGTTTATTTAGTGAGTTTTAAATTAAAATTTTACAATTAATAAAATAAGTTATAAGTTTAAATATCTCTGTTTAAAATTACAACCTGGGTCTGTCAGACACCACCCGACGTTCATGTAATAATATATATATATATATATATATATATATATATATATATATATATATATATATATATATATATATATATATATATATATATATATATATATATATATATATATATATATATATATATATATATATATATATATATATATATATATATATATATAAAACATATTTTTTGTATTACCGGTAGGCTAACGGACCTTCTGTCTTACGTCTCCCAGTAAGGACACTCGTTTAAAATAAATCTGTAAAATACATAAATGGTTGTGTGATATATACACTCAGGTGTGCACCCTTACCACTGTATTTTTTATGTTTGGAAGTGCAAACGAGTTTGATTGTTTGTTAACTTTTAATGCGCACGCCATCTTTATGCTATTGTCCAGAAATATCTCTCAGATGACTTACTTATATTATGTTTACAATGGTTTATTCTAAGAGCAGATTTCTATATCAAGAGATAAGTAAAATATGAAGTTGACTTCCATGTAGGATCCATTTTATCAAAACTTGTCTTAGAGCTAGCAGTGTATTTCAAAAACGCCTAATTTTTCATAAAACCATAAATAATGTCGTGTTTCAATAAGATACTCTTTGTTACTAAGAAAATTATGAAGAGAACTAATAATGTATTCAAAATCAACATCTTCAGGTACGGTAGCTTTAACTATTGGCAGGTATATCACTGATGCAACAAATCCTAAAATGTTACTAAGTAAACATTGAATACATCTATAAAAGTTATTACCAATTAATGCCATTGAACGGAAATCTTCATAAAACTTCTCACGTGTTGGTAAAGTTTTAACATTCAATTTCCTTAGGTTTTTCATCAAACTTTCAAAATAATAATCTAAAATAGTGTTATATTCTTGTTTCACATTCAATTGTGGGCTTAGCGCTAAAAAATAGTGTAAGTCTAAACAAGGGCTAGAAAAACAAGAAATCTGAAAATCGACCTAAAAGTAATGTTTTTTAACGTATAAGTGTTCACGTGTGCCCCTTACAAATGCTACGTCATTTAAAGTTCCTTCGTTATTGTAGTGAAATAGAATGTTAGTTGTCCACAGATCACCATGGTTTAAAACCTTAAATTCTGTTTCAATCTTGTGCACATCATACATTTTGGTTAATAACGTGTTTTTACAAAGTTTTAATTTCTCGGCGAAACGATGAAGGTCTGATACATAAAGGTTACTGCAAGATTAGAAAATAATTGGTTACCTGGTGTATTTGCACATATTTCTATTAATCCATCGTAGCATATATCCATTTTATCACTGATTACCTTCGTTTTCATAAAAACCATTTGAGTAAACTTCTCAAATATTGTGGAATCCTGTAAAAATTGACTATAAAAATGATTTCCTTGATAGGTATCTTTACTTGCTCATATAATGCTACTGAGGTAGCGTGAAAGTATGCCAGATTTTCGATTGTTAAAAGACAGTGCTCCAAATCCATACCACTTTTGCGTGGGACATGTTTGTAACTAAGATGTTGTAAGTCTTCTAGTACTATAATCGGCAATGGTTCCAGTGAAGAGTAATATACAATGGGAGCCATTTTCTTTTCTTTTCCTAAGAAGCAAGTTGATTAGCTAGATCTCTGAGTGTACTTTTTAATGCAAGCTGACATAGACACTCCTTCTGTGCCTTTTGCCTTTTGCCTTAGCGGTCTTAGATACAGGTTATACCTGCACATATACATGTGTTTCATAAAAGTTGCAAGGAGTTGATGATCCCTTTATTTATTCCTAAACTGTCTAAAATTCGACTATGAAAGCTAAAATCTCATGATCCTAAGATATCGCCTGTTTTAAATCACCAATTACCGGATTTTTGTACTCAAATTTCCTAGTAAATATCCTTTTGATACCGATGGTTAGCTAAACGAGAAAACAAAATATATTTAAAGAACGTATAAACAAGTAACACGTAAAGTGAGTATCACGTGACTAACTATTCAGATGAATTTCAACAAATACCGGTAATAGGGACACGATCAAATTTAGTGTAACATGCTAAAATGTTTTCGAAATTTAACTCTTGGTTTAATGTTTGAAATACTATAGCCCTTTGTGTTCAAATCATACAATTAGCACGTGGTCGCCACCCTACGTGAGTCTGAGTATATATTGTCAGTGGATGTGAAGCTTTTATGTAAATTAGTTCATATGATTTGTTTTCGTCTCGTTTTCCGAAATTTTGGTTTTAAAAGTGAAAAGATTTAGAATGTCTTGTTTCCAAGGATTTATGTATTGAGTAATTGGGTGTAAGGTCCACTAACATCTAAAGGCCCAAATGTTAACCCCACCTGCACAAGCGGTAGATTTTAAACGACTCAGGTACACCCTGCTAAACAACGATTGGGGCTCTGGCAACCCAGCGTTGGGGGTATAACTTGACACCAGTTGTCTCGAGGTAACGGACCTTTGCGGCTGGGCTAATCGCCCGCCTAAACATCTAGATTCAGAAAACCTTAGAAATCCTCGGAAACCAGCGGAAAATTGGAAGACAACCTAAGCGAGGACAAAGGACGAAAATAGGTATATGGAATATTAGAGGTTAAATGGAAAGTAGGTGGAGTTGGTGCCAGAAATGATAAGACATAGAGTGGAAATAGTGGGAATATGGAAGCAAGAAGAGAGGGAAAGAGAAGGAGGGGAAGACCCCGACTAACTTGGATGAAGTGAATATGGTACAAAGAAGAGGGAAAAGTAAAAAAAAAGTGAAGAGGACGGAGAACTAGACACCCTATAGTATAAGGGTTAGGAAAAGAAGAAAAAGAAGAACAAGTAATTAAAAATTCAGACCATAAATTTTTGTATCAACTAAATTAAATGTAATTTGAGAAATACAAGATATGGATATAAAATTGTTTTGTAGCTGCTACTTGAGGATCTTAAAACTTTTTATAAGTTAAAATTTAGAATTTAAATTCGGTAAAGATTAGTTACGTTTCATTCTCAGGTGATACTTACGTTACAATCAGAGTAATGTTAGAATAGTTTTTGCGTAAGTAAATGTTCTCGTTATTTTAAATTTTGATGAATTTTGTTAAATGGATTTGAAGTTTCATCATGCAAAATTATATTAAGTATAAAATTATTACGTTGTATGGTACATCTTTTGCGAATTTAAATTGTAGCCGACAATCTGTCGCCTTTCCTATCGATAAATATTTTGGTCTACACACAAAGAGGTGGGATTTTGTATACGTTATTTTAGGTTCATCATCTTAAGAATTTCGTTATCTAAACCTATCACATTATACGAGGTACCTTCGGGAATACAATTTGGACTGATGATGCAATTCTGTTATGATTTAGTGCCGAGATGCTATCGTTTAGCGCCCGTGTGTTAAATTAAAGTAACGGAGCTGTGTAATTGGCTAATTAAGATATAAGGAGATTAAAATCCAATGTGGCGAATTCTGGATGACGTAGAAGGCAGTCTTGTTAGAGAGGCAGTGATTTAGACTCTCGTCATAGCGGCTTCTGCCGCGTACTCAAAATGTGTATTGGACGCAGATGGAATCTTATTACGTCTGTACCGTGGCAAAAGAGCTTTAGTTAAGGAATATGCCCTGGTAGCCCTTCAAAGGGGATAGTAATTGGACCCTCCCATTCTTGTAAAATAATGTAGTACCGTGCACCGTTGACAGTGCTTGACATTTTCGAGTCCAAAGAATGTGATTACGTGTTTACTGGTAGTACCAACCTCGTTTCTTTTGGATGAATGTCGCCTTTCTGGCGGGTATTTGTAAAGAGGTTCCGGTTATAATATCTTTATTTCGAGTGTATGGCTGGTCACGATAAAGAACAAGTTTGCTGTATATAGTGACACTTTAATAAGTTTTAAGTAAATAAAGTTATTTTTGTGCATATATTATCGTCTACTAGATGAAGAAGTGATCGTCGCGAATGTTCTTTAGTTTAAAATTTTCCTTCTGATAAAGTTTGTGTAAAGATAATTTTAAAGGATTTATTGGTCACGTCGTTTAAATATCAAGAATCCATTGCCGTGCCGTTGTGGAAAGAAAAGGAAGTTCGATTGACTATTTTGGTGCTTGTGAAGGTAACTACATATTTTTCTGAACTATTGTCGGTGACGTTAATAAAATTTGTCGTTTGTAAATTTATGTGTTCAACGAAATTATTATTGTGCTGTATTATTTTTGGTATAATTTAAACACTTAAGATATACAAAGTAATTAAATTAGGGTTACCTGAGCCTGTTGGATTCAATTTACATTAGTTTTATTAGAAGTTTTACGATACCAAATTATGTTCAATGTGTTTCGGATAAAATACGAATTTTCCATTTTAATTTTTATTAAATTTCAATATGTGTACGTTTATTCAGAATTTCAAGTTTAGGTGTTCTGGGTTGCATCCGAATATTTAGTAATTTACTGGTTTTACCCAAACTGTAGATTTAGTAACAGTAATTAGTAAACAGGTCGTTGACCTCACAGCTAGCTTATTTGCATGGCAATGATTGTTTTGCGAGTAGTCGCAACTTTTTTTGAAGCAATCTTTATGGGAATCAACATACCGATTGTGGACGCCGTATTGTCTGAGTTTGCCAAACAGGTAAACAACTTTGTTTTATTAGTTATGACAATTTGGATACTACATCCCGATATCTACGTTTAGTAATTTTGGACTTTACAAATTTTTGGTCACGTTTATTTTTGTTGTGAGGTATTTTTCGTTTGAAATTGAACAATCGATTACCGTATTGATCAGTTTTTTTAGATATTTGAGACAATAATTTCGACATTGAAGTTTATCGAAATATTTAATGTGTTTTTTTAGTTTTATTATCGTAATTTGTGGCGTTTACATGAATCTTAAGATTTTATTGAGTTTTGGATGAACTTGGCGTAAATATTTTTGGAATAAAATTTTAATAGAGATGAGGGTTTTATTTTGAGTGAACATGATGGTTTCCTGTTAGACCATTATTAAGATCTAGTTCATGACGCTTTCCACTATTAATGTATCTAAAAGGTGGCGCCTTTTTACATTTTGTCCTGATTTTGACGTTTTTGGAATCTTGGCGAGTGCCCTTTTGCCCAGCGTCGTAACGTAGCAGGGGCGATCCGCCCCGGGCGGTACTTTTAGGAGGCGGCAAAATTTCACTATAAATAATAAACTTTAACGATTTTATTCCATATTTTTGTTGTACCTATAATTCGGACCGAGCAGGGAACTTTTTATGTATTCTTTGGAGAAACCAAATATTTTATTTTACATTATTTATTTATGTAATTGTATGTTTGACTATCTAACTATGTTGTTAAAACATTAACATAAAATAAAAAATAAAAACTAATAAGTTTAGAAAGCGTTATATTTTTTTAATGTATCAGTAATTATTTTGGAATGTTTTACATTTTTACGATACTTTAGTTTACGAATCCAAGTGCCGTCTCAATGATTATATTGTTTTGTTTTAGCATAAAAAATGAAAAGAGTAAATGAAAGTGGGACAGCGTACCATAATAAAAGAAGAGCTAAGTTGGAAAAGCTTCACTTAAATTTGTGAAAGGTTCTGTTGCTGAGACGTCAGATTCCATATTGGACTTGAGCCTTCAAACCCAGAACAAGGTAGAAATATACAGGAACTTGACACTGTTGATTTGGTACCTGTTAAGAATGTTGAGATCGTTCCTGAAGATCAAATTCCAACAACATCTACTCAATCAAAGTCTGCATCCATTTGTCTGTCTAAGCTTGATAGCTTGGAGACAGAGACCGATACAGTATCGACATTATCTGCTATTCAATACTGAAACTTGGACGATATCGGAAAATGGTCTGAGAATATATATGAAAATGTGCAATTGAATTTGATTCAGCAAGGCCAGGAAGTGGTTCAGCGTATTAATACTAACTTCGCCGAGACATCAACAATAATACGTTCAGATTCCTGCTCTTTAACATCAAAAGGAGAGACAAGGCGGCTTACCATGGGATGGCTTTTCCGTACACTAGCCAACGGTGAAAATTTTTACGTACTTAGGTGGCTTATTCTCCTTCCAAAGCATCATTATTTTGTTTTTCCTGTCGTTTATTTGAGAACGTAAATAAACCGAATGGATCAAAGTTTTGCTGATCTGATGGATCAGCAAACTTGAAGCTGATGGTCTCGATACAAACAACTGTAGAGGTCAAGCATATGATATTGCCGCTATCATGGCTGGAAGGGATTCAGTAGTTCAACAAAGAATTAAAGAAGTAAATCCAAAGTTGAATTCGTACCTTGCTCAAATCATTCGTTAAACCTAGTTTTGTTTACACGCTGCCTCAGTTGAGGTGAGTTCAGTAGCCTTTCATGGCGCATTAGAACGTTGCTATTAATTTTTTTCCATGTCCACATATCGTTGGGAATTTCTGATAGCAGCTACAGGCAAGAGTTCAAGATACACGGTGGAGTGCAAGAAGCGATTCAGTAGATATGACATGGTATCATTACAAAAACATTCTCGCCGCTTTGGAAAAACTGACTGAGACAGTTGAAAGCCTATACACAAGAACAGATGCAGGAACTTTGCTAGTTACGATGCAGTCATTTCCTTTATTTGCTTTTTGGGCCTCTGGCAACCTGTGCTATATGAAGTGAATGATGCACAAAAATATTTACAAACAAAGGGACTAGACATAAGACTGTGCGCTCACAAAGTAAATTCTTTGCAGATGGCAATGATAGAGAATCGAAGGAATGGGCAGACAGCGCTGTAAGTTATGAAAAAAATATATGTGAAGGACTTGGTATTTCTATGATCCTCAGGGGTACGTAACAAATAGGCACATTTTTTATGACGGAACCAGAGATGCTAAATTGTCTTATGAAAATAAGTTGATACGAAAGCTGTTTTCTTCGTTAGATGGAATAATTGTAGAAATTCGTGAGAGGTTTCAGCAGCTGCAGCATTTGGTAGATAAGTTTACTTATCTAACTCCGACTATATTACTAGATTCGGACGACACTAATTGTAATGTTGACTATGCATCTGCCGAAATTGAGGAGCGAGATTTCAAGCGAACGACTTCGGCTGCGCACTTTCATTGCCGCCACACACAATGAAAATAATCTAATGAATGCGGACTCGCTTGAACTATTATGTTATACTTTAAGGCTAACCAGTCTGGCTTTCTTGTCTATTGAGCAAGGGGTATGTGGTGCTATAGACATTCATACTGTAATAAAAGACTGCTTTAAGAAAAGTAGACGAATTAAGTTTTAGTTAAAGGCAATAGTTTTATTTTTAATCGTAGCAATTATATTATTTTTCAATAAAAATATGTATAAATAGTAACAGCACCTATCCTTCTAGTTCTAATTGGAAATCCAATTGTGTTTAAATTTAAATTGCTACTAACTTAACCTTGTCGATCGTAAACCCGTGTAATCAATCAATCAATTTTATTTCTACCCTATACACTACACAATAATGATGATTCTTTTTGCCGAAAAGTTTCTTAGAAGTGCTTTATATTTTAGATGCCTTTAAATTTCAATTTGGAAATAAGGGGGGAAAATTTGTCTGCTCAGGCGGGTGAAACCCACGCTACCCCACTGCTTTTCCAGCATTAAGTTAGAACCCCGCTCCACCGCTGAATTACGCCGTGCGCGCACATTACCTTTACGGGCTGATGTTCTATTGAGTAGGTGTGGAAATTTTAACAAGGAAAACTCGTCTACAGCGACAAGCTATTGAAATACCTTAATAACTTAAGCATGCAAGAAGAAAATCTTAGATTAAATAAGTTTTGTCATTTTACATTTAAGAAAGGACAAAATGGTCTTAATTTTAATTTTAGCTGTTGGTACGTCTAGGATCTTGTCGTGTTTTACCTCGGCCTCGACGTATATGATTTACCAATTAAGAATATTAGGTTACATTGATTTAACATATGCAGTTAACATTAAGATGAGGTTAAACGTACTTATTATGTTATCATTGTATAATAATGATAATCCTTAAACATTAACTGAAAACTGCTTCTTTGTTAGATTTTGATTTAACTAGATATTTAATTGGTATGTTGTTTTTAGTTGTGAATACTTTTGCTACTTTAAAATTAAATTTTTTCACAACTTTAGACTTGCATTATAATCTTGTTTTTTGATTATCAAATTTTTCATTATTAGCCTTCATTCGTCAGAGGATGTTCTGATTTGCCATTTTGAAGGCAGTTGAATAATATTTAATCTATTAAAGTCTAGCTAATCTTTACTAAAATACAATTATATTCTGCATTAGTTTTTCGTATGCGTTTCCTAACTATTTTAGCTTTATTTATGCTTTCAGGTTTCACATTTGACATCTTAATAAGTTTCAAAAACTTATTATTTACTGAAAAGAAGACCGTAATTGTTATCGAAACGTTCAAATTTGTAAAAATTTATAAAAATTCATATTCATAAGCTAGCAATCTAATTACAAATGATAATTGTGAAAGTTCTCATTTTCACATAAAAAAATCTACACGGCTTCTAAACTCTGGAATGATCTTAGTTGTTTCTTACTTATGATTAGAAATAGATATTTCATAGGCACATTGGCATGCATTATTCTATTCCATCCTTAAGGTTCCTGAGTGCTTTGCGATAGCCGTTAATGTTCAGGTCCACAATATTTACAAATATAAAAAAAAACAAAACCGATAAAATAAATACAGATGTCCCAAATAGAGTAGAATAGTATTATCTTTCTTATTATTAAAGATAGAGATTTGGTTAAATGAGGCAATATTGTCCATTTTTGGGCCCAGTTCGATTCCGTTAGAACATTCAATTTCTGACAGTTTCAATTATTAAAGAAACTAAATCTGATTTCTAAAACTCAAATATCTCCGTAATCATAAAAGATATGAAAAAAAGTTTCAGATCAAAGTTACCTACTTCGATGAGGCAACTTTCTTATTTTAAATGGGCGCCATATTGGATTTTTACACAATTAAATGGGATTTTTTTTCTCTTTCGCAACGATGTATAACAACCTATGTACGAATAAAAAATGAAAAATATTAATTGTTTTCATTTTAAATCAAGTAGCCATGATTAACAACTTGCAAGTAAACGTTATTTATTAAGCAAATTAAACACAACGATACACCGTGATATTAGTAAATGCTAAAACCATAATGCATTACAATAAATATTCAGTGCTGGCCGTTTTCATGTACACACAATCGATACCGTTTTACAACACTGTTAGTAACTGTTCGCAATGTATTTCTTCTGCATTAATGTCATGGAAATTACTACCATACACTTTATTTTGTATAGTTTCCCATAAATAAAAGCTCAGAGGTGTTAAATCTGCGGATCTGACTGACCCCTGATTAGGTGTATTGGTGGCAATTACTATATTATCAAAACGTTAATTTAAATATCGTATAACGTTCCCAGTATTATGTGCGGGAGCGCCACCCTTCTGATACCATACTTGAACATTTTACGCCAAAAGTAGATCATCTAATAAATCTTCCAGATATGTTTAAAGAATTTCCATGATTTTCCAATATGCCACAAAAACATTAAAGCGGAAACGAACATGGTTGCGCCGTGGAACCACCATGTGTGGATTTTCCTGTGCCCAATGGTGCTCATTATGGAGATTAAATAATCCACAATTGGAGAATTAAGATTCGTCAGTCCATAAAACTTGATTTATAAAACCACCATTTTCTGCAATTTTATTTAAAAACCATCTACAAAATGCTGTTCTACGGATATTATCATTTTGTCAAAAGTCTGCGCAATTTGTAATTTATATGCGTGGAAATTGTTTTTTTTTTAATCCTCGATGAATTAGTCTTAGATACATTAACTTGAGCTTCAATTTCTCCAGTCGAAATATTTGGATTTACTTGCACACAAGCTAAAGCTAATTCCTCATCTTCAGTAACCACGTTTATGTTGGGCTTTTAAGACATCCATAATGCTGCATATTGGATCTAATCTTGAAAATAGTCATGTCCGGTTGCCTACGCCCTGGAACTTTTTTTAGAAATTCTGGAGCAGCAAGACGGGCGTTTTTGTAGCACTTTATGTATATTATATTGTTCATTTGTTGGAAAGTGCGCCATTAGAAATATTAAGGAAAAAACAATTATTATAAGTTGATCACAATCAATAAACTAATACAACTTGACAGTTACTCTTATTTTTGTTTTACAGTTAATCATGGCTACTTGATTTAAAATGAAAGCAATCAATATTTCTCATAATTTTTTATTCGTACATAGGTTGTTATTCATCTTTGAAAAGAGAAAAAATCCCATTTAATTGTGTAAAAATCCAATATAGCGCTCATTTAAAATAGGAAAGTTGCTATTAATATCTTGGAAACAGCCATTTTGAATTTTATTTTGACATCATTTTTAAGTGTGCTTCATCGGAGTAAGTAACTTGATCTTAAACTTTTTTTCATATCTTTTATAATTACGGAGATATTTGAGTTTTTAGAAATCGGTGATTTTTTTTTTTTTTAAATAATTTCGAAACTGTTCAGAAATTGAAAATCGAACTCGACCCAAAAAGTGGCACAATATTGCCCATTTAACCAAATGTCTATCTTTAATAATAAGAAAGATACCCGTACTATCCTACTCTATTTGGGACACGCTGTATAGCAATTAACACGAATAAAATATATTCTTATGTATGTTAAGATTTTAATGCCCTTTACACCAGACAGAGCAGAGAACATTACCCGAAAACAATTATATTTCAATAAATCAAATATAAAATAGGTCTTTCATATTAAATCTCATTCCTCTGAAAGAATTAACAGAACTGTATATTCGGTTTAAAATTTTAGGAATTTCTGTAACCTGCAATATTTACGTTGAACGTTTACATTAGATGTATGTTAGCAATTTTAATGCCATTCAAGGAAATTAATAGTTAGGTACATAAACATTTTTTTTTGGTTGAATGGTTGCATTTCATTATTGATAATGCCTTCTCAAGTAAACTAAATAGGTACATATTATGAATATTAGAGTTATCACATATCAAATAGCCAATCTGTAAATATTCCTATCATTAACCTAATTTAATGATTCCTTATTTGTTTTTTATTGACCTATTGTCTAATCTTTAGAAACTAAAAACCATCCTTTTTCAATGATGCATGTTAGCAATTTTAATGCCATTCAAGGAAATTAATAGTTAGGTACATAAACATTTTTTTTTGGTTGAATGGTTGCATTTCATTATTGATAATGCCTTCTCAAGTAAACTAATTAGGTACATATTATGAATACTATAGTGAAAGCTTTGAATATAGACTAGTTCAAAGAGTGAAAGTCACACTGAGAATGCAGTGTGGAGTCTTATGGAGCACACCGTTGCCAGTTGTCGTTATGCTAGGATCGGTTATAAACCTCAAGTCCGGTCTCAGGCAAATTTCGGACAACCAGGCAACACATGTGAAGTGCATCATTAAAATACATGCCTATAGAACACTGCATTCTCGGTGTGACTCGCACTATAGAGTTATCACATATCAAATAGCCAATCTGTAAATATTCCTATCATTAACCTAATTTAATGATTCCTTATTTGTTTTTTATTGACCTATTGTATAATCTTTAGAAACTATAAAAACCATCCTTTTTCAAGTTTTTTAGTGACATAAAGTCCTCCATTTATGTACCTAAATGTTGTACTAACAACTAAATTAATTACCAAGTTTTTTCATTTTCGTGAGCACGTTGTCATAAACTGCAATTTCACAGTCGAAAAATTTTACTTCACGTAGAAATTCGGCTAATAGTTCATCATCTTCGGGAAAGTACTTTACAAAAACACATAATTCATGATCTTCTTCGCTGAAATCGACACATCAGTATTACCAATTTAAGTAGATCTTTACGTACTTATCTTCCAACGTGTACCTAGCCACAACTTTTTTTGTTTTACTGGAATAATTATCACCAACTGCAACTGCATTTGTAATACTGAAACCTATAACGTTAACTTGTTGGTGGCAGTATTCTTCTAGCACTACTTTGAGAAAAGTGTCAGTAATTGCAAGTCCTTTTGATGTCATTCTAACGGAAACAGTAAAACTTGTCACTATAATCTACAAAAAATAAATGGTTCAATTATGCAAAAAAAAATTATTCTGTAAATACCTTATTTTGTTTGCACTTCTACCTCAAACTTCGAAACGTAATCAACTAGTACAAAATATTATCTTGTGGAGGTTTAGATATTCTAATATCGTTACTGGATAAGTATTATGTGGCTAGCTTGATAAGAGAGTTAACGTTCACGATAAGTTCAATTTTAATTTTCACTTATCGGTAAATTTAAACATGCACTGTAGTTCATTTGTTTAACTTATTCCGATTGATCCATCAATCAAACGCGCACTTGTTATGACTATCCTTTTGTACATATTGAATACAATGTATACATTATTAGCTAACGTATTATTCCAAGAGTATCGTTTTGTATGTCTCTTATTAACTCAAGTAACTAACAAGGATATCATCACCATCAAATTTCGTGTTCTTGTACGAACAGTTTTGATACCAACTTAACGTAATTGTCAAATGTACATGTCATAATGTTAATGTAAACTTTCACCATTAACACTCATAATAGAATACTTATCTTTTTTGGGGTTTTTTAATGGTGTACTTTAAATTATACAATCTAAACGTTTCGATAACACTTACAGTTATCTTCGTTAGTAGTAATGTTAAAAATTGTTAAAGTTGTAAACAATTTTGTCAAATTTGAAAAATTAAAACATAAGCCTGCTATTAATATAACAGTTTGATAAACGTATAAGCCAACTATAAAATTGTAGTAAAGAATAACTAGGTCATTAAAATTAAATATTGTTAAACTGCCTCAAAGATGGCAAACCAGAACACTCTACGACGAAAGCCAACAATGAAATTTGTCAGCCAAAAAACACATTTAACAAAATTTAATCGAGTTATGATGTAAGTGTAAAGTTGTGAAAAACTTCAATTTTAAAATGATAAGAAGCATTCACAAATCCAAACATTACATCAAATAAAATAACCCTGTTAAATCTAACAAAGAGATATCTTTATCAATAAGTGGAAGTGTTATTAACAATGAAAAGCACATGCAGAACGTTGTTTGTAATTTTTTATTTTAATTTAATTTCAACTACTTATGTTAAATTATAGTGCTGTGGTAATTTAACATATAATTGGTAAAGCATTTGCTTCAAGGTCTAGGAAAAACACAGCAAAAAACCTAGACATACGTTTCTCAAACTGTTATATTAATAGCAGGCTTATGTTTATGTTTTAATTTTTCAAATTTGACAAAATTGTTTACATCTTTAACAATTTTTAACATTACTACTGACGAAGATAACTGTAAGTGTTATCGAAACGTTTAGATTGTATAATTTAAAGTACACCATTAAAAAACCCCAAAAAAATATAAGTATTTTATTATGTCATAGTGTTGTTTGCAAATAAAAGACAAAAGTTTAATTTACGTATCGTAGCTGAACGTACGTAAAAGCACATTATTTTCAATAAAACAAATAACGTAGCAGATGAATTTTGGTAAGTTATTATAAAATGTTGCAAAAATTTTGTAAATACCAATGAACTCTTCCAAAGAAAGGAAGTAATTGTTACAATAGTTTTCTACATAAAAGTGGCGGTTATAAATCTTTGACGGCATCGGGTGCATATAAACGATGTAAAGATCAAAGTATTTAGACGCTAAGGTCGCCTTGAGTAAATATCACCAGACCCGACACTGCACCCCTTGACCGAACTATAACGGCAATATATTCTATAACGCAAATTTGTGAGTTAATGGTTATTTATTTGATTTATTCATAAAGACCGAATTTTTAGGAATTCTACTAATCATTATTCTTTGAGAAACATTCAAATTCCAAAATATGGAAGCATAATTTCAATCATCGGTGTTTACACTTGTTTGTGTAAAAGACTATTATACTGCAGCTCAAAATTATTGGTGTATTTAATTTAATTAAATTATAGCACTTTTATAAACTTATTCAAAATATCGTTTTAAATACACTAAACACATTATAACCTACTGGTTCTTACTTATTCAGTACATTATTACACCATAATGTAATAAAACGTATGACAATTTATCCATTCACGTTTAAGCATGACTGTGTTGAAAATAAAATATTGTTATAGAATATGTTAATTTACAATAACATGTATGTTATTAATTAGACTACTAAGTTTTTGGAGAAAAATATTTGTTTGCGTTAAGAATTCAATTAAAACAAGAAACTGTAAGTGTTCACTACATTTCATCTGTGTCATCGTTTGGATTTATAATAATTGGATTGACTTGGACTTCATAAACTTTTCTTGTTCCCAATATTTTAGAATTTCAGCTTCCGCATGTTTAATCGTTTTTAACCAAACTGAACGTGAAACTGTTTATAACGCTTCTTTCCGTCATCTGTTTGACCTTATCATCCCCATAACCATCTCTTCCAATGTGTCTATTGTAATAAGTTTTGTTTATTCCCCATACATTTCTATTGGGTTAAATTGATAGTGGTAAGGAGACAAACGTAAAATTTTATGTCCATGTTCTCTAATAATATTATCGACAAAATATTGTTTCTCTTCCTTATGTAGCTTTACTATATGTAGTAATCCCGTTTCAAATGCTTCTTTTCATAAGTATATATATATATATATATATATATATATAGTATATATATACTATATAGTATATCCTAGTATATAATATCTTAATATATATATATATATATATATATATATATATATATTATAAGTGTCCTAAATAATGCGTATTCGGTGTAATAGCTCAGTATTAAACTTTAAGATAAGTTTAAATACGAAATTGCTATTATATATAATCTAAATGTTTGGTTTCTAAAGTGTATTAAGGTATATATAGAACTTTTGATTTAAATTAAATCTATATATTTTTATTTTCGAATTACTTTATAATTTTACATGCATTTTATAGTAATATTACAATTAGGTTTATAGTTTTGAGATATTTAAAGTTAACTAAAACTGACATTTGTATGATTTAATTCAATGTAGGCTTATTTCAGTTATTTTAAAATGATTAAAAATAATCTTTGGTATAGAATTTAATTCAATAACTACTAACTTTGAAATGCTATATGTTCAAATTATTTCAAATATGCACCCTTTATTTTTTTAACGCCTTGTCTTTGTCTATTAATCGGCTTTTATTTCTATTAAATATGTTCTACACCTATCTCTAATAGTTTCGGAGATATTTAAGTGTGTTCAATTTTTTTCGTTGATAACACTGAAGAAGAGTAACATTAGTCGGTCAAAGCAAGCTATGATTACATAAGAAACTAAAATACATATTAACTGAAATACAAACACTTAAAATTATAATAAATGTTCAATGTGACCACCATTTTGTTGCTGGCAAACACGAAGTTATTGAATAAACGACAAATTTACTTTTCGTAACGTGGAAACATTTATATTTTGAATGACGTCTCTAATTCTTGCCTTCATATCATCTACAGTCGTTGGAGGTGTTTTATAGACTTTTCCTTTAATCCAGCCCCAAGGAAAAAAGTCCAGCTTTGTCAAGTCAGGCGATCTTGCAAGCCAGGAGATCGGACCTCCTCTTCCAATCCATTTGTTTTGAAACTGGATATTTAAATAATTTCTAACATTTCTGCTAAAATGCGGAGGAGCGCCATTTAACTGCAGCCACATTTCTCTAAGCGTTTGTAAAGGTAAATCTGCAATAAAATTTTCAAATTCGTTGAGTTTAAAAATGAATCTCTATTGACCGTGTTTTCAAAAAAATATGGTCCTATAATTCTTTCCCCAATAATTCCGGCCCAAACATTAAGTGACCAGGAATTATAAATATGGGATTCTCAGTATAGTAATAATGGAAATTATGTCTATTAACGTATCCATTTTTGTGGAAAGTAACTTGATCAGTAAATAAGATCGTGCTAAAACAGTTGGGTTTTTCTAAATTTTTATTTATGGCCTAATTGCAAAAGTTTAATCTATTAACGAAGTCATCCTCGTCTAATTCTTGTGCAAGTTGGACATGGTATGGATGATATTTATATTTTTTTATAATTCTATTAGCTGATGTTTTTGAAACTCCAACTTCTAATTCCAATTGTCGGCAAGAAACGTGAGGATTTTCAATCACGGATTGGAGAACTAAATGTTCATTACCTTCGTTAATTGCGGTTCTTTCTCGTTCTTAATTGTCTTCGTAATGAATGCTGCCTATTTTCTCGAATCGCTCTTTCAATCTTTCAAATGCTGAAACTTGCGGGTGTCGTGCATTTGGAAATTTTTGCTTATAAATTCGATGGGCTTAAATAAAATTTTTATCGCTTTCACCAAGGACGTAAATCATATTAGCGAGTTCTTCTTTCGAAAAATTCATTTTGTAATTTAGGAAGTAAGTGTGTTTTCGTTCATCTTTCGTTTTACGCTCGTTTGATTAAATTGTTTAATTTTACGATGAATCGTTTAAAAACATCTCAAACATCTCTTTAAAATGGTGGTCTCATACAATATTTATTATAATTACAATTTATGTATTTATTTAATATTTTTTAGTTTCTTATGTATTCATAGCTTGTTTTGACCGACTAATGTTACTCTTCTGCAGTGTTATCAACGAAAAAAATTGAACAAACTTAAATATTTCCGAAACTACTAGAGATAGGTATAGAACTTATTCAATAGAAATGAAAGCCGATTAATAGACGAAGACAAGGTATTAAAAAAATTTAGGGTGTGCCATTTAAAAAAATGAAGATATAGCATTTACAAGTTTATGCTATTGAATTAATTTTTGTGATCACCGTGTATACTGAAATCCAATTTTGACAATCGATTAAGGTAAGCTCATGTATGAATAAATTGTATACCAAAGATTATTTTTTTATCTATAAACATAACTGATGCACGCCTACTTGAATTACTACATAAAAAAGTTAGTTTTTGGTTAACTGCAAATATCTTAAAAACTGTAAGGTTTAGTTTCTAAGTAATTCTTATAAAAAAGATGTAAAATTATAAGGAGAATCGAAAAATAAAATAATATATAGGGTGTTCTATTTAAACATCAAAAGTTCTATATTGTACCGCTTTTATATTATACCCTGTAGAAACCAAACTATTTTTAGATTATGCATCTTATACCAATAGACAACTTTTGTATTTAAAATTATCTTCTAAGTTTAATGGCTAAGGAGCTATCGACCGAATACGCACTATTGGGACACCCTGTATATATATATATATATATATATATATATATATATATATATATATATATATATATATATATATATATATATAACAGTAAAACTGGTCACTGTAATCTACAAAACATAAATGGTTCAATTATCCAAAAAAAATTATTCTGCAAATACCTTATTTCGTTTGCACTTCTAACTCAAGCTTCGAAACGTAATCAACTAATACAAAATATTATTTGCGGAGGTTTAGATATTCTAATATCGTTACTGGATAAGTATTATGTGGCTAGCTTGATAAGAGATATATGTATATATATATATACATGTGTATGTGTGCGCGTGCGCGTGTGCGTGTGCGTGTGCGTGTGCGTGTGCGTGCGTAAGTGCGTGCGTGCGTGCGTAAGTGCGTCCGTGCGTGCGTGCGTTCGTGCGTGCGTGAGCGCGTGCGTGCGTGCGTGCGTGCGTGCGTGCGTGCGTGTGTGTGTGTGTGTGTTTGTGTGTGTGTGTGTGTGTGTGTGTGTGTTGATGTGTTGTACATAACCACAACATAGTTGATTTACTTGTCCACGCTTGCAAATTAAGGGTTATTTAAATATTTTAAAGTCGAAAAGAGATAGATATAGGCAACATTACAGAAACTTTACTTTATTTTGTCAATCAATTAATTATCAATATAATGTTTATGTACAATAACATATGTGTTATTAATTAGATTATTATTAAGTTTTTGGTGCAAAATATTTGTTTGTGTAAAGAATTCAATTAAAAACGTGAAATTGTAATTGTTCACTACACTTCATCTTCTGTATCTGTGTCATCGTTTGGATTTGTAATAATTGGATTAACTTTGACATCATAAACTTTTTCTTGTTTCCAATACTTTAGAATTTCAGCTTCTGCATGTTTAATCGTTTTTAACCAAACTGAAGGTGAAACTGTTTTTAACGCTTCTTTCCACATCTGTTTGACCTTATCATCCCCATAACCATCTCTTCCAATGCGTTTATCATAATAAGTTTTGTTTATTCCCCTTACCATTTCTATTTCGTTAAATTGACAGTGGTAAGGAGGCAAGCGTAAAATTTCATGTCCATGTTCCCTAATAGTATTATTGACCAAACATTGTTTCTCTTCCTTATGTAGCTTTACTATAAGTAGTAATCCCGTTTTATCTGCTTCTTTTTCATAAGTAATTTTTCTTCCCCTAAGCCACTCTGCAATTTCTTCCTTTTTTCCAAATTGTAGTTAGTTGGCGATTGACAATTATGAATGGTAAGGAGCATTATCCATAACGATTACAAATGGCTTTGTTGAATTTTTTTAACCATTTAACATAGTTTTCGGAATTCATACAATCGTGATTATCATTGCTTTCGTTTGTGGTAGAGAACATAAGGTCTCCTCCCTCCGCTAAGCCATCTTCTGTTCCAGCATGTAGAACCATATAACGTTTGCCTTCGCCAATAAGATTCTTAAAGCATTTTAAACTGGAATCTTGCCATATTCCTTTTCTACTTCCTTTTGCAAATATCCATGTTTCGTCGAGATAAACGAACTGCTTACAGAATTCTTATTTCATATAAGTGATGTAACATTTCAGAAATTTTACCCTCATCGATGCAATTGAAGTTTTTTCGCACAGGGATTTTCTATTGTTTGTTTGCTTGAAAGAAAATCCAATGTCCCACAAAGCGTCATAGAGGCTTGTCCTTTTACACTCAACGATTCCTCTTTCTTTAATTTTTGTTAAGAGCGTTGCTAATGTAACATGTTCATGATTAATATACAAGTTGTAAATTGTAGCACGGATTTTACTTTTTTGTCGTTGATCCATGTCTTTTGTTTTTAGAGTTTTTCGTTGAGGTTCATTTTCCTTGTTTTCTTCTTGATTTTGATGTCGTCGTAATGCATTAGAAATAGTTTTGGTGTCAATTTTCAAAGCATCGCAAACCCTTTGATGCACTGCTGTTAATGGTGTAAGGGTCCCCTGTTCTTTTTTTCTTTATTAAAGTATTCCACTAAGTTATGGATCAATTCGTCTACGGTAATTGACCTACTAGGCATGTTGATGTGCTACAAATGTAAACGTAAATGTTATCTCTCTTTGTAAAAACGAATTAATCTTTACCTTAAACGCACACTAGAAAGTAGTGTGGTTCTGAAAATAACCGATCTTTTAAAATATTAACGCAATGAGCAATTAAAAACGAATAAGAAATAAACAAACCGGCGCGCGTACGTAACCTCAATCAACAAATAAGCAAATAAAGAAAGGTTGGTGTCTGTGCTCATATATTTACTTTAAATTACAGACGACGGTCATTTCGCGATTTAATGTATACATGATGACATCGGGATAAGTTAAACGAATGAACTTTATACTTGTAACAATCTCTTCTACAATGTTTGAGAACTTTCTCTAATCATTTCGTAAGTGGGATAAGAGCATTCCCATTAATCAGTATATATATATATATATATATATATATATATATATATATATTATATATATATATATATATATATAATGAGATGATTCAAATTACGTGCAAGTAGCGATGTAATTTGCATAGTGAAATATTACTTTAGTTAGTACAAAATGGTACATTTCATTAAATAATTCTGGATAAGAATGATTAATAAACATTGAGATGTTTGAGAAAGTTAAATATTTCTTAATATAATTTAAATAATGTTAAAATAAGTAATCGACAGCACAGTACATTGAAGTATAGGATATGTTTGTTATCGTTATTGAGTTAATTCAAAGTTTCATTTAGTTTTGTAAGTTTATTATTAAACAATATTCCCCGACGACATGTAATACAGGTTGTGGTTGACAGAAATTAGTTAAAACTAGATTTAGGCTGGTATCAATGTCGCAATTCACATGTACGCAGCCAAGATTAGTGAAAACATTCGTATTAGTGCGTTAAACTCATATTAGTGCAAAAATTAAGAAAAACAGAATAAGCACATTAGTGAGTGACTATAAAACATGAATCATGCAGCAGTTCTGGGATGTGTAATCAACAATTTACGCCATTAAACTAGTGATTGACAACATTCCGACACTAGTCGTAGGAGAACTTATAAACCTACAAAAGTGGTAAATTAAATTAATTTGTGACTTGAACATTAAGTTTAAACACTTACATTAACAGTTATTGTGTTTAAAAGTGTGAAATTTAACATTAAAATTATAAAAACAAAATGAGGTTATGTTTTCTCCTCGAATAAAGATTTTTGTAAAACTATTTTAAATTGAGACAATTTATATAAAATAAATTACTAGAGGTAAAAATAGTGAGGTAGCCTCAATTTTATGTTATAATTCCTTATATTTATGTCCATTTTTGTTAATTTTAGTTTTTAAGAGTATTGGTAGAATTTAAATAATTTTCCTCTCAAATTGGCCGTAGGCATGTTTAAGATGGATATTTGGGTGTAGTAGTATCCCTATTCATGTAGAGCTAGTTTTCAGGCCTGAAAATTCATAGAATTAGTATAAATTGCATAAATAAGTATGAAAATTAACGTAGTTATTAAGTATAGGAATTATTTCATGTTTGGTTTCAAAATTTAGATTATGTAGATTATGGAAATGTTTTTAGATTTAAGAAATTTTAAACAGGGCGAAAGTTATAGGGCTTTGAAGAATTATCGTAATGTGAAAATTATAGTAGCCAATCAGATTTCAGGAAATATTCTCCGTAACTAATGAAAAGATTCGATGATTTGGTTGTCGAGCAAAAACATATATAAGCAAGTGCCTTAGATTCACAAACTCGCTTGATTTTCATCTTTTGCAACAACTTGCCAAAGTAAGCTGTTGCAAAATTTTTTGAAAATAAATTTTAAAAACAAATTAACGTCACTTAGATAATTTAACATAGTGCGATTTAGTATCGGAAGTGTTAACGAAACATTTGATAGTCTTTTGTAGGAATATAATTAAATTAAGGTTAGTTTACCTTTTTAAATTTTATATCGGAAGTTTTCGACAAGTTATAAAAATATTTCTGCAGTTTCGACTTTGTTCATTTTTAAATTATTATTGTGAATGTTGCCATGGATATTTAATTGTGTTGTCTTCGTGCTTTTATCATTATACACCTTGTTTACCAAAAGTGTGTTTAATTTACAACAACCTTCAAATATCCATGCTTTACAAAATTTAATTTGAAGTTATTTATAAAGAAGTGATGAGCCTAAAAATAAAGTTTCGTCAAGATTCTAATAACATTAGTGAAACTTACCAAGTGAATAAGCTGTTCATTTAAAAGAAAATTGGGAGATTGCAGAGCAGAGTTGCAGTTCGCAGGAGCTGTTGTCTTCAACCAACTTCAATAGCAGTAACCTACAAAAGGAGGATTTTATATGTGAGTACTTTATTGTTGACATTGGTACCTTATTGTTATGTTCAGAATTTCTATCCTTTGTAATAATCTTGATGTGCAACAACAGGTATGCATGCCCAAAGGAATGTTATTTGTTCTATAAATGTAAATGTTTTATATTAATATTGTTGTTCTTTCAAACATAGTAATACTTACTTGTATGTCGAGTTTCATGTTGGCTGTGGTCAAATCATATGTTTGCGTATTCACATCGCATGCCCACGTATATTTTAAAAGAATTTTGTTATGTACAGGGTGTAACACAGTTATTAATGCGAATTATAAACTATAATTCAAGTTACTTAATCAATTTTAATCTCTATAGAAATAATAGGACATTATCTCAATTTTTTTTAATCATATTAACTATGGTTATTATATTCAAACCATCAATATAATTCAAATTTATAATCATTTATTTTACAATCTTAAGAGTAGAGTTTCTTCTAAATTTAGATCCCTATCCCCTGTTGATGAGTCTCATAGTTCTACCGACTGAGTATATTTTCCATTTTAAGAGCTTTAGCCGATATTATAAAAATAAATTATAATTTAATAAAATAAATAATTAAACTTAAATTATAAAGTAAATTAAATGTAGCGTATTAATTTAATATAGGTGTGGTAAATATCAGTGCAATATATATATATATATATATATATATATATATATATATATATATATATATATATATATATATATATATATATATATATATATACATACGTAGTTTGTACGTTTTGTTTGGATACAGTTTTTAGTGGGTTTGGACCATTTACTCATTGACAGTGAACTCGAGATGTCGTGTTCAAATCGGGAATATGTATAACTGCATAACATCTGTGCATGATACTTTATCTCGTTATAAGGTGGGCTATAAGAATTAACTGTAACCTTGTGTTATAGCTATAACAATAAAAATGTTTATGTGTGTCTTTTCAGTTTGATAGAATTGAATTATTTTTCTCAAACCACGTTTTACACTATTCAAACTGACATAACTGTACTTAAATGGTGACGAATAAGCTGTTGTACCCTGTCCTCTGAAGGCTTAGCATTTGAAGCAGTTTTCATACCATTTGATACTGTCTAGCAATTTTTTTGAAGAAATGTGTGTGTATAAGCTTTTTCTTTTTCTTTTTTAAGAAAATGATAACTTCCCAGTTCTAATTTAATTAGTGGTTAGTGGTTGTGTAGATTCACGCACATCATAAGTTATCCATCCTTACTTGAAATTTAATGTAGAATATAACAGTAGTGTTAAACTTCGAGGAATGTATCAAAATATCCCAGAATTTTTGGGTAGATATACAGTTATCTTGGAAAAAATCAAAATAATGTTTCTTTAAGTGGGTGTGTGAAAAAGAGTTTTCTTAATTGTGCATTTGAGTCACATTTATGTTGTTCTATCAAACTTAGAAGATAATTTTAAATACGAAAGTTGTCTATTTGTATAAGATGCATAATCTAAAAATAGTTTGGTTTCTACAGGGTGTAATATAAAATCGGTATAATATAGAACTTTTGATTTTTAAATAGAACACCCTATATATAATTTTATTTTTCGATTCTCCTTGTAATTTTTATAAGAACTACTTACAAACTAAATCTTACAGTTTTTGAGATATTTGCAGTTAAACAAAAACTGACATTTTTATGTAGTAATTCAAGTAGGCGTATCTCAGTTATGTTTAAAGATAAAAAAATAATCTTTGGTATAAAATTTATTCATACATGGGCTTACTTTAATCGATTGTCAAAATTTGAAGCAGTTTTTATACCATTTGATACTGTCTAGCAATTTTTTTGAAGAAATGTGTGTGTATAAGTTTTTTTTTAAGTAAATGATAACCTCCCAGTTCTAATTTAATTAGTGGTTAGTGGTTGTGTAGATTCACACTCATCATAAGCTATCCATCCTGACTTGAAATTTAATGTAGAATGTAACAGTAGTGTTAAAGTTCGAGGAATGTAACAAGATATCCCAGAATTTCCGAATTTTTGGGTAGATGTGCAGTTATTTTGGAAAAAAACAAAATAATGTTTCTTTAACACATTCACTGCTAGTTCACAAGGGGTTCTTACCCCAGTGGCGGACATTTTTTTTGAAAAATGTTTGTTTCTTTTGATGTCAGCAATTGATAGTTATTGATGGTAAGTAGTTATATATACAAAATTAGTTTATAATTTTAGTCATTTTGTTTGGCTCCTATCAGAGTCACGCGCACCTAGTCACGAATTTTGACTCAGATGCTGAGCGGCGCCTATCGGAGCCTCATATTGTAGGTCATGTATTTAGATACACATTGTTGCAATAAAAAGACAAGTTTTAATAATGTACTTATATATTAACATACGCAAGAATAATATACCAAAAAAAAATACAAAAAACAACATTTTTATAAAATAAACAATAAACTCAAACTTTTTTTACATAATGATACAGAGCTAATTCAAAAGAAAATCGTATTTTACAAAAATATAAAATGCATTTGTCTTACATATCAAAAAAGAACATACATTTCTTTGAGCACAAAAAATGAGCCAAGCCGTTTTACTAGTGAACGCTGACAAAACACTCACCGACGCAAAATCCAGGCTGTCCTGGACATTTCTCGCAATGGTAAATAGTTCGCATAAGACCGATAACCTAAATTCATATAAAGGCATTCGACTTCCTGAACATTTCTTGTATAGAAAATATGAATTTAGTAACATAAGTTGCATAAAATGGATGCATATTTTTTTGTACCATCTTAGCGTCTTTCTGTCACATGGATAGTAGGAATTCATCTGGTCCTGTCTGTCGATTCCACCCATGTGTTTATTATAATGTAAAATAGCAGTAGGTTTTTGTCGATTGTGGTTTCGTTTATCTACATACTCTACCATCTCGTTACTGTACTCACTTGAGATATATAGAACATCACGCTTATCTCTCCATTTTCCAACCATGATGCTGTCAGAGTACTTGGCAATCGTTTCCTCTTTCTTTAATTTTTTAGTTACCACGTCGTTAAGATTATGTTTTCGTTTGACGTTGAGCGTTCCAGTACAATAAGTGGCACGGCCAGTAAGGCGGCTTGCCAATTCAAAGGAATTATAATAATTATCCATGTAAATGGAATTGCCAGAATCTAATAAATTTTCAAGTAAATTTAGTACCACTTTAGTCGTATGACCTTTTCCGCCATTGTCATCTAAGTCTCCAGTATACACCTGCGATCTTAAAATTATACCGTTTGGCTCTGTTACCATATATAACTTTACACCATATTTGTGGCGTTTATTTTTTATATACTGGCGAAAGATTAGGTATCCACGCCAAAACACCATCGACTCGTCAAGAGATAGTTCTTTACCTGGGTAGTAAATACTTTCCATTTTGGTATTGAAGAAATTCAAAATAGGGCGTATTTTATGTAAACGAACCGTTACAATTTCATCGCGACCCGGATTTTTGGCAAAATGTAAACAGCGTATAATTAATAAAAAACGGTCCCGACTCATATGCGAAGAAATGTCCCTTCCAATAATCTTGCAGTCGGTTGAGTTTGATGGTTCCCGTATGAAATACTAGAGCACGAAATTTTAACATTTCTTCACATGTGACAGACTTCCACCTCATTATTCGTGAATGTTCGGAAATCCCCTCTGAACAAAAAATCTCTTCGGCGTACAGATCATTATCTAGGCCATCACCTGAACCACTATTTGAGCATTGTTATGCACGTAACAAAAGCGACAAATCATCTTGAATAACTAAAATATATATGTTTACTATTCAACGCCAATAAATACAAAATAGAAACAAACCTGATTCATCTTGTTCTGGATCTTCCTGGTCCGATTCATAAGAACCACTATAATCAGAAGGAGTATCCCCATCATTCAGATTATCCAAATTACCAAGTAATGTGTCGTCCTCGTCACTTGAATTCATTAAAATAGATAATAGCTCTTCATCGGTAATATGTTGAGGATTTTTAAATGTTAATTTAGCTCTTTTTCATCTTGAGGTTCCCGGTTCGACCGCAGCCATCACAAAAACACGAAACGAAGACGGCACGGATAAATTCAAATTGTAGTACATAACCTACACGCTCGTGTACGCAAAGGTAACTGCACAACGTGCTCGCGCCAATTTACAACGTTTGTTTACAAGAACGCACGTGGCTCCGATCGGAGACGTGCGCACTACCGGCTGAAACGATGTGGCTCCGATCGGGGACATGCGCACACAATGTGTTAAGTGGATGTGTGAAATATATATATATATATATATATATATATATATATATATATATATATATATATATATATATATATATATATATATATATATATATATATATATATATATATATACACTGCTTTTAATACGTCAATTTAGATGTCGAGGGGACATTCAAAAACAGTGTTCATGGAATTTTACTTTCCACCCCTTAATCCCCACTCCCTCACTTTAAAATTTCAAATTATACACCCTAGCTTGTCATACACCATTTTGGTATTCAAAATACAAATCCAACGGCGTTCAGAAAATTGATTTCCATCGCCTCATTTTGAAATTACAAGCGAGAATGTCAATACTATAGGAATAAATTTGGTTCATTGATTTCATTGTTCAAGACAAAAACAATACTTTATTAAATGCTCAAAATGTTCTCTATTCTTAGGTAAACAACAATACAATCCATTCGTGTAACTTCACTTTATTAAGTGCTCAAAATGTTTTCCATTCTTAGCTAGACAATAAAACAATCTATTAACCGATTCTTCTCTAACATTTTGAAATGTTTCCGCAGTAATTTGCTTTCAAGCTTGAGTGATTCTACTTACAAGGGACTGAATGTTTTCTGGTTGAGGGTTACGATACACGATTGATTTTAAGTAACCCCAAAAGAAAAAATCTAACGGCGTTAAGTCCGTAGATCTGGCAGGCCATTCTATTGCATCTCTTCTGCCAATCCATTTGCCGGGAATCCGTTGATTAAGCCACTCGCGAACACCCTACGCATAGTGTAGGGATGCACCGTCTTGTTGATACTGCAAATTTCTTTCATCTAACAGTGGGTTCCCTTCTTCGCCAGCTTGATTTTTTAAGGCCTCAGTTATAAGCGGATCAATACATTTTTCCAATAAATGTAAATACTAATCAGCGGTTAAATTTTCTTCGATAAACAAAGGACCTATATTACTTCATTTTCAAGAATTCCTGCTCAGACATTATTTTTTCTGGAAACTCCGTATGACCCTCTAAGAACACGTTAGGATTTTGAAGATCCCAATATCTACAGTTCTGTTTATTAACAAAGCCATTCAGATAGAACGTCGATTCATCACTGAAGCAAATATTCTTTACCAAATTGCTGTAATTTTGAATCATCGCAGTCAGTATTTCACAGAACTGAATCCTCCTATCGTAATAATCTTCAGTGAGTCCATGGAGAATGGTAAATTTGTAAAGATAGAACTTGTGACGTTTTAAAGTCTTCTGTATGGAACCAACAGGAATATTCGTTAATGCAGCGACTTTTGGAATTGAATTCGTAGGTTCAAAATAGCTTAAGACCTCAATTTGTGCAGCTTCGTTGAGAACTCGTGGCGTCTTTCTTACTTTGTTACATACTGAGCCAGTTTCTTCAAATTCTCTCACCACAGTTAACACATATTAATATCCAACATTTTTTTCAGGATGCGTTTCGTTGAGAGTCGGGCTGTGCTACGAGCACACTTATTCTGGGCTCCATACAAATAAATAATTTCAACTCTTTCATGAATAGTGTAAACCATGATTCTTGGTTTTATTCAAATTCAATGTTTCAAACTGAAGTAATGAATTGTCAAAATTCAACAACTTAACCGAGACAGACTTGATTAGAAATCGTTTTAGTCGACAATAAATTACAAACTGAACTACGGCTTACCTTAACTGAACTCTGAAAGCAAAAATAATCCAAATCGATAAAAACACGATAAAAATATTCGAGAGAAGAAATATCGTTTCCGTATCACTTCGTATTTCAGTACTTGATAAACTAGGGGTATTGTCTTGAACAATGAAATCAATGAACAAAATTTATTCCTACAGTATTGACATTTTCGCTTGTAGTTTCAAAATGGGGCGATTGAAATCAGTTTTCTGAACGCCGTTGGATTTGTATCTTGAATACCTTCAAAATGATGGATCACAAGCTAGGGGGTGCAATTTGAAATTTTAAAGTGAGGGGAGTGGGGATTAAGGGGTGAAAAGTAAAATTCCATGAACACTGTTTTTGAATGTCCCCCTCGACATTCAAAATGCCGCATTTTTTCTCTAGGTCGAGATTCCATTGCTAAAAAATATTAAGGGTTTTGAAATGAAAGCACTGTATATATATATATATATATATATATATATATATATATATATATATATATATATATATATATATATATATATATATATATATATATATATATCTGTATGCACACTAACGGGTTTGGTTCCTGTATCTAGAACATATTACTTTTAGAAATTTTGCATTATGGGCGCCCTCAATATGAAATACCGCTTCCTATATTCATATGTACTATCCTGAAGAAAGGATGGTGCTAATCTTATATGAAAAGTGTCACAGGTAAAATCTTTTGAGTCTTGTAGATTTAAGCGGGGGAAACGAGGTATGTCGTTTTCATTGAATAATCTTGTACTTAAGTGTTCATTATCCATCTATTTGTACAAGATTTGTTCCACGGGCTTTCTCAAGTATCTTCTTAGCTGATTCTTTCGTAGCACCTTTTTAACAAACTTAAAAATTAATTTTCTCCCACCCATATTGTTTCAGACACAATTTTGGATACATTATTTGTTGTGCATTAAATCCGATAGCAGAATGAAGTTCGTTGAGGACGTGATGTGATCAGTGTCGTGGAGTGGAAGGAGAGTGTGGGTCGGAGTGGATGTGAGGGTGGAGTCGGATTATTTTCAGGTCCATTTTCAACATCTTGATGGTATTTTCAACCCCTTGAAGCCATTTCTACCCCTAATTAGTGACCTTTTGGTTGTATTATAAGCCTTTTTGGCAGTTCAGTTCCAGGAGGGTTGTATTGAAAGAACGTCTTGGAAGGTTGACATACAAATGAATAACTGTTGATTTTCTGTTACTTATAAATAACAGAAATAAAGTACATACTTATCATTAACAAAATTATTTTTGGATATCCCCACGGCTATGTAACAAACCTTTACTATTTAATTAACTATCATGTCTGGGTAAAGTCCACTAATTAGCTACTTAAACAAGTTGACCTTAAGACTTTCACTATTCTATAAACACTATAGCGGATGGGAAAAGTTCACTAGTTACGTAAAGCCAGGCAAGTTGAACTTCAAACCTTCACTATTCAATTAACTCCATCATGGTTGGGAAAACCCACTAATTACGTAAAGGTATGCAAGTCCGCTTCATTCCCAATTTTGATCTTCTAGAAAACAAAAACACAGTTTTGATATTAAAAGATGAGCACGACAAAAATAAAATACACTGATTTTTCATCTGGTGTATTAAGCGGGATGCTGACCGAGTGACATTTTAGTATCATTTTCTAACAGACTACTTTGAATTAAGTTTAAGGTTCTTCTTTGGAAGCACCTCCCACCACTACCTCTACATATAGAAATAATGTTTTGAAAATCATTTCTAAAAGAGTGCTTTGAATTAAGTTTAAAGTTCTGATTTGGAAACACCTTCTACCAACACCGCCTTACATATAGAAATAATGTTTTAAAAACATTTTTAAAAAAGCACGAAAACCATTATCACACATTAAAATACTAAAATACTTTGGGTGTACTTTAAATTTTAACAATCTGAACGTTTCGATAACACTTACAGTTATCTTCGTCAGTTGTAATGTCTGTTAAAATTGTTATAGATGTTGAACCAGTTTTATGAAAGTTGATCAACTTTGACAAAATTGTTTTCAACATTCTTAACAATTTTATTTCTCCTTTTTTAATTCTAGAAAAGTACTTCGAATTAAGGTTAAGGTTCATATTTGGAAACACCTTCCAACACCACCACCTTACACATAGAAATAATGTTTTTTCTTAAAAATCAACTCTAAAAACCCACTTTGTATTAACTTCTGAGTTTGTTTCAACTATCAATACCGACATCTCGTTTCAACATTCTCTAGATCTTAGCAGATGATGACTTTACGGTTCTGATTTTGGAAACAGTTTCCACCACTGTCTTACATGTAAACAGAACATTTTAAGAATCATTTCTATAAGACTACCTTGAATTAAGCTTAAGGGACTGGTTTGGAAACAGCTTTCACCACCGCCTTACATATCGAAATTATGTTTTCAAAAATCATCTCTAAAAGACTACTTTGAATTAATTAAGTTTAAGGTTTAAGTTTGGAATCAATTTCCTCCACCGCCTTACATACAAAACTAATGTTTTAAAAATCATTTCTAAAAATGTACTTTGAATTAAGTTTAAGGTTCTGTTTTGGAAACACCTTGTACCACCCGCGCCTTATATATCGAAATAATGTTTTCAAAATCAACTCTAAAAGACCACTTTGAATTAATTTCCAAGTTTGCTTCAACTGTCAATACCTACATCTTGTTTCAACATTCTCTAGACGTAAGCAGATGATTAATGTTTAAGGTTCTGATCTGGAAACAGCTTCCACCACCGTCTTACATATAGAAATAATATTTTAAGAATAATTTCTTAAAGACTACTTTGAATTAAGGTTAAAGTTCTAATTTAGAAAGACCTTCTGCCACCAATACCTTACATATGGAGATAACATTTCTAAAAGCATTTCTAAGACCTAGTTCAATTAATTAAGCTTAATGTGCTGATTTGGAATAGTCTTCCACCACCGCCTTACGTAAAGAAATAATGTTCTGAAAATCATTTCTAAAAAACTACTTTGATTTAAGTTTAGGGTTCTGATTTGGAAACCCTTCCACCATTACCTTACATATAGAAATAACGCTTTAAAAATCATTTCTAAAAGACTACTTTGAATTAATCTACAGTTTGAAACAATTCATAGTACAGTGTCATATATAAAACATAGCTTAGGAATTTTAGAATGTCGGTTAATTTTGAAACGTGTGGTTGTTGGTGAAGTGGCAAAGTCTGGTTCTCTTAATTGCTAAACTCTAATATATGAATAAAGATGAAATTGAAATTTATGTAGAATTCCAAAAATACCTATTGCAGAAATACCTACAACCCTTACTGCTTTTTTAAGGACACTGTAGGATAGGCTGTGAACAATAACCACATTTTCTTCTTTATCGGTAACAGGTTTTACTTGTACACTTATCTTTTGGAAGCTACCATGATTTTTAAGATCTTTTATTATACGTGAAACTGTCCCTCTTGGGTTTAGGTCTGTCTGGATACCGGTCCTGACAAGTGCGTACTGTTGTAGAGATCCAGCTTAACTTTACTAAAATTTTTGTAATTAATTATTTTTTAATTGCCCTACAGTAATCAAGTTAGATAAAGTTGCATAATATTAAAATCAATTGCAAAAGATTACGCGATATTGCATCACAAATAATTAATTTTAATCCCCTCCGACGTAGATATCAAAAAAAGCATCAAATGCTCTTACGTCAGAGAATCCTCAGCCAATCACAGCGAGAGGACCCCTGCATAGAAGCCGCACCAACCCACCGCGAATTATTTATAAAGAGCGCGGCGCTACCGGAACAAATTCTACCCTCTGCGCGCTCCACTCTCCTCTCTCTAGTCGCTACTCTCGATTCTCCATCATCTAGCATCTAGAACCAAGATCCAGACTGCGCGCGCCTGCCGTACTTAGTTTCGTTGTATACCCCGCCGACCTGTCACACCTGACACACAAACCAGGACGTTGTTACTTCGGGATAACGCCCTGAAGTCAACTACTCCAGCGGCAAGAAAGGTATTCGATCTGATTATACCGCTCCCCGGGAGATCCCTTTGTACAGCAGTCGACGTGCTGGACCCAGAATCTTATAACGGGCTCTCCATTAAACATACATTACACATACAATCACCTACCACCAGGAGAATTAGCAATATAAACAAGCAACACCAAGACCTAGAGGTAATCTCAATACCAGAAGCCGTATTCTTAGAGATCACCCGCGTGACCCTCCAGTTAAATAAAAACGAACACGTGGTGCGTTTACGTAATAAATTGCATCAAACGTGTTCCAGCGTCTCGTGGACCGACTCCAATTTGTTAGATATTCTTCTAATAATATTTCTTAATAAAGAAAATCCGGTAAGACAAACATTCCTGTATCGCGAGTATATTTTCACGCAACGAAAAATTACCCACTATTTCGTTCCTGAAGGCCTGACTTATTTACCAGCATCGTAATATATTACGAAAAGTATACGTGTTTTAGTTCACGCAGTCCTAAAAGATCGTGTAAACCAGCCTCAAATTAATTCGTTTACAACAATTAATAATAGAAGCAATTTTAATAATAACTAACGTAGATTAGTTCGTGATAAACTCTGTCTTGCCTGTATTTAATAGGTAGAATAAGTTTCGCTTATAAGAAAGTTATACGCGTTTAACAATAACAGACGTTTTCTAATAATACAGAATTAATGCGTCTTATTTTCGGGCATAATTAAATGTTATGTATTAATCAATGTAAATACGTTCTCAATTAATTAAGAAATCCTGAGACCATCCTGATCAGTTAGAGTTAATAATCAAACGCGTACGAACAATTTGCATTCAGAAACGTATAAATATTAACCTGTATTTTGTGAAGAATTCCAAGTACTGAATTCACATCTATTCAGCCTGACAGCCAAATCACATAAGAATAGTCATGCTCACCAAGGTTACTTTAAATTATCGATTTTTCTCTTTGACCTGCTTACAAACACCAGCGCGATTGTTGCCCCCTGCTTATGTAATACGGAAAAAATTACACAACGCCACCTGATAAATACCAGGCCACAGTTTACAGGGCCGGCCTAAGCGTTCGTAATAAATCAAAATAAATCGTCATTATCAGGATTTTTGGTCATAACGCACTAGCAATTGAACCATAATAATTTATATTTCCACAGAAACGCCTCAAGAGCCAATAATTCCACCATTACCGTCTGCGGGGGACCAACCAAAACGGGCGCTAGCAGGAAGGACACTCCGGTTGACCTGATATAAAATTTTTCTTGCTGTTAATTTAATTCACCTAGTTTAGTATCTGATAATTTAGTTTTATAGAAGAAATAGGTAATATAGGTTTAAAACATTTTATTGTAATTATTCAAAGTGTACAGTGTTAAGCACCAAAATACGAACCACCCCCGTCTTGTTAAGACAAGACCCGATTTGAGCTAGACCCAGCAAATTAGAATAAACCATTTTAATGACATAGTAAGCAAAGTGGCTTATACTGTTCTGCTAACTATTCTACCACACTCACCATAAATCACAATTAAATTAAAATAACCTTCATTACTGAGATTTAGTCTAGACATGGAGTGGTTTTAACTTCAATTTAACTTTTTAACAAAATTAAAAAAAGTTAATCTAACTGCACCTGTCAAAAATAATAAAAAATACCAAATAAAGTAATAAAAAAGCCTACGTGATTTTAGTTTCTATCAAAAATTACTCTAAATCCTTTGCATTTAATATTTATTGCATTATAACCTTAAACCTTTATACTTTAGCTACATTATTGAGAATACGATGAACTTATACAGAAGTGGGGTGTTCCATTAAAAAATGTAGTTTTGGCAGTTTGAATTGCTGAAATTTTGTTTTAAAAAACTTACATTCTTTCAGTTAGTTGCATATGTCATAAGCACTATACGAAATTTCATCAAATCAACCTTAAATAAGTGCTGAGTAATTAAAAAGTTTGTAAACTAATACAAATGTCATTTTTTCAGAAAAAAACAAATATCTCAAAAATGGTTCAGAGTTTTGACATAGTCATATTACAAAAGTAACCTTAAAATTTAATCTGGAATTAGTTGCAGTTGAAATTTTTGTGTAAGGATTATTAGGAGTATTAGACAGTGGGTCGTCAAAGACCATTATTCGGAGTAAGGGTTGGGCATAATTAAGTGATTTGGGAGTAAAATTGAATAAGAAATTGACATCTACCTGTTTCGTGGCCAATCGCCAATCGGTTAAAAGTATCGTATCAGCTACCGCTCCCATGGGGTAAAATGAATAACAGTAACGATTAATGTCGTCATCGTACTAGCCATACCGCGCCAACTCAACTACGGAGTTGATTTCTGGGAAGCAAACGAATATTGTCCCGGACTTGCGAAAAGGAGAATGGAAGTTTGAAAACGAAGAAATCATTGAACCACTGGAGAACAGGGAACCAGTGACACGATCTCGTTCAGATATAAGTGACCTGACACAGTAGTGAGGGACGACAATTGAGAAAAAGGAATTGGCTACAACTTTATTGGAACACCGCATTAAGACAACTAGCGAACTGGTTAAGTAACGTGTAATAAAATATTATTAATCGGGTGAAGCAGTTGTTATTAGTAATTTCACCCCTAATATTACTTCTATTCCAAATAATAAATAGAAGATTTTGTGCCTTCAGATTAGTCAGTGATTAACCGGCCATGTTCTTGAAATTTGATTTGATTAGATAGCAAATGTGTGTGTGGTTAGATACGTTCGCTTTACAAAAAAGATGTAACTTCAACCTGTAAATAAATGTTAAAATACCTCGGACTTATTTTATAGAAAACAAGTAAACCGTAAATGTAGTAAATGTAAAATTGAAAACAATAACAATTTTATTATAAAATCTTTAGGACAAGTTATAAATTAGAAAATCTTAATACTATTGTTTGTAACTTAAAAAATACCTTATACTAACAATTAGAAATGAAATACCTGTCGTACTTTAAAATTTTGGTTGTCCCTGGTGTACTATTACTGATAAGATATGCTGACGAAGCCTCGCTTTCAATTTTGTTTGTGCAATCAATCTTGAAGTGGAAATATAATAAGAGTTTTGATATTCGTTGGTCCCAAATGAATAAATTATTTTACAAAAGGCCAAACTCGGTTGATTTGAATGGGTTATATTTATAATTTTCAGCATAGCAACAACTTATATTGCGTCATACTCGTTAAATTGAAACGTAATAATACAATGAAGTTACGTAATAGGAGAATGTAACGTAATAAAAGTAAAATAAAAGTAAAAATAACATTAAAAGTAAAAGTAAAAACAAAAGTGGCTGAAAAGTATTAATATAATAGACAGAGAAAAACAGGTTTAGTTAACTCTTACCGTAAATTTTACGACACTTTTTAATAAAAATACTCAAGAACAAAAATAGACGCTGTTCGATTTCATTGGCGTAACTACAACGACTGCAAAAAATAGATGTCTGCGCGTGGATTCAATGTGCCAAACGAAATGCGCGTACTACCTCTACTTTAAAATATCTAAACGTATACTTTTTCAGCCACTAAGGTATGCAATTCACATGACACAAAAATGAATAAAGTTTCCTGAATTATTGTATATTTTAATACAACTCAAAATGGTTTGTTACAAATGGCATTACCGAGTATCGCCATATATATATAGCAGCAAATTGACGCCGAATTAGAGATGTTGAAAATGGATGTGATTGAAAAATCCACAAGCGCGAGCCCGATTATGTTAGTTAAGAAAAAGGATTGAAGTTACCGTTTTTACGTAGATTTTCGAAAAGTCAATAAAGTCATCGAGAGAGATGCTTATCCGCTACCCTGCGTTTCTTGGGTTTAGGTTCTTAGTTGGGATCTTTCCTGGAAGTCAACATACAGTAAGAGGGATGTCATGTGGCCGTGATTTTATCGATTATTTGCCGCTAATCTCGAAATTATAATTTATTTGTTAATGCCGTACATCTGAAATGTAATATAAATTCATGTAATTGAAATTAATAGCACATAAATGTTTGGAAATCTTCTAGATTGTAATGTTTTTTTGTTATCTTTTACGTACTTAAACGGTTTTGAAATTTTTTTACAAGTAGAAATCGCCTTCAGAGTACCTTTCTTTCTAAAACAAAAATGAACCTTCGCTTGTTTATCAAAGTAAGATGAAAGTTTGAAATGAATATGTGATTGATGTTATTGGTATCGATATTTAGAGTAGTTTTTGGTGTAAATAAATGTTCTCGTTATCTTAAATTTTGGTGAATTTTGTTAAATGGATTTGAAATTGCATCATAGAAAATATATTAGGTATAAAATTAAATTGAGTATAAATTTGATACTTCGTCTCGGACTGCATGGTTTACTCGTACTCGCAAACACCCATTTTCTGACCTTGTAATACAAATAGCTATTGATTTGCAAGCTCACAATGGTCCTATTGCTAGCAATGTGTGCAACAAGGACGCAAGTCCACGATTTGCAGCGTGTTCGTTCTAAGATCTCGGCTTGAATTTCAACCATCGCGAAGTCTTTCCAGTTCTTGTGTAATTCAGTGCAATTTGTATAATTTATTGGGGACTTATTGCGCCTTATGCATGTGATATTCGTTCACCCAAAATATACGTACTTTTCTTGATGTTATTGGTAACGTTTACTCAACCAAATTTAACTGGAATCTGAACACTTAAGTGTTAAACAATTATTTTAAGCTTGAGTGAAGTCGCAATTGAAGTTTTTGAGTTATTACCACTGTAAGAAAAATCGAATCTGTCTCTTTTACTTCTCATCCCGCGCACCAAGGAGTACGTAAACTTTGTGTAGAAGTTATAGTTCAGGTCGTTGCTTAAATGGTTAAACATCCTCAACAATCTACGGAGAAAGCAGCTGTTTCATGCGACGTCTCCCGTTAATCGGTTAAAAACATTTTCAAGGTGAACAAATATCATCCCTACAAAATGAAAATAATCCATGAGTTGACCAAAGATGATCCTATCAAACGACTTCGATTTTGAGAGATAATAGCAGAAAAACTTACGGAACATTCTGACTGAAACCTCTTGTTTTTCGCGAAGGACATACTCAATTTCCTCAGAAAATAAACGCGTGGGTGGGAATTTTTGGAGATGTTATGGTACGTTCAATGTTTTAAATGAATACTTAATCGGACCTAGATAATTGCAAATGTAGTAGTTGCTCGAAATCCATACGAGTTAAACCTCAAAGTCACCTTTTAACAAGACACTTCCCGTTTACATTAATTTAGGGATATTAAACAGGGTGTTTGTAAATAAGTGCAAAAGATTTTAGAGGGTGATTGCCGAAGTTATTTTGTGAAAAAAGTTTCTATAAATGTGTGTAGATCGAAATATTCATCGTTTCCGAGATACAGAGGGTATAAGTTTTAATTTTTTATGTATTTTTATTAATTATTTCAAATAGTTTTGAAGATATTGACTCGAAATTTACAAAACTTATGGATAAATGTGCATTTTTGGGTGATCTGAATGCTTCTAGTTGTATCAGTGGCGTTCGTCCGAGAATGCCATAACTTTTTCTAATAAAAAAGGTGTATGTGTAGTATTTTGATAACGTATGTGGCGTGTTTTAAATGTAGCGGAAGTGAGTTTGCATGAAAATAATTTGTTCTGTGTATGTGTAATGTTAGTTTGTATAATTAATACTCCACTGGAATTTAGTGAGGCATTTGTTATCATGTGAGGGAAAGTTTAAATACTGTAGAAAGATTTTCGTGTTGAAAGCGTTAAATTTGGTTGAGAATTAACGTTTTGAGTAAATTGATACAGCACTGGTAAAACCAGTGGTCTTTTTGCTACTGTGTATGGAGGAATTTGGACTAAAGAAATGGTTGTAGATGTATGAGTGAGTAAGTCTATGATATATTGATATTTTATTAACGTGCAATAAGGAATATGTATGCATATTTCTGTTTGTAGAAATTTTTTAATGTGGTCCAAAAATAAAATTTAATGCATGTTCAAGAATAAAGTTGATAGAATGTGAGGGAGTTCGTTAGATTATGCGGAAACAGAATTCGCCCACATGCGAGATTTCCATGGAAAGTTGAGGGAAATCTGGTTAACCTACAGAGTGAATGTAATTGCGATTAATGATTTCTTCGGAAAGCTTTTAGGGAACGTACAAAGTAATTGAAGATGGCTACGTTTATTTCGCATCGTTAGCGTCTTCTTCCACGTTGGAACCTTCGACGTGGCAAAGAAACGCACGAAATACTTAGTTGTGATGGGTGAATTTTGATCTTAATGCAGATTTATTGTGATGTATTGGCAATATGGCGGGCAGAAGGTATATAAGCGAGTGCCCAAATTTCAGGGGTGAGTTAGCTGATTAGAGGTTCTACTCCGAGTAATGGTCGCGCGCGCTGAAAAAGGTGAACTTAGAATGGTAAATTCTGCTCCGCTTTTGAGAATAATGACTTTTTGTGTTTGAAAGAAGCTGGAATAATAAGTAGTGTTGGAAACCATTTATAATGTAAAAGTCATCATTGTGTGTGTGCAAGAATCAGTATACCTTTGATTAGCAGAAATAATGAAAGTAGTAGTACGTAATGTAGAAAGAGAAAGTAAAGAAAAAGCAGTAAGTGTGGAGGAGCGAAAGAAGAGATTGGAGACGTTAATAAAGCAAGTAAAAGAAGTAAAACTCGATTTGGAGTGTTACATACTAAAAACAAAGATGATGAAACTGTGTGTTAGTAATGAGGAATATGTAAAAATAGTGTAGTAATGTAGAAGTATAAAAGGTTGAGAAAGAGGTATGGAAACGTATAATGTTGGAAACGGAGGAGTTTAAATGCATATTACCTCAGCGCTTTTACAAGTACTTTAAAGAAGAAAATCGAATTTAAAACGTTGCTAAACACAAAGTATGTGTTCATGAGCAGTTTGGGTGCAATCGGAAAAACAAAGAACATATCATTTAATAGTTATCCAACCATGCTTTAACTAGAATCATGTTACAGAATTGTACAAAGAGTGTGTAAAATGTTGTTATAAGTATCTCACAGTTATATGTATTAGGTTTAAGGAACTCCATTGTATAATTAAAAAATAAAGACTTCAAGTGTTATGAATTTGTTGTTCTTTTAAGTTAAAGTGACGTAGATAGTAAAATAACTTCAAAAAGCTTTTGTAGTACTGGTTTTCGGTATTCTCCTCTCCAACCCTTAAAGGTTAAACGGTTATTGATTGTCTCTGCATATCTATGTTTGGGCGCAGGAACCTTTTCACAAACGTCTAGTCATTAGTACAGAATTCTACCGTCCTAGGATGTTATCCGATATCGACCTTATTCCTCTAGATAAAAAAGCGTTACATATTATGTACTTTAAGCTATCGAAACACTGCACTAAGAAATTGTAATCTCGCATAAGGAAATAGAATTCCTGACGTACGTATCAAGCTTTAACCCAAAACCTAAAAAATTTACCATATTTGGACGTTTCAAACCTCAGATTCATGTTCAGCATCCCGAAAAACATAAGTGTGATTAGGACTGTACCTAAAAAAGGACACAAACGACAATTATATAAATTGCAGTATAGAAATGGAGCAAACAATGTAAATTTGATGTGTACGCCTAATGTTTCTATCAATTAAATAACATTTATATAAGGTGTTGTAAATATAAATGATCTCTAAATTAATAAAAAAAAAAGATTTAGTATCTCTAAGAAATGTTAAATAAATTTGTAATATGTGTAAGTGAGAGACCTTGAAGACGATGAATAAAGTTTAATTGTTTAATGTCTATCTTTTTGTACAATGATGTGTTTCGCTTACACACATCGCGACCTAAAAGCTATTGAATCGCTTTCTCGGATTGCTCTCATATGTATTCATCAAAAATACATGGATATACCTATAATTCGGAAAAAGTCGGAGTTATATCGAACAATGGGTTTTATTTGTTGTTAACAATGCATTCTCATTCTTAAAAATTCGTAAGAAGCTGATAGGGACAACAGATTTTCTTTGTATAAAACACGCACAATGCATCTGCATTCTTTAAAAAATGTAACAATTATTTTTAAAAATTTTAACAATTTAAGCTTCCCAAAATTACATTGCATAATTAGTAATATAATAATTAATAGACTTTGATGAAAATGTGTTATAAAAAAATTTCGCTATAACCTTTCAGCGGGCGCGCCTAAAATTTCTGAAGAGCGGGCGCGTGTCGTAAATTATACGACACGGCATTTACGCCAGAGTGAATATATTTTGAGCTACTTTCGTATATCTCAGAATAATGGGAATAGAAGAAATGAATGGAATGAGAGCAAATGATTAGAAAAAACTTTATTATCCAGTTAGAACAAATAAAATATTAGCACATGTGACGAAATAAGGAGATACTATTTTTTGCTTCATTTTGTTGAAGTTTCTATCACTCCAGATTATCACCAATAAATAACTCTAAAATAACGATTACATTTACGAATCTGACTCGGCATCCCCATTTATGCAGTCTTGATATACAATCTCAGTTTTTGAGTGCTTCTTTCATGTAAATCGTTTACACCGACTGCATTTCATTGATGCTGATGTTCTCTTCTTTTCAATGACACATGAGTGACAAACACCACGTCTAGGAGAGTTTTCGGTTTCGTTTTTTGTTTCTTCAGCCGGACAGTCATTTTCTTTCAAAAAAACTTGGATATCTCGTGCAAGAGTTTTGAGGTTCGATCGAGAAACCAATTGTTCTTTCATCAGGCTAAGTGCCAAGTTCTTTAGGAAAATCCTTCGAAATTAGGAGCCTTTGTTGGACAAGTACATTTGTAAACAATTTGGGCATTTATACCTCCAATGTTCATGAGGGTGTAAAAAATTACACAAGGCCATCGTTTAGTTATGCGAGAAACCGAGTATGCTGCACACATTTTATCGACAGTATCAACGCCCCTTTTGTTGCATTATAATCTAGAATGATATTTGGTTTTCGCCTATATGGATCTATCCGTCATCGTCATGTAATGTAGACAGCAATATTACAGCTTTATTTTGGCGGGGTACGTATGATACTATCACTTTATCTTTCTGAAAGCCAAATAACGAGGACTGAACTCTTCTCTCTTTGCCAGGTTGAAACTCAGGAGGAATTTCATTTTTGTTTTTCTTCAACGTGCCTAACAGCCATATTTGTTTCGTAACCAATTCGTCAGCTAATTAAGCGCTGGTGTAATAGTTGTCCACTGTCAAGTTCCGATTTGATTTATCAATTGCGACTACAAGTCGTTTCACGATATCCGTGGGAGAATTAAACGTGGCAAATGGCCCATCCGGTTGTTTCCCACAATATATCTCCAAGTTCGAAGTGAAGAAGTATTGGGCGTCACACAAAGCATACATTTTTATTCCATACCTCTCAGGTTAGCTAGGTATGTGTTGGACGAAACTGCAGCGACCTCTAAATGTATGCAGCATTTAAACTATCGTCGTGCATTCACGTAAATGGAAGGATCTTTTACAATTGCGAACGAAATCTTATCAAACTTTCGTCTGTCAGCCCTATTAGTTTTATCATCAAATCTCAGGCAACGTGTGATGAATAAAAATCTCTTGTAGATAGCTCATGACCGCCCTGGCGAGTTAAATTTCGGCTCCATCATTGGAGAAAATTTATTTTACATTTGCGTGATGAGATTCATTTACCCCGATGAAATAAAGTAATCCTAAGTATGCAAAAAATTCTGCCTTTCGATATTTCTGCAATCTCTTTCTCTAGAAAATTCGTGATTAGTTCGCAGCAGATCAATATACATATTTGTGTATTTGAATACATCGTCTAACATGAAGATATCAATAATTTTGAAAAATGCATCTAGTTCACTTTCTAAGCCTGTAGAATGTGCAGTAATGCCAAGAGGTACTTTTACAACGTTTACTGTTTTAGTTTTTGACGATTCCGTACATTTGTTTTTATACCATTTTGTCGTTTTATTTTTCCGACAAAAACTCCACAGCGTACCTCTTCTTTTTCTAATTCATCAGATGAGATTTCCTGTTCTGTGGCACTATCACGAAAATTCTGTTCAGCTTCCTCTTCAGAGAATTCACTTTCAGATGAAGGGATGTAGTCTTGGTCATCTTCTATAGGTTCATCCAATAATTGTTGAGCTATCTTTTCCAGTTTATTATCTGATAATGGTTTTCGTGACATCATAAAAAGTATATCTGGTGTCAATGTTCACAGTAACAACACAGAATTGCACTGTAATGAAAAATGTAGATAAGTAAATACGCACAAAATGATTTTATTCCTAAACTTACACAGACAGGCGCCTGTCGTAAATAACGTTAGGCTGGAAAGGTAGAGAATATTACAATGTAATACACAAGTCTCAAACCACATAAATGAACCAATTCGCACGCGTGTTCAGAACATGCTAACCTACGAATAGAAGAAGGGATATACAATTTGGACGCCGAATACAGAAAAGAGGGGATACTTTCTAGATTTGTCGTAAATTTTCCGACAGCGCGACAGCTCGAAGGTAAATAACCATCGGTACCATGAATTTTCCTTTATATAAAACAATAGGTTTGCATTCATAAAGTGTGCATGTAATTTAAAAAATGCAATATTCAATGTAAAATGACCAAGGGATTTTCTTTGTATAACAATGAAAGTATTCATTGTGGTAGATTTTCCTTCTTAAACAATTTGTATGGAAAAACTGTAATGTAGTAATTAAGCTTTTCAAAACTACATAACATAATTAGTAACAATTAATTTAAAGGGTGAACCATTCACGGTACGCTTAGAACAAAGGTTTGAGAATAAATTCATATAAAAGACGTCATCCCTACACTAAATCTTTAATTGGTGATCAACCCATATTGCGGTTAACATCTACAGAGACACATTGAACGAATCATTAAGGATCTTTCAAAACGTACATTTTGTGTGTAAATCAGATATTCACACCTATCTTCCGTATGGCTCTTCTAAGTATGGACCCTCCGAAGAAATACGCATTTTAATTCAAAGGCAGGATCTAATTACTACTTACGATAGTTTTCTGTACATAGAAGGTAAGCTGAAAAAGAGGACGAGGGAAAATCATGCAACTTAATCAATAATTTCCCCAACATTCTTTTCGAAGAAATTCGTTATGAGTTAGGTGGCAAAAGAGTGGACGTTTGCCGAAATTCCGACTTAAGATCTACACTTAAAGGATAATTTTCTTATACGATAAGCAGGAGCAAAGCATTAAGCCATTTGAGGTGGACACAACGGATGAGGAACCATTACAAGTAGAATTCGATGAGGGAAATGGTGAAAAATCCTTTACAGTATGCATACCATTGTAAAGGAGTAAATTAGATCCATTCAGGGTCTTGCGATCTGCATTAAAACCGACAAATCTGTAAGTAAATCGAATTTTTTGTTAATTTAGGGGATCATTTACACAAATACACACACACTTCTTTCTTCATATTTTAGTACATCTATGTAAATCTATACTAAGTTTTCTGATCAGTGCAGTGTTTCGATAGCTTAAAGGAAATAATATATATCACCTTCTCATCTGGAGGAGGAAGGTCGATATCGGATAACATCCTAGGACGGTAGTATTCTGTGCTAATGACTAAACGCTGGTCAAATGTTCCCGCGCCCAAACATAGATATGCAGAGACAATCAATAACCGTTTAACCTTTATGGGTTGGAGAAGAGAATACCGAAAACCAGTACTACAAAAGCTTTTTGAAGTCATTTTACTGTCTACATCTCTTTAGCTTAAGAGAACAACATATTCATTACACTTAAAGTCTTTATTTTTAATTATACAATACAGTTCCTTAAACCTAATACATACAATTGTGAGATACTTATAACAACACTTTACGCACTCTTTGTACAGTTCTGTAAAATGATTCTAGTTAAAGCATAGTTGGGTACTATTATATGTTATGTTTGTTGTTTTTCCGTTTGCACCCAAACTACTCATGAACACATCCTTTGTATTTAGCAGTGTTTTAAATTCCTCATCTTTGAAATACTCGTAAAAGCGCTGGGGTAATAAACATTTAAACTCCTCCGCTTCCAATACTATACGTTCACAATACTTTGTATTAATTACTGTTACATTAATAACTTTATATTTTTCGATATCTCCAGGTCACATATATTTTTATAGAGTTTTCAAAAGTGCTTTGGTTTAACCCTGCTAATTCCATGTTTGACAAGTTACTAACCGACTGATCTCAACACACTGTGATCTATATAAGAAAAATGTATCACCTTTGACCTTGAAAATCCTGTTTTTTCTATTTCCCAGGGGAGTGACCTTGAAATTTAGATAGTGGGGGAAGTAACGCTTATTTTGCTGTTTGACCTTGACGAGCGCCAATACAGGAACCCTTGACCTACCTTTTAGCATAGACAACAACCTTTCTTCAACAAACACCTATTCCGCGAATCGTTTAGATTTCTAAGAATTGCTCCTTCAGGTGGCCTTGAAAATCGATACTAGTAAATTTTGACCTTGACTCCATTTATCTATGAACCTACTTTGGCATAGGCAGCCACAACCTGTTTGAATTGTAATATGATACCCCTGAAGGTGACGTTGAAAATTAATTTCAAGGAATTAACACATGACCCGGACTCGACTAAATTCCAAGAATTGTTTGGTGACCATGAATATTTCCCGTCAAAAGGGTGTTACCTTGAAAAACCTCAATGGATGACTCGCAGCTTTAATGAACTTGGCCCATTCTAAGAATAATCCTACGGTTAGCCTTGCAAACTGATTTCTAAGGATACCCGCGCAGACAACCTTGAATATTGATTTCTAGGAATTGTAATAACTTCTAAGACTTATCCAAAGAATTGCTTGAACAGTGTGGCCTTGAAAATTTATTTACTTGGTGACCTTGAATACATGACCTTGACTCAATCGAGAATTGTTTGGTGACCATTTCCAGCGAAAAGGACGTTACCCTCATGGATCACTCGCACTTTCATATAGGTAACATTTTGCGATACTAGACTTTCGGCGAAGGCTGTTTAGGCGACCCCCACTCCCGCCCTCCACGAAAATAGCCGCTATAATCCGAACACTGACGAGTACTTCTAATATATCGGCGATGTATGAACGGTTTAATTTATTCCTTAGCAGTCGCACGAACTATTAATATCGATCCTTCTAAAGTGTTTAGTGTTTCCAAGCTTTGTGGAAGAAAAATTAAACCAACAAACGAAAGGTTTGGATAATGGCTGTTATTGGAGAATTTACGAAATAGCAATCTTGTTTCGGATATAAGTAATATCAATTTTGTGGAAAGAGAGGTGTTGTTACAAGACCAGAGTTTAGAATCATTTATACCCATTACTGATTCGTGTTGCGATAACATAATGGTTGTTAAAATTTGCGTAATAGAGCATTGCAATGTACAAGGAAAAACACCACTGGTAAAGAAAGACATTTGTGGTTCGTTTAATAGTTTCCTCCGAGGAATATTTGGTAAATTTGTTTCGGCTAGGCATGGAATCAAGGCTAAGCTCCTGATTATTTTGAATAGCTCGAAACGATTGGCATTATGTGTTATGCAGATTAATGATTTGCAAAGGGTAACTTAAAAATAAATATACCCAGACAGTTCGTATTCCTTACAAAATCGATTTGGCCGATGTTAAATTGGAGACCCTTTTATATGAATTGTCCGATTTATTAACCCAACTTAAGAAGGAAGACTACTATCTTTTGGATTTGGACATTACACAAGATTTAGTAGGAATATTTAATAAGGAAGAAGTATGCCACTATTTAATTAACAATTTTAATTTCTGTTTTCAAGGCGAGTGCAATAAAAATTGTAATGTGGTTGTAGATAACGATAATACGGTTGGTATAGACTGCCTAACTTGGTTAACTTCTAATGCTAGAATAAAAATTTTCAACAAATTTGTTTGCCAAATAACAATCCGTGGTGTTAATAAAACTATCGGAAACCATCTTATATATTTTCTAAATTGTCCGGATGCAAGATTAAAGGAAACATTTTATTCTACGCAGGACAAGAAGTACGGAATTACCAGATTGGAAGCAACAATTTACAACTATAGCAACGAGGCTTATCATTCTGGAAGCGAGATGTAAAACTGGTAAATTCAGTTTTCAAAATCTTACGTTCAATTTTATTTTAAGTGCAATTTTCATATGTTTGAAGTGAATTATTATGTTTACAAATGGTAATGTACTTTTGGCTGAATACAATACAAATGAATGGGGAGGGTGTTTAATTTCTCAAATGTTGCCAAATATAACATATTTCCTTAAACACTTACACATGCACATCACACATCCATTAAATTAATTTAACCTTTACATCATTGATACGTTAGGACTACTACAAGTCTATCATTAATTTGTATCATTCCGCATTCCGAACTCTCATATAATTATTAATAAAAATAATAATAATTATAGTCCCCTTTGTGTGCTATAATTGCAGTAGGAAAGCATCTTTTTAAGACTACTAAAATCCTTTTATTTGTATCATTCTTCATTCGGAATTCATACAATTAATAACTGATTAATAATAAATTGAGAATATAATTCCTATTAACTATAATACCCCTAACCGATCATTGAAACATGATTCAATATGTGGTCATATTAACTTTTATAGATGACCCTCTTCGTATTTTAAAAGTGTTACTTGATTATTTCAGTCTTATGAGATAACATTTTAGTAATGATAAGTTGCTTTCAAGCTTAAGAATATTTTCATTCATTACTAATATATCATTCATCTAACCTAATCATACAGGTAGGACAATTTATGTCTTGTTACTGTCCTGGTATGCTTTTGGTGCCTTAGTTACATACCGATAATGTAATATATAGAATTTTACTTGTTATTGAAATAAAATATATTTAACTACTCCTGAAAACTTTTATTTATCACATCTGCTACATGCAAAATTTGTAAAAACTAGATACACTAGGTGGGATCATAATATTAAGAGTAAGATTAATTTACTTAATTTTCCAGTTTTAAGTAAGGTTTTACCTAAGCAAGTGTCACACAGATCACGCTAAATACTTGCTGTTGATGTAGTAAGCTGATATCAACATAAGGTCAAAGAAACGTAAGGTAGATAAAGAGCTGTACTTTGTGTTTTAGTAAAGGAATGTGTATAACAACATATGTTTATATTAATAAAAAATATCATCTTGGAAATGTTTATTCTAGATTATTTATCCTAACTACATACATATCTCTAGACCATCAATAAAATTTCACAACCTTTTTACTTATAAAATGGAAATTAAATGAGATGAAATAATAATTCTAATCACCGTTAAGAATGTGAGACTGATTTAAAACAATGAAAACCCATTCTAACGCCTAATATAATAATCAAAACTATTTATTTAAAATTACATATGAATACAAGCTTATTGTATTCTCCTTAAAACAAAGAAAACTTTTTATAAAGCTTACTAATAATGAAAAGCCATTTATAGATACAAAACACGCAAATTTCTTTGTCTAGCGTTCTGCATACATTAAAACTATAACTAAATCGATTTTGTTATTTCCTTAGAGATCATTTCCAAACTTTAATATAAAAATTACCGAAACATTAGTACATCAAATTAACCCCATTTCTATGCTGCAAGCTGTCATTGTTTGCACTTTTAGGTCCAAGGATAGTCAATTTAGGAATAAAAAGGGCTGAAATTTATGTTTTTTGGAACGCTGAGCATGAATCCGATGTTTGAAACGTCCAAACAATTTTTTAGGTTTTTGCAAAAAAAATCAATTTAAATCTCCTTTATACAAAGGAAGGTCATTGTATTTTTCATTATAACGCTTTACTAATAAATTTTAGTTCACATATGCATAAATGCCATTGAATGATTAAAAACAATAACGATCTACTTTAAAACCAGTAAATTGCTTTTTATTTATTTAGGGATCATTTTATATAGACGTAGTACATCAAATTTAAATCTGCATAACTCCCTTTCTATACTGCAATTTCTGTCATTGTTTTTTTCCAATAAATTTTTTATACGTTGTATATATGCCAATTTCACCTCCTTTATGCCCGTTCCAACGTACGTCAGGGGTTACATTTCCTTATGGAAGATTTCGATAAAGCACATATGTTTCTCATTTGGAGGAAGAAGGACGATATCGGATAAAATTCACGTTTATCGAACCGCGCCCAAACATAGACATGCAGAGCCAATAAGGAACCATTATGGGTTGGAGAAGAGAATACCTAAAACTAGTACTGCAAAAGCTTTTTGAAGTTATTTTACTGTTTACGTCTCTTTAACTTGAAAGAACAACATATTCATAACACTTAAAGTCTTTATTTTTTAATTATACAGTTACTTAAACCTAATACATATAATTGTGAGATACTTATAACAACATTTTACACACCCTCTGTAAAATGAGTCTAGTTTTCCGAGTGAACCCAAACCACTCATAAACACACCCTTAGCAGCGTCTTAAATTTTCTTCTTTAAAATACTTGTAAAAGCGGTGAGTTAATATGCATTTAAACTCATCCTTCCCAACATTTCATGCTTCTACTTTACTACACTATTTTTACATATTGCTCATTGCTAGTACACAGATGCATCATTTTTGTTTTCAGTATATAACACTCCAAACCGAGTTTTACTTCTTTTACTTGCTTTATTAACGTCTCCAACCACTTTCTTCGCTCCTCCATACTTACTGCTTTTTCTGTACTTTCTACCTTACGTACTACTAGTTTCGTCATTACTGCAAATCAAGAGTATACTGATTTTTGCACACACAATGAGGAGTTTTAAACCCTAACACTCAATCATGGTTTCCCACACTACTCTTTATTCCAGCTTTTTTTAACATAAATAGTCATTCTTCTTCTCAAAAGCGGTGCAGAATTCTAAGTTCATCAATACATCATTTTTCTCGGGGTCAGAACTGATCTAAGGCACCCCTAGATGATAAGCCTCGTTGACACAGTACCTATAACTATTGTAAAAGCTGTCCTTTACCCCTAAAAGTAGGTGATTTAAGGGGATTATCCACATTTCTCCATAATATAGAAACTACCCCCTACCCCTTGATCCACAAAGAATACCCCCAAAGTAGATGATTTAAGCGGATTAGCTTTTTCTATAATATAAAACTAGTTCTATCAGTACCTACTTTCACATTTCTAAGAATTGTACTTGGATGCAACCTTCCTATTTCCACGAATTGGGATTTCTAAAACTTTAACACCCCACGACCAGATTCCATGTTTAGGTTTTGACCTAGTTAAATTTAGCCTCAGCCACGATTAATGAGCTACTTGGCTCTGTAGGGGGAAACGGTTACCTGTGTTGAGTGACGGCTCCCCTGTTTTGGAAAACGGTTATCTGTTTTTGGGCAACGAATCCGGTTCTTAGGACCTCATCCTGGCGGTTAGGACCATAGTATGAGCCCACGTAAGCATAATATTTTAATTATTACAAACAACACTTTAGTCAATAACCTTGATATTAGCATAGACAACAACCCCATCATTCTTCTTGTTTCCATGAACTGATTCTATTGTTAGAATTGAGCAATGGAAACGCCTATTTACTATTTCCAAGAACGTAACCTCAAAGGAATGCTAAACTTGTTGACCTAGATGGATAGGGTGGGGTATTTATACCTAAATTGTGATCACAAAAACTTTAATTTTAGTAAATTCTGTACATTAGAGAAATATGTTGATAGTACAATATTTCATACAGTGTTATGTGAATTAATATTATACTTAGCATTTATAACATCTTGAATGTACTTTAATTGAATAACGCAATTCGATGCATAAGTTTCCCTTTGATGCGAACACCCTGTATATTATGACAATTAGGCTCAATTAGAATTTAATTTGTGTTTTTGCATATAAGTTTAAGAGACGTAGGTTTGTAATAAGTCACGAACAATGTCTCAAAGTAAAAGGATCTCAGATCCTGATATGAAGGCTTTAAGGAAAGCTGAATTTATGGCTAGTAAACATTATAATGAAACCATGAAAATACCTATTAGGAAAGATGATGATGATGTATCGTGGACCACATTAAACGAAAATCAGTTGAAGGAAATTGAATGTGAAAAGCAAATAATAAATAAAATAGATATGATCCAGCGAAGGTATTACAAAACGTTAAGTCACTTCCCATAATATGTATATTTACTTAAATCGATTTTTTATCTGTACATATAAATAAATATTGTGGTTAATATGAGTTTTATAAAAAATATATTACTTGTTAGATGACCTTGAAGCATCAATCTGAACAATGCATCGTCTTTATTCTTGATTTCTCAGAATTTCAGAAGCTATGGCTCAGCCAAAACAATGAATCGCCTTTGTTCTTTTATCAGAGGTGTGACCTTGAAAATTATAAGCACTAACCTTGAAGATTCGTCTTGAACAATGGATTGCCTTTGTTCTTGAAAGTTGATTTCTCAGAATTGAGAAGAAATTATAACGGAACAATGGATCGTCTTTGTTCATTTCTCATGTAACCTTGAAAGTTATAAGCATAGACTTTGAAGCGTTGGCTAGAATAATGGATCGCCTTTGTTCTCGATTTCTTAGAATTGAGGTGGGCTGTAGCTGGATACCAATCTATTTTTAGGAATCATGACAGACCAATGAATCGCTTTTGTTCTTTTATAATAGATGTGACCTTGAAATTTGTAAGCATAGACTTTGAAGCGTCGTCTTGAACAATGGATCGCCTTTGTTCTTGAAAGTTGAATTCTTATAATTGAGATGTATTTAGATCACAATCTATTTTTAGAAATTATAACGGAACAATGGATCGTCTTTGTTCTTGATTTCTCAGAATTCAGATGTATTTAGATAACAATCTATATTTATAACTCGACCAGAACAATGAATCCCTTTGTTCTTTTATAAGACATGTGATTTTGAAAATTGTAAGCATAGACTTTGAACCGTCGGCTTGAACAATGCATCGTCTTTGTTCTTGATTTCCTAGAATTGAGGTGGGGGTAGCTGGATAACAATCTATTTTTATAACTCGACCAGAACAATGAATCGCTTTTGTTCTCTCGTGTGACCTTGAAATAGGGGGAGAACGGTTACCTGTGTTGCGAAATAGATATCTGTTTTGGAAACGGACCCCTGTTTTGGGAACGGACCCCCTGTTTTAGGAAACGTCTACCTGTTTTGGGGAACGGAACCACTTGAGGGCACTTTGCTGGGGGGCGTGACCATAGTAAACACTGCTTGACGACCTTGAAACATGCATAGACAACACCTCAGGGCTTGAGACCTAGGGCAATGTGATGACCTTGGAAACCACGTACGTAGAGGAATAGACGCAGGTAACCTACAATTGACGAGGACAATCAATGACCTTGAAACACAATCTAGTAACTTTTCTAGTGACTTTCAAAACTAGTTACTTCAGCGGGGACCTTGAATAGACTTAGCAAGGTTACCAACCTACCACGTGGCCTAAGGTGACCTTGAAGAGACTTATCAAGGTTACCAGCCTATCACGTGGCCTAAGGTGACCTTGAAGAGACAGGTTTACCAACCTTTCCTACCACGTGGATGTGTTCGATCACCTTGACCTTGAATACCATTGACCTTGAAATTTAAATTTCACGCCAAAAGTGAGCCAGAACCAGTCTAGTATATCAGCGACCTTGAGTAATGTACTTAGCCGCAGGCAATGTGTATGATGACCTTGAAAACCATGTACTTGGACGTAGGCAATGTGTATGTGAGTTGACCTTAAGCAAAAACACTCGTAGAAAAGGTATAGTAGAAAAGTGGGACAGAAGTAGGGTAGTATATCTACTTACAAAAGATTTTATACTATTAACCAAGTGACATAAAGCAGAAGTAGGTTACATAAAAATAAAATGAAATCATGGATATTACTTGTCCAGTACCAATGGCGGTATATAACTCTCGTGTAATCTATTCTGAGACGTCTGATAAAAATATAACGTTAATAAAAAATATAGTACAATTTGGCGTAAATATTAATTGATCTAGGAAGAAGTGATATCAACAAAAAGAAAACCATACATGTGGGAAGATTGAAATAGTCTACATTGGTGGTGAATATCGGAGACCACATGTCAACCGAAGGAAATTTATCAAGAATGCGATGTGTTCGATGTGCTATCACTAAGATGGACAAACGCATCTTCGTAAATTGTGTAATGCTCCTTTATGCTTCGAATGTTTTGCTCCCTATCACACTTAAATGTTAATTTTTGTACACCCCTGTTGGGAGATATTATCCCAATTATTTATATACTTTGTTTTAAACAAATAAATATAATTTATTTTTTTAATATTTTTTGGGAACTATTTTAATCATATTGAAGAAATGTAAGCATGTATACCTTAAAATTTTCAAAAAAAAATAAATCACGAGCGAAAAGGAAATCTTATCCTAGTTTAATATTAAGTAATTTTAATTTTTGCGATGGAGATATGGGCGGTTGAAGAAAAATGTAAAAGTAAGTAACGAGAATACTCTTAACAGCAGTTTATGTCTTAAAATTATCAGAAAACAAAACTTTTAATAACAATTTTCGTTAACAAATTAACAGGAACATATCACAAAAATGCACATAAAATAACGAGGTGACAAACAAAAATGGTTCAGTTCAAAATGTGATCCACACTAAAAATCGTAAGAACAATTTTGGTTGCCTAGCAAGTATTACCACAATAAACTGAGAAAATTTTGCCTTATTTGACGTTTCATGTCATTTGTATCAAACGCTATTTCAATGTAAATATAATTTATCATCTGCTTTGTACCAATTAGAATTAACTTAATTACAATTAAATAGTGCCTTATCCATTTTCAAATGAGGAATACAGTGATGTGGTATTCCTGTACGACTTGTTTAACGGTAACTATTATGCAGCAGCAGCAAAATACAAAAATCGTTTTCCAAATCGTCGTGCACCTACTGACAAAACGATAGCCCGGAATTTTCACTGCCTTCGAGAAAGAGGAAGTTTTCTTACACATTGAAGTGATCGAGAGTCTCCACGACATGCGTTTGCAGAAGAGGTGGTGAGACAAGTTGAAATCGGTAGCCGAACGAACATTAGACTAATAAAATCAGCCACCGGTAGAAGCAGGACCATGATTTCGAAAATTTTTAGCGAAAATGGATAGGATTCGAATCTCCTTAAACCCGTTCAACACCTTCCCGGCGATTTGACTCCAAGAGTTCGGTTTTGTGAATGAATGATCGATCACACATGATGATAACATTCCTGTTACACTATTTTGTGACGAGCAATTTTTTCTCGGGATGGACTGAACAATAGTCATAATGAGCACGTTTGGTCAGATGAAAATCCTCATGGAATTACTATTACACAATGGACGAAATGCACAAACAATTCCTGGAAGAAGATTTACCAGCATGAATTGAAGATGTTCCCTTAATTGTACGCCAAAACATGTGGTATTTGCAAGATGGGTCTCTTGCACACTACGGGCGTGTTTCCCAACCGATGGATTGATAGAAACGGACCTGTACACCGACCGCCCAGATCACCAGGTCTCTCACTTTTGGACTTTTATCTGTGGGGCCATGTTAAGTCGTTAGTGTACGGGTGGAGTAAACCATCTTCAAGAACAGTATTTATTGAACGAAGTTTTGATGCATTTACCAACATTCGTGACAATTTCGCAAATAACCGAATGGAAAAGAGCGCTGGGAAGGCGTGTGGCATTATGTATGGAGGTTGGTGGATCTCATTTTGAACAAATTTTTTTGTTCGTCACCTGGTTATTTTATGTGCATTTTTGTGCTATGTTGTGTTCTTGTTAATTTATTAGTGAAAATTGTTATTAAACGTTTTTTTATGATAATTTTAAGACTTAAGCAGCTTTTAAAAGTATTCTCTTTACTTACTTTTACATTTTTCTTCAACCGACCATATCTTTTTAGGGGTTAGGAACTGGGAAAAGTTGCACATAATCATTTTTGCTTAGACTTGTTCAAAGAATACGAATATGAATTCTTCGTAGTTCACCCACGTACACCCTCTATAATAAACTGTTACCGTCTCTGAAAAGCCAACCACTATTTACTTTTTTCTGAAGACAACTGTTGTCAACATCGCAATCATAATTGACCCTATTGTATTAAGCAAATTAAAGTTGCTGGAAGTATTACAGAAAGACAGGAAATGATTAATTTCTCACATTTAATAATACTTAATACTTTAGTTAATAAGAGAGCTTTAAAATTTCAGCTATACATAAACGAGTTAATTACATAGTAAACGTAATGTAAACGATAGGTATTTACATATAACTTAATCTTAAAGTTTGTAAAATTGTATGTACTCAAGCTAAAATGGCAAAATTGGCAATCTTTTAATATTTATCGAAAACCACCTAAAATCCTTATGTTTTGATATCTCCAATGATCATACTAAAATGAAAGCAAATCATAATAAAAAGTGAAGGTTTTATTAAAACAAATAACGGTAATGAAATAAATGGAAAGAAATTAGTCACCCTTAATATTTACTTAATACTATCGCTAAAGGTAAGAGAATTTAGTATTCCTATTGCAAATTTTAGTTACACATTATTAAACAAATTAAAAAGTGAAATAACGTACACGATAACTATTGAAATCTAATTTTATCTTAATTTACTGTAGAATTGCAAAGTAAAAAGTGGCAAACAAAAAACAGGAAATCATTAATTTCTAACATTTACTAAAACTTACATAATAATTTGGTTAGAGATAAGATAGTTTTGCCGCTATCAAATTAGTTAATTAAATGTTAAAAATAACATAAACGACGGGTATTTAAATTTAAATTTATTAAGGTCCTCAAATTGTATGTAAACAAATTACAATTACCGGAAATTGAAAACAATTTAAACATTCGGATCTCATGTTTACTATCATATCAAGAGTCAATAAGCTATAATAAAATGTAAAGGTTTTGTTAAAACTGGTAACACAGGTAGAACGACGAAACGAAATTAAGTCTTTAACATTTATTGAAATGTTGACATTTTACTTGATTATAAACGTATTTTGTTGATCCACATCAAATTTAAGGCGTCCACAAATAAGCTAATTCATTATTAATGGTAAAAACAGCGTTACGTATTAAAATATGATTTTTTTACAGTGAATCGTAAGGAAAATTGTCACATTTAATGAAATAACGCATATATTTCCTCTCGTCTAAACTTTTGTCACAAAGAATGTAACGTATAAAACGAAAGATATTATTTCCAGTAATAAATTAATAAAAAGGGTCATAAAAGGGAAGACCTGAAATATACAAGAACTGGTTGACCTTGTAACGCACGTGGTATTGAGTGCGTAAATGTTGCGACTAAGACCATTTTCTTATACTTTCCGATGGAATCCGTCTTCAGATCTACAGCGTCAACTAAAATCACGATTTCATAGATATACGTTCGTTATAGCACCTTCGCCAAATTATATATTTAAGTATATATACTATAGTAATACCCAGACACGAGGCAAAACGAACGGGACCAATAAAAGGTGCCCCAACGTATATAATGGTGCCAGAACGAATTTTATGTTACAAAATCGTGTCACTTCAACGTTCCTAGGATGATTAATTTTATATATTATGTAACATTCCAACTTTTTATTTCTAGATTTTTGGTAATGGATCCTTACTTGAAAGAAATTCAGAGGTTACAACAGGTGTATGATGAAGTAGAAGAAGAGGATATTGATTTGGAGAGCGAGCCAGAATCAGATCAGTGCGAAGAAAGTGAACACAACACAGACACTGAGGAAGAACTAGAGGAAGCATTTGAGGAAGAACCTGCAGCTCCAGAATACTCTGATGCTACTGCAGAAAACCGGCGGCTCTTTTATTATGCTAAAGATGGTGTATCCTGGAGAAAAAATGCGTCTCCAAAAATGTTCGAACAAGAAGTTGTAACATAATTTCATACGTACCAGGTACAAAAGGAAATGCTCGTCAAGCTGTTGATCTTTTAGAATGTTGGAAATGTTACATTGATGACAATACTCTTGATACCATTGTTCAGAACACAAACATATTTATTTCTGAAATAAGAAACAATTATGCGGATTTGAACAATGCCAGGCCAATAAATACTGTGGAAATAAAGGCGTTAATTGGGCTGTTATACCTCGCTGGTGTTTTCAAAACTGGCAGCAGAAATTGAAAAGAATTTTGGTCTACTGATGGAACAGGCGAAGAGGTCTTTCGAGCTGCTATGGCCCACAGACGATTTGTATTCTTGCTTCGTTGTCTGCGTTTTGATGATGTAAATACGAAAGGAGAAAGAAGAGTATTAGACAAACTCGCACCAATCAGAAATGTATTTGAGCGATTTAATCAGAACTGTAAACTTCATTACGTTCCTGGATCTTACTAGACATTGGAGGAGATGCTATTTGCAATCTGTGAACGTTGCGGATTCCGCATGTACATACCGAATAAGCCTGCCAAGTATGAATCAAAGTATTTTCTTTGGTGGATGCCAGATGTTTTTACACGGTAAATATGGAAGTATATCTTGGAACTCAGCCTTCCGGACCATACTTGTTTAGTACTAAAGCAACAGATTTAGTAGAGCGAATGTGTGAGCCAGTGTTGGGAACGTCTAGAAATATAACAATCGGCAACTGGTTTACCAGTTATGAAATTGTAAAACGCATGCTGGAGCAGCACAAAATTACAATTGTTGGAACAATTCGCAGAATTAAGAGGGAGATTCCAAAAGAACTTCTTGATCCCAACAAGCCACAGTACTCGTCAATGTGCAGTGTCTATTCTCTAAATTCATGACTTTGGCATCATACATATCAAAGAAAAAGAAGTCGTGACAGTGTTATCATCCTTTCACTATGATGACACAATTGACGAAGATTCTGGAGATGCATGTAAGCCGAATATTATTACATTTTATAATATTACAAAATCAGGCGTTGACTCGGTCGATCAGAAATGTGCTGCGTATAACGTAAGCAGAAATACACGAAGATGGCCGATGGTAATTTTCTATAATTTGCTCAACATTTCGGACATAAACTCGCACGTAGCACATAAATGTAATGCCAATAAAAACGACATGATTTTTGAGCGGAGATTGTTTTTGAAGGCAATTGGCTTAGCCTTGGTAAAAGAAAACATGCTTATAAGAGCAAAAGATCCTCGTTTACAAAAATAAATCAGGAATATCGCTCAAAAATTAAGCGGAGCACCTGCAGATCCAGAGCCTCTGCGTGAAAATAAACGAGGTCGTTGCGCCTACTGCCCAAATCGTAAAACTCGGTATTTTTGTGTAAAATGCAAAAAATGGCTATGTTTAGAGCATGTCTAACCGATGTGCGAAGAATGCAATAAAAATGGAACTACGGATTAGGATGTTTTTCCACTAATGTGAGAGATGTACGTTTTTGTTAACTGTTTTTTATCCTTGGATGAAAATTTTTTTTACTTTAGTGATGTGTTTAGAATAGTTAAAATGTGTTAACAATGTAATAAAATAAGATTATGCAAGTAAATTTATTCTTTGTTTATTGCAAAATTACAACCTGGGTCTGTCAGACACCACCCGACGTTCATGTAATTTGCAGGCACCGATTCCTCAAGTGATGTATATATATATATATATATATATATATATATATATATATATATATATATATATATAATATATATATATATATATATATATATATATTATATATATATATATATATATACATGTAACCAACCAACATGCAAAGTTCGATAACTCCTTTGGTTACATAGATGTCAAAAGGTTCTCAAATAAAAATGATAGAGGAAGTAACAGTGCATTATGTAAAATTATTTTGAACTATACAGGATGTTCCAAAATTCAGATACGAATCTAACTTATGTTTTTCAAATGGGAACCTCTGTATTTTATTTCAAATTCAAAGCCATATTTTCGATTTTTTTAATGTCGGGTTGAATACATTATACAGGGTATTTGAAAAGATATGGACTGTTTTGTATTGAAATTGTGCTCACTTCAATGCTCTGTAGAACAATACAATCTGTAGAAATGAATTATCTGTTGGCCAGTTGTCTTTCAGAATATTGTCTAGTATCGTTACCCACCATTACTCATTTAGCTACTTGGGGTTTGTATACAGGGTGGCTCAGAACCCGGATGTGTCATTTTCTTCCTTAACTCTAATGGAACATCCTGTATTTTTATCACTATGAAAGTTCTCTGGTACTCCTCTTTAATTTTTGTCAGAAGTTCCCTTTACCTAATGTGAGTAGTTATCGAGATGTTTCCAGATATTCATTGCAATTCGCTGTTTGAAAGTAATTAGCACGAAGTTTTTGTATTATTATCAAGTAGTTAGATAGTGCACTAGATTGATTTATTTGTATTGTTTCGACACATTTGCAGGACAAATCCTTTTCAAACAGCAGTAAATTTGTCAAATTTATCTGTCAAACACAGTGACGACCAGATAAACATCATAATCCTAGATTTTGTATCAAATTCATCAAAAATCTGGAAATATCTCGATAACCACTCACGTTAGATACAGGGAACCTCTGACAAAAATTAAAGAGGAGTACCAGAGGACTTTGATAGTGATAAAAAATACAGGGTGTTCCATTTGAGTTAAGGAAGAAAATGACACATCCGGGTTTTGAGCCACCATGTATATAAACCCCAAGTAGCTAAATGAATAATGGTGGGTAACGATACTAGACAATATTCTGAGCCAATAGATAATTCATTTCTACAGAGTGTATTGTTCTACAGGGCATTGAAATGAGTACAATTTCAACAAAAACAATCCATATCTTTCCAAATGTCCTGTGTAATGTATTCAACCGACATTAAAAATCGAAAAACTTGGCTTTCTGAATTTGAAATAATACAGGAGTTCCCATTTAAAAACATAAGTTAGATTCATATCTGAAGTTTGGAACATCCTGTATAGTTCAAAATAATCTTGGTTTACACCTGTATATATATATATATATATATATATATATATATATATATATATATATATATATATATATATATATATATGTATGTATATATATATATATATATATATATATATATATATATATATATATATATTATATATTATTATTATTACTATTTTGTATTACCGGTAGGCTAACGGATCTTCTGTTTTACGTCCCCCAGTGGACAAGGACACTCGAGTCGCTTTATAAAATAAAAAATCTTATAAAATACATAAATGGTTGTGTGATATATACACTCAGGTGTGCAACCTAACCACTGTATTTTTATATTTGGAAGTGCAAACGAGTTTGATTGTTTGTTAGCTTTGAATGCGCACGCCATCTTTATGCTATTGTCCAGAAATATCTCGCAGTTGACTTACTTATGTTATGTTTACAATGGTTTGTTCTATAAGCAGATTTCTATATCAAGAGATAAGTAAAATATGAAGTTGACTCCATGTAGGATCCATTTTATCAAAACATGTTTTAGAGCTAGCAGTGTATTTCAAAAACGCCTAATTTTTCATAAAACCATAAATAGTGTCGTATTTCAATAAGATACTCTTCGTTACTAAGAAAATTATGAATAGAACTAATAATGTATTCAAAATCAACATCTTCAGGTACGGTAGCTTTAATTATTGGCAGGTACATCACTGATGCAGCAAATCCTGAAATGTTACTAAGTAAACATTTCATACATCTACATAAGTTATTACCAATTAATGCCATTGAACGGAAATCTTCATAAAACTTCTCACGTGTTGGTAAAATTTTAACACTCAATTTCCTTAGGTTTTTCAACAAACTTTCAAAATAATAATCTAAAATAGTGTTATATTCTTGTTTCACATTCAATTGTGGGCTTAGTGCTAAAAAATAGTGTAAGTCTAAACAAGGGCTAGAAAAACAAGAAATCTGAAAATCGACCTGAAAGTAATGTTTTTTAATGTATAAGTATTCACGTGTGCCCCTTACAAATGCTACGTCATTTAAAGTTCCTCCGTCATTGTAGTGAAATAGAATGTTACTTGTCCATAGATCACCATGGTTTAAAACCTTAAATTCTGTTTCAATCTTGTGCACATCATACATTTTGGTTAATAACGTGTTTTACAAAATTTTAATTTCTCGGCGAAACGATGAAGGTCTGATACATAAAGGTTACTGCAAGATTAGAAAATAATTGGTTACCTGGTGTATTTGCACATATTTCTATTAATTCATCATAGCATATATCCATTGTATCACTGATTACCTTCGTTTTCATAAAAACCATTTGGGTAAACTTCTCAAATATTGTGGAATCCTGCAAAAATTGACTATAAAGAATGATTTCCTTGATAGGTATCTTTACTTGCTCATATAATGCTACTGAGCCAGCGTGAAAATATGCCAGATTTTCGATTGTTAAAAGACAGTGCTCCAAATCCATACCGCCTTTGCGTGGGACATGTTTGTAACTTAGATGTTGTAAATCTTCTAGTACTATAATCGGCAATGGTTCCAGTGAAGAGTAATATACAATGGGAGCCATTTTCTTTTCTTTTCCTAAGAAGCAGGTTGATTAGCTAGATCTCTGAGTGTACTTTTTAATGGAAGCTAACATAGACACTCCTTCTGTGCCTTTTGCCTTTTGCCTTAGCGGTCTTCGATACACGTTATACCTGAACATATACATGTGTTTCATAAAAGGTGCAAGCAGTTGATGATCCTTTTATTTTTTCCTAAAATGTCGAAAATTCGACTAAGAAAGCTAAAATCTCATGATCCTATGTGTAAGTCGCTAGAAACTAAAATACCGCCTGTTTTAAATCACCAATTACCGGATTTTTGTACTCAAATTTCGTAGTAAAAATCCTTTTGATACCGATGGTTAGCTAAACGAGAAAACAAAATATATTTAAAGAACGTATAAACAAGTAACACGTAAAGTGAGGATCACGTGACTAACTATTCAGATGAATTACAGCAAATACCGGTACTAAGGACACGATCAAATTTAGTGTAACAATCTAAAATGTATTCGAAATTTAACTCTTGGTTTAATTTTTGAAATACTATAGCCCTTTGTGTTCAAATCATACAATTAGCACGTGGTCGCCACCCTACGTGAATCAGAGTATATATTGTCAGTGGGTGTGAAAATTTTGAGTAAATTACTTCTGATAATTTGTTCTCTTCTCGTTTTCCGAAATTTTGTTTTAAAAGCAAAAGATTTAGAATGTCTTGTTTTCAATTATTTGTGTATTGAGTATTGAAATTGATCTGTTTCTTAATGGTTAAGATATTTAGAGTAGGGTATTTGAAAATGGGGCGTAAGGGGCACACTAACATCTAAAGGCCCAAATGTCTACCCCACCTGCACAAGCGGTAAATTTTAACTACTAGGTACACCCAGCTAGGCAACGATCGGGGCTCTGACAACCCAGCGTTGGGGATATAACTTGATACCAGTTGTCTCGAGGTAACAGGCCTTTGCGGCTGGGCTAATCACCCGCGCAACGCATCTAGATTCAGAGAACCTTAGAAAGCCTCGGAAACGGAGGAAAATTGGAGCCTAAGCGAGAACAAAGGACGAGAATAGGGTTATGGAATATTAGAGGGTTAAATGAAAAGAAGGTGGAGCTGGTGCAAGAGATGATAAGATATAAAGTGGAAATAGTGGGAATATGGAAGCAAGAAGAGGAGGAAAGAGAAGGAGGGGAAGACCCCGACTAACTTGGATGGAGTCAATATGGTACAAAAAAGAGGGAAAAGTATAGAAGAAGTGAAGAGGATGGCGAGAAATAGGAGAGATTTCCTGAAGTGGACGGAGAAATTGACACCCTATGGTGCAAGCGTTAGGAAAAGAAGAAGAAGTAATTAAAAATTCTGACAATAAATTTTAATATCGATTAAATTAAATGTAATTTGAGAAATATAAGATATGGATATAAAATTGTTTTGTAGTTGCTATTTGAGGATGTTAGAACTTTTTTATTACAAGTTTAAATTTGGAATTTCAATTCTGTAAAGATTTAATTACGTTTCATTCACAGGTGATACTTGCGTTACAATCAGAGTAACGTTAGAATAGTTTTTGTGTAAATAAATATTCTCGTTATTTTAAATTTTGGTGAATTTTGTTAAATGAATTTGAAATTGCATCATGTAAAATTATATTAAGTATAAAATTGTTAAGTTGTATGGTACATCTTTTGCGAATTTAAATTGTAGCCGACAGTCTGTCGCCTTTCCCATCGATATATATTTTAGTCTACAGACAAAGAGTTGGGATTTTGTATACGTTATTTTAAGGTTCATTAACTTAAGAATTTCGTTATCTAAACCTATCACATTACACGAGGTACCTTCGGGAATGCAATTTAGATTGATGATTCAATTCTGTTACGATTTAGTGCCGAGATGCTATCGTTTTGCGCCCGTATGTTAATTTAAAATAATGAAGCTGTGTAATTGGCAAATTAAGGTATAATGAGATTAAAATCCAATGTGGCGAATTCTGGATGATGTAACAGGCAGTGTTGTTAGAGAGGCAATGATTTAGATTCTCGTCACAGCGGGTTCTGCCGCGTACCCGAAATGTGTGTTGGACGCAGATGGAATCTTCTTACGTCTGTACCGTGGCGAAAGGGCTTTCGTTAAGGAATATTCCCTGTTAACCCTTCAAAGGGGATAGTAATTAGACCCGCCCATCCTTGTAAAATAATGTAGTACCGTGAACAGTTGTCAGTTCTTGACATTTTCGAGTCCAAAGAATGTGATTACGTGTTTACTGGTAGTACCAACCTCGTTTCTTTTGGATCAATGTCGCCTTTCTGGCGGGTATTTGTAAAGAGGTTCCGGTTGTATTATCTTTATTTCGAGTATATAGCTGGCCACGATAAAGAACAAATTTGCTGTATATAGTGACACTTTAATAAGTTTTAAGTAAATAAAGTTATTTTTGTGCATATATTGTCGTCTACTAGATGAAGAAGTGATTGTTGCGAATGTTCCTTAGTTTAAAATTATTCTTCTGATAAAGTTTGTGTAAAGATAATTTTAAAGGATTTATTGGTCACGACGTTTAAATATGAAGAATCCCATTACCGTGCCGTTGTGAAAAGAAAAGGAAGTTCAATTGACTATTTTGGTGCTTGTGAAGGTAACTACATATTTTTCTGAACTATTGTCGGTGACGTTAATAACATTTGTCGTTTGTAAATGTATAAGTTCAACGAAATTATTATTGTGCTGTATTATTTTTGGTATAATTTAAACACTTAAGATATACAAAGTAATTAAATTGGGGTTACCTGAGCTTGTTAGATTCAATTTACATTAGTTTTATTAGAAATTTTACGATACACAATTATGTTCAATGTGTTTCGGATAAAATACGAATTGTCTATTTTAATTTTTATTAAATTTCAATATATGTACGTTTATTCAGAATTTCAAAGTTTAGGTGTTCTGGGTTGCATCCAATTATTTAGTAATTTACTGGTTTTACCCAAACTGTAGATTTACATAACTTTACGATCATCATTTTTGGGTTGCTTTATTATTTAATTCAAGCCTTAACGTAATAATTTGAGAGATAATTAGTCATTTTGATCTGGTTGATATAATTGATGTTGAAGATAAGTTTTAATAGACATACCGTAGTGTAATTAGTAAATAGGTCGTTGACCGTACAGCTAGCTTATTTGCATGGCAATGATTGTTTTGCGAGTAGTCGCAACTTTTTTTGAAGCAATCTTTATAACGCCGTAGTGTCTGAGTTTGCCAAACAGGTAAGCCATTTTGTTTTATTTGTTATGGCAATTTGGATACTACATCCCGATATCTACGTTTAGTAAAAACTTTACAAATTTTTAGTCACGTTTAGTTTTGTTGTGAGGTATTTCTCGTTTGAAATTGAAAATCGATTAAAATATTGATCAGTCTTTTTGGATATTTGAGACAATAATTTTGATGTTTGAAGTTTATCGAGATATTTAATGAGTTTTTTTTAGTTTTATTATCGTAATTTTGTGGCGTTGACATAAAGCTTAAGATTTTATTGAGGTTTGGATGAACTTAGCGTAAATATTTTTGAAGTAGGATTTTAATAGAGATGGGGGTTTTATTTTGAGTGAACATGATGGTTACCTGTTAGACCATTATTAGGATCTAGTTCAAGATGTTTTCCCACCATCAATGTATCTAAAAGGTGGCGTCTTTTTTACAGTTTCTCCTGATTTTGACGTTTTTGGAGTTGTGACGAGTGCCCTTTTGCCCAGTGGCGTCACGTAGCAGGGACGATCCGCCTCAAGCAGTACTTTTAGTTGGCGGCAAAATTTCACTATAAATAATAATAAATTGAATTTCATATTTTTGTCGTACCCACAATTCGGACCGAGCACGGAACTTTTTATTATGTATTCTTTGGTGAAACCAAATATTTTATTTTACGTTATTTATTTATCTAATTGTATGTTTGACTATCTAACTATGTTGTTAAAGCTTTAACTTAAAATAAAAAATCAAAACACATACGTTTTATTAAAGCGTTATATTTTAGTAATATATTAGTAATTATTTTGAAATGTTTTACGTTTTTACGATACTTTCGTTTACGAATCCAATTGCCTTGTCAATAATTATATTGTTTTGTTTTAGCATAAAGAAATGAAAAGAGTAAAAGGAAGTGGGAAAGCGTACCGTAATAAAAGAAGAGCTAAGTTGGGAAAGCTTTACTTAAATATGTAAAAGATCCTGTTGCTGAGACGGCAGATTCCATATTGGGCTTGAGCCTTCAAACCCAGAACAAGGTAGAAAAATACAGGAACTTGATACTGTTGATTTGGTACCTGTTACGAGATCTACTCAATCAGAGTCTGCATCTATTTGTCTGTCTAAGCTTGATAGCTTGGAGACAGAGGCCAATACAGTATCGACATTATCTACTATTCAATATTGAAACTTAGCCGATATCGTAAAATGGCCTGAGAATATATATGAAAATGTGCGATTGCATTTGATTCAGCAAGGCCAGGAAGTGGTTCAGCATATTAATACTAACTTAGCCGAAACGTCAACAGTAATACGTTCAGATTCCTGCTCTATAGCATCAAAAGGAGAGACAAGGCTGCTTACCAAGGGATGGCTTTCCCGTACACTAGCTAACGGCGAAAAAGTTTCACGTACTTGAATGGCTTATTCTCCTTCCAAAGCATCATTATTTTGTTTTTGCTGCCGTTTATTTGAGAACGTAAATAAAACGAATGGATCAAAGTTTTGCTGATCTAACTTGAATCTGGTGGTCTCGATATAAACAACTGTAGAGGTCAAGCATATGGTACTGCTGCTGTTATGGTTGGAAGGGATTCAGGAGTTTAGCAGAGAATTAAAGAAGTAAATCCCAGAGATAAATTCGTACCTTGCTCAAATCATTCGTTAAACCTGGTTCATTTACACGCTGCCTCAGTTGAAGTGAGTTCAGTAACTTTTCACGGCGCATTAGAACGTTGCTATTAATTTGTTTCCATGTCCACACATCGTTGGGAGGTTCTGATAGCAGCTACAAGCAAGAGATCAAGATACACGGTTAAGTGAAAGAAGCGATTCAGTAGATATGACATGGTATCATTACAAAAACATTCTCGCCGCTTTGGAAAAACTGACTGAGACAGTTAAAAGCCTATACACAAGAACAGATACGGGAGCTTTGCTAGTTACGATGCAGTCATTTTCCTTTATTTACTTTTTGGGCCTCTGGCAATCTGTGCTATATGAAGTGAATGATGCACAAAAATATTTACAAACAATCGGACTAGACATGAGACTGTGCGCTCAGAAATCAAATGCTTTGCAGATGGTAATGATAGAGAATCGAGCGGAATGGGCAGACAGCGTTGTAAGTTATGAAATATCTGTGAAGAACTTGGCATTTCTATGAACCTCAGAAGCACGTAACAAGAAGCCACATTTTTAATGTCGGAACCAGAGATTCCAACTTATCTTATGAAAATGAGTTGAGGCGGACGCTGTTTTCTTCGTGAGATGAAATAATTGTAGAAATTCATGAGAGGTTTCAGCAGCCACAGAATTTGATAGATAAGTTTACTTATCTAACTCCGGCTATATTACTGGATTCGGACGACACTAAATGTAATCTAGACTATGCATCTGCCGAAATTGACGACTTTAGCTGCGCACTTTCATTGCCGCCACAGACAATGAAAATAATCTAATGAATGCTTGAATTATTATGTTATACTTTAAGGCTAAGCAATCTGGCTTTCTTCTTTATTGAGCAAGAGGTATGTGATGCTATAGACATTCATACTGTAATAAAAGACTTTGCTTTAAAAAAAGTAGACGAATTAAGTTTTAGTTAAAGACAGAAGTTTTATTTTTAATGGTTGCAATTATATTATTTTTCAATAAAAATATGTATAAATAGTAACAGTACCTATCATTCTGGTTCTAATTGGAAGTGTATTTGTGTTTAAATTCAAGTTGCTACTAACAATGTAATCAATCAATCAATTTTATTTGTAGCCTGTACAATACACAATAATGATGATTCTTCTTGCCGAAAGGTTTTTTATAAGTACTTTATGTTTTAGAGTCCTTTGAATTTCAATTTGGAAATAAGGGGACGGCGAAATTTGCCTGCGCCCGGGCGGCTGAAAGCCACGCTACCCCACTGCTTTACCAGCATTAAATACAAACCCCGCCCACACCGCTGAACTACGCCGTGCGCGCAGATTGTACTTACGGGCTGATGTTCTATTGAGTATTTGGTCTATAACACCTGTGGAAATTTTAGCAAGGAAAACTCGTCTACAGCGACAAGCTATTGAAATATATAAACACCTTAATAACTTAAACATGCAAGAAGAAAGTCTTAGATTAAATGAGTTTTGTCATTTTACAATTAAAAAAGGACAAAATGGTCTTAATTTTAATTTTAGCTGTTGGTACGTCTAGGTTCTTGTTGTGTTTTACCCGGTCTCGACGTATATGATTTACCAATTAAGTATATTAGGTTACATTGATTTAACATATGAAGTTAACATTAAGATGAGGTTAAACGTACTTATTATGTTACCATTGTATAATACTGATAGTCCTTAAACATTAACTGAAAACTGCTTCTTTGTTAGATTTTGATTTAACTAGATATTTAATTGGTATGACGTTTTTAGTTGTGAATACTTTTGCTACTTTAAAATTAAAGTATTTTCACAACTTTGGGCTTGCATTATAATTTTGTTTTTTGATTATGAAATTTTTCATTATTAGCCTTCATTCGTCAGAAGGTGTTCTGATTTGCCATTTTCAAGGCAGTTGAATAATATTTACTCTATTAAAGTCCAGCTAATCTTTACTAAAATACAATTATGTTCTGCACTAGTTTTTCGTATACGTTTCCTATTTTAGCTTTATTTATGCTTTCAGGTTTCATATTTGACATCTTAAAAAATTTTCAAAAACTTATTATTTACTGAAAAAGAAGACCGTAATTGTTATCGAAACGTTAAAATTTGTAAAAATTAATAAAAAATTCATATTCATAAGCTAGTAATCTTAATTAGAAGTGATAATCGTGAAAGTTCGCATTTTCACATAAACGGTATGCAGGGTGTCCCAAATAGAGTAGGATAGAATGGGTATCTTTCTTATTATTAAAGACAGAGATTTCGTTAAATGGGCAATATTGTGGCATTTTTTGGGCCGAGTTCGATTCCGTTGAGAAACATTCCAGTTTCGGAATTATTAAAAAAAACTAAAATCTCCGATTTCTAAAAACTCCAATATCTCCATAATTATAAAAGATATGAAAAAAAGTTTCAGGTCAAAGTTACTTACTTCGCTGAGGCACACTTAAAAATTGTGTCAAAATAAAATTTAAGATTGCGGTTTCCAAGATAAATGGGCGCCATATTGGATTTTTACACAATTAAATGGGTTTTCTCTTTCGCAACGATGTATAACAACCTATGTACGAATAAAGAATTATGGGAAATATTAATTGTTTTCATTTTAAATCAAGTAGCCATGATTAAAACTTGCAAGTAAAAATTATTTATTAAGCAAATTAAACACAACTATACACCGTGAATGCTAAAACGATAATGCATTACAATTAATGTTCAAAGTGCTGGTCGTTTTCTTGTACACACAATCGATACAGTTTTACAACACTGTTAGTAATTGTTCGCAACGTATTTCTTCTGCATTAATGTAATGGAAATTACCACCATACACTTTATTTTGTATAGTGCCCCATAAATAAAAGCCCAGAGGTGTTAAATCTGCGGATCTGGCTGACCACTGATTAGGTGTATTGGTGGCAGTTACTCTATTATCAAAACGGTAATTTAAATATCGTATAACATTCCCAGCATTATGTGCGGGAGCGCCATCCTTCTGATACCGTATTTGAACATTTTGTACCAAAGGTAGATCATCTAGTAAATCTTCCAGATATGTTTGCAGAATTTCCATGTAACGCTGCGCTGTTAAGGTCCCATCAAAAATTATAGACCCAACTAAATGATTTTCCAATATGCCACAAAAAACGTTAAAGCGGAAACGAACATGGTTGCGCCGTGGAACCACTATGTGTGGTTTTACCTGTGTCCAGTGGTGCTCATTATGGCGATTAAATAATCCACAATTGGAGTAGTAAGATTCGTCAGTCCATAAGACTTGATTTATAAAACCACCATTTTTTGCAATTTTATTTAAAAATCATCAAAAAAATGCTATTCTACGGATATTACCATTTGGTCGCAACGTTTGCGCAATTTGTAATTTATATGCGTGGAAATGGGTTTTTAGCTTCTCGATGAATTAGTTTATGTTTATGTTCCTATTGGGCTTTTAAGACATCCATAAAGCTGCATATTTGAATCTAATCTTGAAAATATTTCAAGTCCGGTTGCCTATGCTCTGGCAATTTTTTTAGAAATTCTTGAGCAGCAAGACGGGGGTTTTTGTAGCACTTTATGTATATCATACTGTTCATTTGTCGGAAAGCTCGCTGTTAGAAATATTAAACAAAAAACAATTATTATAAATTTATCACTTAAGAAACACAACACAGTAATACAAATTATTTAGACAATCCATAAACTAATACAACTTGACAGTTAGTCTTAATTTTGTTTTATTGTTAATCATGGCTGTTTGATTTAAAATGAAAACAATTAATATTTCTCATAATTATTTATTCGTACATAGGTTTTTATACATCGTTGAAAAGAGAAAAAAAATCCCATTTAATTGTGTAAAAATCCCATATGGCGCTCATTTAAAATAAGAATGTTGATATTAATATCTTAGAAACAGCCATCTTGAATTTTATTTTTAACAACATTTTTAAGTGTGCCTCATCGAAGTAAGTAAATTTGATCTGAAACTTTTTTTCATATCTTTTATAATTGCGGAGATATCTGAGTTTTTAGAAATCGGTGATTTTTGTTTTTTTTTAAATAATTTCGAAACTGTTCAGAAATTGATGTTTCTCAACCGAATCTAACTCGACCCAAAAAGTGGCACAATATTGCCCATTTAACCAAATCTCTATCTTTAATAATAAGAAAGGTACCCATACTATCCTACTCTATTTGGGACACCCTGTATAGCAATTAAGACGAATAAAATATATTCTTATGTATGTTAAGATTTTAATGCCATTTACACCTGACAGAGCAGAGAACATTACCCGAAAACAATTATATTTCAATAAATCAAATAAAAGAAAGGTGTTTCATATTAAATCTCCTTCCTTTGAAAGAATTAACATTAGATGTATGTTAACAATTTTAATGCCATTCAGGGAAATTTTTAGTTACATCAACATTTTTTTTTGGTTGAATGGTCGCATTTTATTATTGATAATGCATTTTCAAGTAAACTAGATAGGTACATATTATGAATATTAGAGTTATCACATATCAAATAGCAAATCTGTAAATATTCCTATCATTAACCTAATTTAATGATTCCTTATTTGTTTTTTATTGACCTATTGTCTAATCTTTAGAACCAAAAACAATCCTTTTTCAAGTTTTTTAGTGACCTAAAGGCCTCTATTTATGTACCTAAACGTTGTACTAACAACTAAATTAATTACCAAATTTTTTCATTTTCGTGAGCACGTTGTCATAAACTGCAATTTCACAGTCGAAAAATTTTACTTCACGTAGAAATTCGGCTAATAGTTCATCATCTTCGGGAAAGTACTTTACAAAAACACATAACTCATGCTCTTCTTCGCTGAAATCGACACATCAGTATCAGCAATTTAAGTATATCTTTACGTACTTATCTTCCAACGTGTACCTAGCCACAACTTTTTTTGTTTTACTGGAATAATTATCACCAACTGCAACTGCATTTGTAATACTGAAACCTATAACGTTAACTTGTTGGTGACAGTATTCTTCTAGCACTACTTTGAGAAAAGTTTCAGTAATTGCAAGTCCTTTTGATGTCATTCTAACGGAAACAGTAAAACTGGTCACTATAATCTACAAAAAATAAATGGTTCAATTATGCAAAAAAAAATTATTCTGTAAATACCTTATTTCGTTTGCACTTCTAACTCAAGCTTCGAAACGTAATCAACTAGTACAAAATATTATCTTGTGGAGGTTTAGATATTCTAATATCGTTACTGGATAAGTATTATGTGGCTAGCTTGATAAGAGAGTTAACGTTTTAATTTTCACTTATCGGTAAATTTAAACATGCACTATGGTTCATTCGTTTAACTTATCCCGACTGATAGATGAATCAAACGTGCACTTGTGTGTGACTATCCTTTTGTACATATTGAATACAATGTATACATTATTAGGTAACATATTATTCCGAGTGTCGTTTTGTATCTCTCTTATTAATTCAAGTAACTATCATCACCAACAAATTTCATTTTCTTGTACGAACAGTTTTGATACCAACTTAACGTAATTGTCAAATGTACATGTCATAATGTTTGCAAATAAAAGACAAAAGTTTAATTCACGTATTGTAGCTGAACGCATGAAAAGCACATTATTTTCAATAAAACTTACAATATAATAACGTAGCAGATGAATTTTGGTAAGTTATTCCAAAATGTTGCAAACATTTTGTAAATATTTGTAGGCTAAGACCAATGTACCCTTCCAAAGAAAGGAAGTAATTGTTCTAATAGTTTTCTACATAAAAGTGGCGGTTATAAATCTTTGACGGCATCGGGTGCATATAAACCATGTAAAGATCAAAGTATTTAGACACTAAGGTCGCCTTGAGTAAATATCACCGGACCTGATAAGGCACTCCTTGACCGAACTATAACGGCAATATATTCTATAACACAAATTTGTGAGTTAATGGTTATTTATTTGATTTATTTATAAAAATTGAATGTTTAGAAACTCTAAAATCATTATGCTTTGAGAAAACATTCAAATTCCAAAATATGGAAGCATAATTTCAATCATCGGTGTTTACACTTGTGTAGAAGATTATTATACTGCAACTCAAAATTATTGGTGTATTTAATGTAATTGAATTATAGTACTTTTTATAAACTTATTCAAAGTGTCTTTTTAAACACACTAAACACATTATCACCCAGTGGTTCTTACTTATTCAGTACATTATTACACCATAATGTAATAAAACGTATGACCATTTGACCATTCACATTTAAGCATGACTGTATTAAAAATAAAATATCGTTATAGAATATAATGTTAATGTACAATAACATATATGTTATTAATTAAATTATTATTAAGTTTTTGGAGAAAAACATTTATTTGCGTTAAGAATTCAATTAAAAACAAGAAACTGTAAGTGTTCACTACACTTCATCTGTGTCATCGTTTGGATTTATAATAATTGGATTACTTTGGACATCATAAACTTTTTCTTGTTTCCAACACTTTAGAATTTCAGCTTCTGCATGTTTAATCGTTTTAACCAAACTGAAGGTGAAACTGTTTCTAACGTTTCTTTCCACATCTGCTTGACCTTATCATCCCCATAACCATCTCTTCCAATGTGTTTATCATAATAAGTTTGGTTTATTCCCCATACCATTTCAATTGGGTTAAATTGACAGTAGTAAGGAGGCAAGCGTAAAATTTCATGTTCATGTTCTCTAATAATATTATCGACCAAATATTGTTTCTCTTTCTTACGTAGCTTTGCTATATGTAATAATCCCGTTTTAAATGCTTCTCTTTGATAAGCAATTTTTCTTCCCCTAAGCCGCTCTGCAATTTCTTCTTTTTCCAATTTGTAGTTGGTTGGCGATTGACAATTTGTGAATGGTAAGGAGCATTATCCATAACGATTACAAATGGCTTTGTTAAATTTTTAACCATTTAACAAAGTTTTCGGAATTCATACAATCGTGATAATCATTGATTTTATTTGTGGTAGAGAATATAAGGTCTGCTCCCTCCTCGAAGCCATATTCTGTTCCAGCGTGTAGAACTACATAACGTTTGCCTTCGTCACCAACATTCTTAAAGCATTTTGAACTGGAATCTTGCCATACTCTTTTGTTGCTTCCTTTTGCAAATATACATGTTTCGTCGAGATATACGAACTGCTTGTAGATATCTTGTTTCATTTAAGTGATGTAACTTCTCAGAAATTTTACCCTCATCGATGCTACTGAAGATTTTTCGCACAGAGATTTTCTATTGTTTGTTTGCTTGAAAGTAAATCCAATGTCCAACAAAACATGATAGAGGCTTGTCCTTTTACAATCAACGATACCTCTTTGTTTAATTTTTGTTAAGAGCGTGTCTAATGTAAGATGTTCATGATAATTATACATGTTGTAAATTGTAGTACGAATTTCACTTTTTTGTCGTTGATCCATGTCTCTTGTTTTTAGACTTTTTCGTTGAGGTTCATTTTCCTTGTTTTCTTCTTGATTTTGATGTCGTCGTAAAGCATTAGAAATAGTTTTGGTGTCAATTTTCAAAGCATTGCCAACCCTTGCATGCACTGCTGTTAATGGTGTTAAGGGCCCTTTGTTCTGATTTTCTTTATTAAAGTATTCCACTAAGTTATGGATGAATTCGTCTACGGCAATTGACCTACGATGCATGTTGATGTGCTACAAATAAAAGGTAATCTCTTTCTGTAAAAAGGGATTAATCTTTACCTTAAACGAACATTAGAAAGTAATGTGGTTCTGAAAAGAACTGATCTTTTAAAATATTATCTCAAGAAGCAATGAAAAACGAATAAGAAATAAACAAACCGGCGCGCGTACGTAACCTCAATCAACAAACAAGCAAATAAAGAAAGGTTGGTGACTGTGCACATATTTTTACTTTAAATTACAGACCACGGTCATTTCGTGATTTAATGTATACCTGACGTCATCGGGATAAGTTAAACGAATGAACTTTATACTTGTAACGATCCCTTCTACACTTTTGGTGAACGTTCTCTAATAATTTCATAAGTGGTAAGATATATATATATATATATATATATATATATATATATATATATATATATATATATATATATACATAGACCTAGCGTTAAACATTTTTGTGTGATAGAACAACATAAATGTGACTCAAATGCACAATTAAGAAAATTCTTCTTCACACACCCACTTAAAGAAACATTATTTGGATTTTTTCACAACCACTAATTAAATTAGAACTGGGAAGTTATCATTTTCTTAAAAAAAAAGAAAAAGCTTATACACACATACATTTCTTCAAAAAAATTGCTAAACAGTATCAAATGGTATAAAAACTGGTTTAAAACCTAAGCCTTCAAAGGACAAGATAAAACAGTTTATTCGTCACCATGTAAGTACAGTTATGTCAGTTTGAATATTGTAAAAATAATAATTCAACTCCATCAAACTAAAAAGACACATATAAGCATTTTTATTATTATAGCTATAACATAAGGTTACAGTTAATTCTTACAGCCCACCTTATAATGAGATAAAGTATCATGCACATAGATGTTATGCACTTCTACATATTCCCGATTTGAAAACGACATCTTGAGTTCACTGCCAATGAGTAAATAAATGGTCCAAACCCACTAAAAAAACTGTATCCAAACAAAACAAATAACCTATGTATGTATGTATATGTATATGTATGTATATATATATATATATATATATATATATATATATATATATATATATAGGTTAGAAAGAAAGTGAAAAGCAAATAAAAATATGTTAAACATGAATTACTGGTTTATGGGAATGCTCTTACCCCACTTACGAAATTATTAGAGAACGTTCACCAAAAGTGTAGAAGGGATTGTTACAAGTATAAAGTTCATTCGTTTAACTTATCCCGATGACGTCAGGTATACATTAAATCACGAAATGACCGTGGTCTGTAATTTAAAGTAAAACATGAGCACAGTCACCAACCTTTCTTTATTTGCTTGTTTGTTGATTGAGGTTAGGTACGCGCGCCGGTTTCTTTATTTCTTATTCGTTTTTCATTGCTTCTTGAGATAATATTTTAAAAGATCAGTTCTTTTCAGAACCACATTACTTTCTAGTGTTTGTTTAAGGTAAAGATTAATCCCTTTTTACAGAAAGAAATTACGTTTTCATTTGTAGCACATCAATTGCCGTAGACAAATTCATCCATAACTTAGTGGAATACTTTAATAAAGAAAATCAGAACAAAATTCAATAACTCTTAAATCGGCAACTTCAGAGAAAAATCCCAATACCCGTCGATTTTTATTTTTAGACGCGCGGCTGTTCAGGTTATTAATTTATTTTTGAGGTGATGACGTCATTGATGATTTTCTTTAATAGAAAGGGGAGGTGTTGCAATGGGACTTTTGAGAGATCTTATAATTGTCTAATCAGTCGGAGCAATAGTTTTGAGTATTTGCGTTACGTATACAGGGTGATTCAAGATTATTGTTGTTCTATAAAAATACAAGCGAACTAAAAAAGACCACTATTCCAAATTTGGTATGCAGACATAATAGGTCATTATCTATCTTTTAAAACTATTTTCAAAAGTGCAACGTTGCCACTTCTACCAGAAACCCAAGGCAACTTTGAAAATTCAAATTGAATATCCTGTATGTTATTGCATTTTCGGATTCTGCATAAAATTCTAAGCAACTTTTCTCAATATTTCCCTATACCCGTCTCTAAGCGTTACATAAATGACCTCTGAAATAAAATAATAATCTGACTAACCGCATACTTAAAAATAAAAATCGACTGGTTTAGGAATTTTTTTCTGATTTTATTTGGTTTGAAAGTTCTGTCATAGTAATCTTTGGAAAAAGAACTGATTCGCTTCAGATGTCGAGCAGTTTAATATCAAGAATACATAAATAATTCAGTTTAAAACTGACAACAAAAAGAAGGTAGCAAAAAGAATAGATTTTTTAGATATCGAGTTGGCACGAATCAAATTTAGGACACTTGCTACTTACTTCAGTACTTAATGGTATTACATTGTAGGTAGTTGTACTAAGTGAATAACGGATAATTAATTAATAATAATGGCACCATTAAGTGAAACACAACGAATTGAAGTAATAATTATGATTTGATGTGGAGATAAAACCAGAACGCAACTACAAGTATGTAACTTGTTTAATACAAAATAACCTGATACACCTATCGGACAATCAACAGTTAATAAAATTGAGATAACATTTAGGGAAACTGGTCACGTTAAACACATTGCAAATGCTAGTCGTCCAAAAATGAACGGAAATGTAAAATTTCATGTGTTGTTAAGTTTGGTAGAAAACCCTCATAGTGGTTCCAGAGCAATTGCAGCTGATGAAGGCATTTCACAAAGGTTGGTGTTACGTGTACTTAAAAAGGAGAAATACCATCGGTATAAAATCCAGAATGTGGAGGAACCCAATAAAGATGATCCGGATCGCCGAATGCAGTGTTGTGAAGTCATGCAAGACTTATGTAACCGCAACCCAGGATTTATTCGTCAAATTCTTTTTCGGATGAAGCTACATTTTCCTTAAATGGTACAGTGAATCGACAAAACTGTAGATATTGGAGTAATGAGAATCCTCACTGGATGAAAGAGTTACACACTCAGTATCCTCAAAAAGTGAATGTCTGGGCGGGTATAGTAGAGAACAGAATCATTGGTCCTTTTTTCTTCGATAAAAAACTCTTACAGGGCAACGATATCTGGACTTCTTACAATATGAACTTGTACCTGCCATTGCAGTAATTTTCCAAAATGAAAATGATCCTGATTTACCAAATGATAATATATGGTTTCGGCAAGATGGTGTACCTCCTCACTATTCACGCCCTGTTCGCCATTTTTTAAACATAACTTTTCCTGGTAGATGGATTGGTAGAGGAGGATCTATAGAGTGGCCCGCAAGATCTCCAGATCTTACACCTCTTGATTTTTTTCTAAGGGGCTATTTAAAATCTAAAGTATATGTGGAGAAACCACGAAATCTGGAAGATTTGAAAAATAGAATTAGATTAGAAATGCGTAAGATTAGTCCACAAATCATCCACAATGTTCAAGAAGCTTGTGGTCATCGGTTCAATTACTGCCAAGAAGTAGGAGGGTGGCAATTTGAACATTTAAATTGAGTTACAAACAATTCTACAATGTTAAACAATTTTTTCTCTGTTTTGTGTTAATAGTAAATACTTACCTACCTGTGTGAACTAATTTAATTTTACATTTTCGTTTATTTGTAAATGATCAGTGTTTGCAACGTGTTTAACGTAACCAGTTTCCCTATTTTTTTTTCAATTTTACTAACTGTCGATTATCTGATAGGTTTGTTAGGATGTTTTGTATTAGATAAGTTACATACTTGTAGTTGCGTTCCTGTTCTATCTCCACATCCAATCATAATTGATATTTCTTTTCGCTATCATTTTTAATGTTCTTACTGCATTGTTGATACTAAACTGCTCGACATATGAAGTGAATCAGTTTTTCTCCAAAGGTTATTATGACAGAACTTTCAAACCAAATATAATCAGAAAAAAATTCTTAAACCAGTCGATTTTTATTTTTAAGTGTGCCGTTGGTCAAATTATTATTTTATTTTAGAGGTCATTTATGTAACGCTTAGAGACGGGTATAGGGAAATATAAACAAAAGTGTCTTAGAATTTTATGCAGAATCCGAAAATGAAATAACATACAACACCTCGCCTTTCCATTAAAGAAAATCATCAATGACGTCATCACGCTTACATAGGTAACCTTAAAAATAAATTAATAGCCTGAACAACCACGCGTCTAAAAATAAAAATCGACGGGTATCGGGATTTTTCTCTGAAGTTGCCGATTTAAGAATTATTGAATTTATTCCATAATTTAGCGCACATATATATATATATATATATATATATATATATATATATATATATATATATATATATATATATATATATATATATATATATATATATATAGGAAATTACATGAACTACTTTATTTTATTATTCCAACCAAAGATTTTTCAAATTTAATTAAGAACTTAAGTATTTCTAGAAGTTACATTCCTGTCTACAAATTAAATATAAAATTTAATGGTTATGAAAAGGAAGTTTTTTTATTTATACAAAGGTGTGAGGAATTAATGCTTGCTCGTAATACTTCGAAGACCGATATGTTATTATCTGGAATCGATCTGTTTTCTGGATGGGGTTTGACGTGGTTCAGAACCATTATGTCTCAAATAAATTCATGGGATGAGCTTATTCATAAATAAAAGCGACTTTTTACTCAAAGGACGTGATGAAGTTTTGTTAAATGAAATTAAAAGCAGGATACAGACTTTTAATCAAATTCAAACCATCTGTATTTCTGAAATGATCAATTTATTTTCTCAATTAGATGTCCCTCCTACTGATTATGGGCAACTTATTATGAAAAATTTGACAGCCTTGGTATGCAACACAGTTGGCTCTTGTCAATTTTACCAATAACTTTCATCTTGTTGAATTATGTAAAGAATTACAACAGGTTAAATTACAAAACTTTAAATTTAAACACAATTCAAATTCAGATTTTCAAAAACAACCTGAACACAAATGAAAATCTTTTACTTCGAATCAAAACAATAAACCTAAAATTAATTTTACTGATGCTAAACCAAAAATTACGAATTCAACTTTTAAAAGTTCAAAAAGCAGTACGGCAAAATCAACGACGACTTGATTCAAACGTAAACAATTGGGATACACTTATCACACCTGTGACAACTGTGAATTTTTACTAACTGCCTGAAGTACGAATTTTCAAAAAAGTTTTAAATGGGAAGTGTTCCGTTGGTTGAAAAAAGGAATGGTATTAGACCTTTTATTAATGTTAAAATTTTTCTCGCTTGATTAGACAGTGTAGCTACTCTTACAATCCTAGGTAAGCCCACCATGTTTTTGATTTGACAAATATGATTTGAAATTAAATAAAAATTCTCCCTTTTCATCATTAATTATTGCGGATGCTTCTTTACAATCCAATTTGGAAGTATTGACTTGTCTTTGACTATTAATAATATTACAAAAACAATTTCAGTCATTGTTTCTGAAACTATTACCACTGCATTTACTTTGGGAATGGAGTTTTGTCAATTATTTGAAATTAAAGCTGATTTTTGTGGAAATTCTGCAGATACAAATTTTTCAATGATTAAAAGTATCGACGATCTTAATACCGATCAAATTACTGAATTGAACCAAGTTACTAACCTTTTAAAAACTTTGGAAAATTCTAAATTGGGTAAAACCAATAAAATTTTTCATACCATTAATACTGGTGATGCCATACCAATTAAACAAAAGTATTATCCTTTATCTGCTGCTATGTTGGAACATGCAAATAAAGAAATCGACTAAATGTTTGATCACGGAATTAATAAACCCAGTTCTTCCACTTTGAATTCTCAAAAAGTTTTAATTCGAAAGAAAACAGGCGACTTTAGAGTCTACTTTGATGCAAAAAAATTAAATTCAATTACTAAGAAAGATGCTTGCCCATTACCATTTTTAAACGACATCTTGGATAAATTAAGAGATGCTAGCTATTTGACTTCAATAGATTTAAAGAAAGCTTTTTGGAAAATTCCTTTAGACCCTGAAAGTTGTGAAAAAGCTGCTTTTACTGATCCACGTAGCGGTTTATTTGAATTTACCGTTATGTTAATGGTACTTACCAATGCACCCAGTACATTACTAAGATTTATGGACTCATTTATGGGTCATGATTTATCTCAATCCGTTTTTGTCTATTTAGATCACATTATTGTATTTTCAAGTACATTTAAAGAACATATTTCTATTTTGAAAGAGGTTTTTAAAAGACTTGATGATACTAAATTAAATATTAATTTAAATAAATGTGAATTTTGTAAATCACAATTATCATATTTGAAGTTAAACGATCTGTAGGAATGTGCTCATAGTAAGGCGTTTTATTACCGATGTTCCCTCCAATTAACAATTTACTAAAAGGAAAAAAGAAATCTCAAAAAGTTTCATGGAACAACGAGGCTAATGATTCATTTTTAAAAATTAAATCATTATTAGTAGAGGCTCCTGTCTTAGTGAGTCCGGATTTTTCAAAAACATTTTATTTACAATGCGATGCCTCCAATTGGCTGTATTTTAAAAATTTGAATGCAACTTAGTAGAATGGAAATTGGTTGTTCCTAAATCTTTAAGGAAAATATTTTACAAACATTTCACAATGATCCTAGATCATCACATTTTGGCGTTTTTAAAACTTCAAAATTAAAGAATTTTATTGCTGAAATGAAACCACACACACACATTTTCAAATACATTCGAAATTGCAATATTTGTAATCAAAGTAAACCTTCACAATTTAATCATTATGGTTTTATGGGTACAGAGAAAAATGTTTCTTTTCGTTTTCAATGCATTTCAATCGATTTAGTAGGTCCTTTTCCTAAATAGAAAAATGGTAATACTGTTTTACTAGTTGTTTGCGATTGGTTTACCAAATTTAATCTGATTCACCCAATACGCAGTGCTACTGCCAAAGGCATTAGCAATATATTTAAAATTATATGTTTCTAGTTTTCGGTGTGCCACAAATTTGTATGGTAGACAACGGCCCTCACTTTAAGAGTGCATTATTAAAAAAAATATTAGATGCTTACAAAGATCAATCTATTTGGTTAAATGCTACTTACCATCCCCTGGTAAATTTTGTTGAAAAAGTTAATAAAGTGGTAGGTACTGCAATAAGATCTTACATTAAAGATAATCACAAAGAATGGAATGCTGAAATTCACAAAATTGCCCATGCTATGCGTAACGCTATTTATCAATCTACCAAATGTTCCCCTTCCTTTTTGGAGTTTGGTCGAACAGTTACGATTACAGGAGATTTCTGTGGTAGATTAAAAGATTTTAAAGAGAACGATTTATCAATTAACAACCGTGATCAATTGGTGCAAAATATAAATGAACTATCATCAATTTTTAAGAATGTAAAACAAAATTTACATGCAGCTTACGAACAGAATTCAAAATCTTGTAATTTGCGACGTCGTACATTAAAATTAATCATCGGCCATCTAGTTTGGAAAAAGAACTTTACTTTATCGGATGCGACAAAAAATTATAGTCCAAAGTTAGCTCCAAGATTTATTGAAGCGAAAGTGTTAGGTCCAACCACGTGCTGATTAACCATCAAAATTATTTGTTATTAAAAGGTATTTTTGAAGCTCTGTTGCATTCTAGTTTTCTTACTTACGTTTTAATTACTTTGATTATTTTTCAAAAGTAATTCGATTTTATTTTTGTGCTTATTTCGTACATCATTTTATTTATGCATTTTGGTGGCCTTGCAGACCAGTTATCTTATTTTTGCTACAAATGTATAGCACGACTGTTGATATTTAGATCACATTCTGCAACTGCTTTTGCCGATTTTTTTGGGACATTAGCTCTCCGGTAAATTATTCTCATTTATTGGATTTACAATTTGCTATTGTTGCAATAGTAGGAATACTACATGTGCTTAATTGCGTTTTGTTTTAGTTCGAATTATTTATTTTGGTTATCAAAAATTGTTTCGAAATTCTAACCTTTGATGATTCCAAGTTTGTCTGGTGTTCTAAACTTGACTGTGCTTTGTGTTCTTCGGTTCACATCGTGTCAACCTCCTCATACTTCACATCCTAACCGTGACTTCCTGATTATGAGACTTGGGTACTTTTGGGTGAGGTTACGTATGTGTTCGGAATAGAGTTCATAATCCAATCCATTAATACACTGTGACTGGTGAAGACTTTCATATACCGATTTTGACTTATTTTACCGAACGTGTCTGTGGGAATTTGTTTTTGGAGTACCCAAGGAGCTTGGTTCGAGATAACCGAAGGATGGAAAGGGACCGCAGTTTATCGGCCTCGAATTTCGCGTTTAAAGAGTGTTGAGTGGTAGTTGAGTCAGTGAAGTGATCTGTTTCTGACGAGACAGGTCGATTTTGTAATAAATCACCGCAAGTTGTCGTACTTCTTCGTACATTTAGTGTGAGATTTTGTTCCATTTTAGCATTTATTTAGAATTTTGGTGAGACCCATTTTCATTTTTATGTGAGTGTTATTTAGATTAAATTTTTTTATATTTCATCAGATTTTGTTAAAATATTTGTATTACATTGGTGTTTGTAATCTCCCTTTTGGTGATCTCGGATTCCATATTTAAAGGGGGGGTGGTGTTACAAACTGTTGACGTTTATTAATAAAATTTACGTTTATTTAGGAAACCTAACATGCATTACGTGCAGCATGTGTTGCATATTATAGACCCATAAAAACATACATTTAATTATTGTAAAAATAAACTCGTACGCATATTGTTTGCACATTTGGTTCACTTGTTCATGCGCAAAGACTACTTTAGCGACTCTTTTTTGGTGATATTTTTAAGGAGGATATAGCGCATCCATTGTTGCTTTATTAAATTTTTTAATAAGTGCTGTATAATTTGTATGGTAAGTTATTTAAAAACTATTATATAAAGTTTGAGACGTTTGCTTTTTCAGGTACTTTTTATTTACTTCTACTTTACGTTTTACATTATTTTATTTATCCGCATAATTACTTAACCAATTTCATTTTACCGTTAGTTACTTTACGGTCTATTTACGTTAAACCAATAACGACGCAATAACCTTTGTTACTATGATGTGGAATTTTAATATTCATTAAGCCAACAAAAAAAAATTATACATTTGGGGAATTTTAATGCATACGGATCCAGTTTTATTTCAACTGCCATGTAAAATTTACGCAACGAAATTTTCCAAGCGCTGATTCAGTAAGCCGCCATTTCGGAACCTACAGAAGTACAGTATAAGCAAGATCAGGTAATCTATTTCTATTAATAATTACATAAATTAGTTTTACTTAAGTAAAATAATCGTTACAAACATTATCTCTATGATACTCTCATTTATAATCAAAATTATCGTAGTAAATAAAGCTTGTTATTCTCAATTTTTTTTTAACTTTATTATATTCATAGTTTACGTGTTTTTCCATAAAACGAATTGGCGCCCTTTTGTTTAATAATTTCGTTTCAGGTTGAAGCAACATCAATTTGTAAAGCGAACATATGTACAGGGTGAGTCATTAGTGCGCCGTCGGAAGATCCTGGCTTTATTATTAAAAATTAAAAAAATGTTATAGCGCCGATCTATATCAGACTTAGATGTGCATCGAATAAAAATAGTTTCATACCTATAGGGTGTTCCATAATTGCAGGACCGGACTCAGCTTTGTTTTGTTAAATGGAATCCTATATTTATTTAATTTTATTATTATTTGTCTTGTTGAATTCTAAAAAACGGTACTTCGTTTTTAAATTCATTTTGTGGCGTTGCCAAGTTAGAGCATTTTTTCTTTAACAAAGTGAAAATGTATACCTTTACTTAAATTGTTCTGAAGACTTTAATATTAACAGTAGAACTGTAAGGTTTGGCAGAAAGGTAAACAAGACCTAGCTCTATCTTTTGACCTTCATACTTCCTGATTATACTATACTGGGTGTTTACAAAATATGGTCAATTTTTGCAAATTTGAAATGACCATAACTTTTGTTTTTTAAATGGAACATCCTGAATTTTATCATATCATCGTGTTCTGTTCTTAATTCTCTTACTTTTTTATTAAGCATGTAATATACCTAACGTTACGCGTTCTCGAAATATTTAAGATTTGTTGCAAAATTAATAACAATTGTGACAAACTGGACGGTCTATACAAAAGTAATAAAGCAAACAAAAGAATTTGTGTTTAAAAAATCATAAATTATTGAGAAAATTATATGTTATGACTAAATCAAATGCTCGATGTGTCCACCATTTTATTGCAAACAGGTGTGAATTCTCCTCAAAAAAGGATCTTCATCATTTCGCAGTATATTTTGGTTAACCATTTGAAATGCATTCCGTATTCTAATTTTCATATCTTCTTTGGTGGTAGGAGATTCTTGGTATACTAAGCTTTTAATATAACCCCACAGGAAAAAATCTAATTTTGCCAGATCAGGAGTCCGAGCTGGCCATCCTACTGGCCCTCCTCCCCAATCCATTTATTGGGAAACGTTCTGTCTAGATGTTCTCTAACAATGCGACTATAGTGAAGAAACCACATCCTTTGACGTATGCCTAACGGCAATTCTTCAAGGAGCGGAGGTGACTCATTTTAAAGAAATTCAAGATAGGTTTGACCATTAATGTTTCTTTCAAAAAAGTAAGGCCCAATTATAAGGTTCCCTACTATCCCGCCCCACACATTCAAAGACCAGCGATGCTGATGATCTATTCTTCTAATAGCGTAGGGATTTGTATTGTCATAATAATGGAAATTATGCCTGTTCACAAAACCATTTTTGTGAAAGGTTGCTTCGTGGGTCATCAAAATGTGTTTAAAGAAATTATTGTCCTGTCCTAATCGTTCCAGTGCCCATTGGGAGAATTCCCAACGTCTTTGAAAATCATTTGCATTCAGCTCTTGGACTAGTTGAAAATGGTATGGATGAAATTTATTTTTTCGAATAATCTTGGAGACACTAGTTTTACTAATACCTAAATCAGCATTGAGGTTTCTTGTGCTAACGTTTGGATTTTCCACTACCCTGGTTAGTACCACAAATACGTTTTCTTCGCCTATAACCCTTTTTTTCTCGTTCTTTTCTTTCGCATTGTACATGTCCTGTTCTTTCAAATCTTTCTTTGAGTTTTTCAGATATCCTTGGATCAGGATGCCTGTGCTCAGGAAATCGTTGTTGATAAATTCTGGGAGCAAGAAATTAATTTCTTTCACCTTCGCCCAAGGCGTAGACCATGTCAATACATTCATCTCGTAAAAATTTCATTTTTCACACTAAACTGAGGAACTAGTGAATGACGTTTAAGACAAACGTCAGGAATTATAAATCGCAGGCCTACTGGTACACTTATTGCCATATTATAAAATTGTGATTTTAAAAACTCGAATAAGAAGTAAACCTTTGTCCATTAGTGTTTATTGGACCATATTGTCAACAAGACATTTACGATTTGTAAATATTCAAAGCAAAAGTCATGAGTATTTTATTAATTTTGCAACAAGTCTTACATATTTTGAGAACGCGTAACGTTAGGTATACTGTATAAATGTTTTGAAAACATTAGTAATTTTAATTAATCATATAATGTTGGTACCACGGCAAAAAAAAACTACTATCCTTCATAAGTTCATACACAAGTGGCTGCTTTGTTAGTTCATACCCGGGGTTCATATCAGTTGTAAGTTGTTTAAGAAGTAAGCAGTTTTCATATTGACAAACAGTTGTGCTTTAACGTTACCAATTGTATACGTATTATCATTGTTTATATATGTATAAACAATGAACATGCTTAATAAAAAAGTAAGAGAATTAAAAACAGAACACGATGACATGCTAAAATACAGGGTGTTCCATTTAAAAAACAAAAGTTACAGTCATTTGAAATTTGAAAGAATTGACCATATTTTGTAAACACCCGGTATAGTATAATCAGGAAGTATGAAGGTCAAAAGATAGAGCAAGGTCTTGTTCACCCGTCTGCCAAACCTTACAGTTCTACTGTTAATATTAAAGTCTTCAGAACAATTTAAGCAAAGGTATAAATTTTTACTTTTTTAAAGAAAAAATGCTCTAACTTGGCAACGCCGTGTTACTCGAATCGAGTAACACGGAGCCGAACAAATCAGTTAGAGAAGGAGAAAAATTGAAAATGGCAAATGAGACTTTGCCGAAACATCGTTTTTGTACTGGCAGGAGTCAGAAACATCACCAGCAGACGCGAGACAACGCCCGGATAAACAACAGTGTTTCATACTACACTCACGGAAACCTGAAATCGACCATTATATATATATATATATATATATATATATATATATATATATATATATATATATATATATATATATATATACACGCACAAACCACTAATTTAGACAAATCTAGAAATACCTGTTAATTTCAGACAAATATCAAATAGGACAGTGATTTCGTATCTTGTCTAGACAGATTGTGAATTGTCTAGAAAACTTAGTCATTTCTAAATTTATCTAATTTCTTGTATTTTTGGTAACATTGGGCAAAGGACGAATTCACATAGGAGCGACTAAAGACAGGAACTCTTTGCTTGATCTGTGCATGCGCTTAAAAACCTGCGCACGCTATGAATGTATTACCATACAATTAATACTAGTATTCGGTATAGGTATGTGTATTATATACATACGTCCTTAAATAAGTAGTCGTTTGCCACAAAATCGGTGCGGGTTCGATTCTCGGCTGGTGTAAATTTTTTTTTAGGTTACAGCAGTTTCTTTATCTAATCTCTAACTAGATTATAATGTAATTTTATTTAGGTTACAGTAGTTTTGTTTATCTAATTTAAACTAGATAAACAAAATACCTTTCAGCCAAATTTTCACGAGTGCGCAGGTAGAGGAGCAGATACATCTCCTTAGTCGCTTCTATTTAGACAAAACCCGTTTTGTTCAGACAAATCTAGAAATGCCTGTTAATTTGTCTACATCTATTATATAATATATATATATATATATATATATATATATATATATATATATATATATATATATAAATAATCTTGACTGTGTGGAAATTTAAAATGATCAATTTATATTGAGCAGTCATCTATTCATGAATAGATGACTGCTCCTCAATATAAATTGATCATTTTAAATTTCCACACAGTCAAGATTACTTTAACATGAATAGATGACTGCTCCTCAATATAAATTGATCTTATATATATATATATATATATATATATATATATATATATATATATATATATATATAAGGATGGTGCTAATCTTATATGAAAAGAGTCACAAGTAAAATATTTTGAGTCTTGTAGATTTAAGCGGGGGAAACGAGGTGTGTCGTTTTCATTTAATAATCTTGTACTTAAGTGTTCATTATCCATTTATTTGAAAAAGTTTTGTTCCACGGTCTTTCACAAGCATCTCCTTGGCTCCTTGGCTGATTCTATCGTAACACCTTGCATTGTTAAAGACGGATGGTATTTATTTAAGATAGCTGTTCTGATGAGAAGTAGGTCCCGTATATTTGGTACGTGTGCATAAGGTACACAGTTTTTAACAAGCTTAAGAATGAATTTTCTCCCACCCATATTGTTTCAGACACAATTTTGGATACATTATTATTTGTTGTGCATTAAATCCGATAGCAGAATGAGGTCCGTTGAAGACTTGACGTGACCAGTGTCGTGAAGTGGGAGGAGAGCGTGGGTCGTAGTGGATGTGATGGTGGAGTCGGATTCTTTTCAGGGCCATTTTCAACACCTTGATGGTATTTTCAACACCTTGAAGCCATTTTTACCCCTAATTAGTGACCTTTTGGTTGTATTATGAGCCTTTTTGGCAGTTCAGTTCCAGAAGAGTTGTATTGAAAGAACGTCTTGGAAGGTTGACACACGAATGAATAACTGTTGCTTTTCTGTTACGTATAAATAACAGAAATAAAGTACATACTTATCATTAACAAAATTATTTTCTGGATATCCCCACGGCTATGTAACAAACTTTCACTATTCAATTAACTCTATCATGTCTGGGTAAAGTCCTCTAATTAGCCACTTAAACAAGTTGGCGTTAAAACTTTCACTATTCTATAAACCCTATCGCGGATGGGAAAAGTTCACTAGTTACGTAACGCCAGGCATGTTGAACTTCAAACTTTCACTATTCAATTAACTCCATCATGGTTGGGATAAACCCAATAGTTACGTAAAGATATGCAAGTCCGCTTTATTCCCAATTTGGATCTTCTAGAAAACAAAAACATAGCTTTGATATTAAAAGATGAGCACTATAAAAGTAAAATACACTGATTTTTCATCTGGTATGTAAGCGGGATGTGACCGAGTGACATTTTAGTATCATTTTCTAACAGACTACTTTGAATTAAGTTCTGCTTTGGAAACACCTCCCACCACCACCTAACATATACAAATAATGTTTTAAAAATCATTTCTAAAAGACTACTTTGAATTAATTAACTTCAAGGTGCTGATTTGGAAATACCTTCAACCAACAACTTACGTATATAAGTAATGCTTTAAAAATCATTTCTAAATGACTGACGTTAATTAATTAAGTTTAAGGTTATAATTTGGAAACACCTTCCACCACCACCACCTTACATATAGAAATGATGTTTTAAAAATTAACCCTAAAAACCACTTTGAATTAATTTGCGAGTTTGCTTCAACTATCAATACCTACATCTTGTTTCAACATTCTCCGGACGTAAGCAGATGATGAAAGATTATGGTTCTGATTTTGGATTTTGGAAACAGCTTCCACCACCGCCTTACATATAGAAATAATGTTTTAAAAATCATTTCTAAAAGAGTACTTTGAATTAAGTTTAAAGTTCTTATTTGGAAACACCTTCCAACACCACCACCTTACACATAGAAATAATGTTTTTTTTTAAATCAACTCTAAAAGCCCATTTTGTATTAATTTTCAAGTTTTTTTCAGCTGTCATTATCTACATCTCGTTTCAACATTTTCTAGATCTAAGCGTATGATGAAACTTTAAGGTTCTGATTTTGGAAAACTTTCCACCACTATCTTACATGTAGACATAACATTTTAAGAATCATCTCTACAAGACTACCTTGAATTAAGCTTAAGGTTCTGATTTGGAAACAGCTTTTACCACCGACTTACATATCGAAATAATGTTTTCAAAATTATTTCTAAAAGACTACTTTGAATTAATTAAGTTTAAGGTTCTGATTTGGAATCAATGTCCTGCACCGCCTTACATATAGAACTAATGTTTTAAAACCATTTCTAAAAAGTACTTTGAATTAAGTTTAAGGTTCTGATTTGGAAACACCTTCTACCCCTCCTTATATATCGAAATAACGTTTTCAAAATCAACTCTAGAAGACTACTTTGAATTGACTTCCAAGTTTGCTTCAACTGTCAATACCTACATCTTGTTTCAACATTCTCTAGACGTAAGCAGATGATTAATGTTTAAGGTTCTGATTTGGAAACAGCTTGCACCACCACCTTACATATAGATATAATAGTTTTAAGAATAATTTCTAAAAGACTACTTTGAATTAAGGTTAAGGTTCTGATTTAGAAAGACCTTCCGCCACCATTACCTTACATATGGAGATAACATTTTTAAAAGCATTTCTAGGACTGCTTTGAATTAACTAAGCTTAATGTGCCGATTTGGAATCGGCTTCCACCACCGCCTTACATAAAGAAATAACGTTTTGAAAATCATTTCTAAAAAACTACTTTAATTTAAGTTTAAGATTCTGATTTGGAAACACCTTCCACCACCAACACCTTACATATAGAAATAAAGTATTTAAAAGCATTTCTAAAATACTGCATTGAATTAGTTAAGTTTAAGGTTCTGATTTTTGACCAGCTTCCACCACCGCCTTACATATTTGGAAATCATTTATAAAAAACTACTTCGGTTTAAGTTTAAGGTTCTGATTTGGAAACACCTTCTATCACCAACACCTTCCATATAGAAATAAAGTTTTTAAAAGGATCTCTAAAATACTAAATTGCATTAATTAAGTTTAAGGTTCTGATTTGGGACCAGCTTCCACCACCGCCTTACATATAGAAATAATATTTTAAAAATCATTTCTAAAAGACTACTTTCAAATAAGTTTAAGGCTCTGATTTGGAAACAGCTTCCACCATTACCTTACATACAGGAATAACACTTTAAAAATAATTTCTAAAAGACTACTTTGAATTGATCTACAGTTTGAAACAATTGATATTACAGTGTCATGTATAAAACATAGCTTAGGAATTTTAAAGGTCGGTTTATTTTCAAACGTGTGGTTGGTGGTGAAACAATAACGGTAATTGAGTTAGAGCGTTTCAATAGGTTGCGTGACGCTATGCAGAACATCTAGACATTAATGTGTGTGGTAAGTAATATTTCAGTATTCTTAAAATTTGTTAATAATGTTTTATTTCTAGGTGCGTGATAAAGTACAAGGCGGTGGTTACAGTGGTGCTCCATCATCGCTGGAAAATACTGACGCTGTAAGTAGAAATAATTCTTATAAAAATACTGTATTGATTGGTGCACGCGCCATCATATTTAGATATTAATGTGACATATTTATAGATGTATTGTTTTAGAAAACTTCTTTAGCCAGTGACGATGTTTGTGCTGTCCATATTTCTCCGCAACCTGCAAGTGGACCTGCGGGCATCGTTACAGGTACAATCCATGTTTTTGAATTTAAGTGTTTGTATTTCAAGTTAAGACGTATATTTTTCACATCTTAATCTGTATTTTAATTTCAGGATACACATGGTCCAACGGCAACTGAAACCTTATATGGTGGAGGTGGTGGAATGAACTTAGAGGATAATCAATATTTTAAAACGGTATCTACAGCGAAAAGTTTATTACAATGGCGAAGAGGGTCGTGTTTAAATTTAAAGATGCTGATACCAATCAATTACCAGTTACATTGCTTACCGTAAGCAGTAATACATTTCTTTTGTGCTAAGATTTACTAAAGTTACATTTTTGTTGTAGAACGCTCTAGACGAATTGTTGTCAAAAGTGTGTGCAGGGTTTAATGCAGCTGACAGGGTTAGTATGGTACTAATACCAATTTCCCGAACAAACCCGAACTCTTATAAATGCAGTTTTGCACATTTTAACAGCTATAAATCCGAAATACTCATCCGTCATTTTTGTTACATGTCTAAAAGCACGGCGGACCGAAAAATTCACGAAAGACTTCATTTTTTATCTTTTACGACCTCGACTGCCGTCAATGTACACCTCAAATAGCCAGAAATGCCTTAACACGTCTAATAAGATAAGATAAAAAACCTCGTACAATATGCGTCTTGAACCCGAGACGCCGGGGCATCAACCAAACGCTCTGCCACTTCGCTACCGGGGGAGTTCACGAACAAACAAAAACTTGGTGGATATTCAATTCTAGGATGGTTTACTTACTTGCCTACGTAAAGATGTGCCAGTTTGCTACGAATAGGCGCTCGTACTTATACACTATAATAGTCGAAATCTGGAATTCCATTTTGACGACAGATTTCGCTCAAAAGTTCATCATTCCGTCTACCCATGGATCCGAACCTGGGTACCTAATTTCATGACGATCGGATTGTCTTTGTAGACGCTATCGCGCTGGAACACATACAAACAGACAGACATACATTTGAAGCTTTCATGTTTGCACCTTTTTTTTCCAACTTCGGTAAAGCAATATTGCACAAGTATTGTAATTCATTTTAAAGGAAATTTAATGCTCTTTAATAATACGCTGGGATCTACTTTCTTTCTATCTATTTTCTGTTTTGCGATAATTCACAGAAACTAAAACGTTGTACTCGAAATTTCGCCGACCGATTATAATACCTCCCAATACTTTCGTATTGTGGGGTAAACATAATATTAATCATAATCATAAATTGAATTAAAAAATAATACCTAAACGAAGGTAAATGATTTTTCAGTTGATAAGTATTCTAGATAATGATATACCCAATATGTCCACCGTTTTCTTAGATACACAATCTTGCACGTGTTAAGAAAGAGAGACTAACATTCATTCGTTCATTTCTCTAAATGCTCTTCTTATTCTGACTTTCATATCATGGGCGCAGTTTGGTTTACCTTTCTTTTACATAGCCACATATAAAAAAAAGCGATTTCGTCATAACTGGAGACCTAGCAGGCCAAGCAGTTCGTCCACCTCTACCAATCCATCTAACTCCAAATTCATCATCTAAATACCTTCTTACTCGTACGCTGTAATGGGGTGGTACCCCATCTTGCTGCAACCATAATCTTCGTCTGCTGTCTAAAGGTACATTTTCCAACAATTGTTGAAAAATTGAGATAAGCATCTCCATTTACTCGGTTATCAAAAAAGTAAGGACCAATTACGTGTCTTCACACGATTCCCCCAAACGTTTAAAGACTACCTGTGTTGGTTGTCCAGAGCCCTTCTAAAATGGGGATTTTCTGTGGGATAATAGTTCATGTACTTTTTGACATTTCCGTTGTTATGAAATGTAGCCTCGTCGGAAAACAGTACATAATTAAAATCTACTTTCCAATAGTCTTAGAATTTTTGGTTTAGGATGGTACATTGTTGAGTTATAAATAAAAAAAATTGTCGCGACAAGGTTCACCATACTAATTCCGCGCCACAGTATTATTACTAGTTTAGACAACATATTTGGTGATTATGCAGCCAAGGGATGTACTGGACCTACAAAATAATCAAAATTTAATTTTATCACACAGGGTGTTTCTACTATGCGTTTAATCGATTTTTTCAAATGAAACATCCCGTATATTATTGAAATTTTGAAATGTTTTAATACTTACGCTCCAGTTTTGTCAATAATGTATTATACCTAAAGTCAATAATTTCAGAGATAGTCTCACTTTTCTTTAGAAACCATTAAAGTATGTTTTCGATTCGATCTAGTTTACCGGCCAGATTTTGATACGTCAAAAGTTTTGACAAACAAAAACACATACATACAAAAAGTGTCAAATGTTAAAATCCTAACGATTGTTGCGAATTAGGGGTTGCATCAGTGATTTCCAATATTTTTGACTTTAAATATAACCATTGTATCCTTTTCTGATTGTATCAGTGAGCACGTAGTATCTTTTGATCGTTTGTTGTATGTTACATAATATGTGACACACATGTGGGCCCACGATGGTCGTAGTAGTTAGACGGATGCGTGGAGAACGTAAAAATCCAACATTTCTTGTGGAACGCAATCAGCCCTCACACAAGCAGTAATGATATGGGGTGCAATATGTTACGGTAGCAGATCATCCTTGGCCTTCATTGATGGGAACTTAAATGCCGCTGGTTATATTGCCAATGTGCGAGAACCCGTTGCGCTTCCATATCTTCAGGTGGTGGAAAATCCCATTTTCCAACAGGATAATGCGCGTCCTCATACGGCAAGGACTACAACACGTTTTTTGGAACAAGCTAACATTGCCGTCCTCCCACGGCCTGCTCGATCGCTTGATTTGTCGCCCATTGAGCATGTATGGGATGAGGTCGGTAGGTGACTGGGTAATTTACCACACCCTCCAGATAACTTACACGATCTCCAGCTACGGATTCAAGGAGCTTGGGTTAGTGTACCACATGAGCTATAGATCACTTGATTGATAGCATGCCACACCGCCTAAATGAGTGTATTACAAATCGTGGCGGATCAACTCATTATTGAAAAAAAACATTTTTAGTTTTTGTTCTTTCGTTTTCAAATTTTAATCGTTTGTTTGTTCTAATGAAAGAAATCGTTAACGAAAATTTCAATAAAATCGTTCAATATATTCTAGGTGTTGCAATTCTGATGGAAGTCAGTATATGTACAGGGTGTCCCAACGATAGAGTAAAGTGAGTTTATGCTTAACTAGAATTATTTGTGTAAATATTGTATGGACCATGGGGTACAGGTAAGAAGTGTGCATTTTTTTAAAATATTGGATGTTATACAGGGTGTGCCAGAAAAGCAGGACGTGAAAAAGTATGATTTTTTTAAATAGAACACCCCGTATTTGATTTTAGTTTTTAATTCTACGTGTCCATACAAACATATTTTGTCATACAAAATATTGGCTGAAAGTTTTTAGTTCTTGAGATATTCGCGTTTAAAGATTATTATGGTCATTTTCGTGGGGTTGATGAATGGGCAATTGTTCCGTTATTTCACAATAAAAAATTGATATTTCGTGTGAAAAATGAGTGATATTATACTAAGTTTAGACCGAGTAGTATTTCTAATTTTCTCAACAGGGTGTTTGTTATAACCATTCAAATTTGAAAATTCTCAAATTAAAAAAATCAGTTTTTTTAATTGCACACCTATATATTTTTATTTCATTTTATTCGGGATTAAAAAATCTATCATTTTTGTCAAATATATCCTATATCTATCTTTGATAGTTTTCGAGTAATTTCGATTTTTTCACACCAGCTACCTTATTTTCGATAACATTGCATTGCATGGATCTTGGTAGCCATGGAAAATAATAATTGCGTTACTAAGATACAAAGGTTTCCTACTTGTCAAAATAAACACATATTAAATTTGTCGTTTTCGCATTTAACTTGTTATCAATTCTTGTATCAATTATGGATTATTCGACAAATGAATTAATTGATATGATATACGTGTTGGGCGAGGCTGAAAAAAATCCTTTATTGGCACAACGAATCTACAAAATGAAATATCCTGAACGTCGAATACCTACTACTGTTGGCTTGGAAAATTTTATGGATAGATTTGATTCTAGCGGTAGTGTTAAATACTTCAAACGTAAAGTTGTTAATAAAAGAGCAGCTAATGAAGAAAAAGAACTTGAAATATTATTAAATATTCAAGAAAATCCCCAAGTGAGTTCTAGAACATTAGCGACGATATGTGATACCTCCAAATCAAACGTGAATCGAACAACGCTGAAGTATAAGTAACATCCCTATCACATTGAGCTTCATCAAGAATTGCGAGAAGAGGATTTTGCAAGACGAATTGAATTCTGCAATATCATTAATCAACGGCTGCAATTAAATAACAATTTTTTGTGCTCCATAATGTTTCCCGATGAGGCGACGTTTAAAAGTAATGGGGCTGTAAATCGGCATAATATGCACTATTACGCCATTGATAATCCATTTTGGCTACGAGAAGTTCAAAACCAAAATTATTGGTCACTAAATGTGTGGTGTGGTATACTTAATGACCAAATTATCGGTCCCTATTTTTTTGATGATCCATTAACGGGCCGCAGCTATTTGCATTTCTTACGTGAAGAATTGCCTGTGTTACTTGAGGATATCAATTTAGAAGGACGACTAAATATGTGGTTGCAACAGGATGGTGCACCTCCACATTTTATCGGGACGTAAGAATTGAACCAGCAATACCCGGAGAAATGGATAGGACGTAATGGCTTTATATTATGGCCACCCAGGTCATGCGATTTAACTCCACTGGATTTTTCCTATGCGGATACATAAAAGATCGGGTGTATATTATTAAACCTACAACAAGGGAGGACATGAAAATAGAATTCGCGAAGCTTGTCGCACAGTGACCCCTCTTATGTTATCCGAAGTGAGACAGAACATGAGAAAAAGGCTCAATATGTGTATTCAGCAAGAAGGCCGTCTATTTGACCATTTACTAAGACACAATGTTGAATAATTATTGAATTACTGTTTCTCATTAATAAAAACTGTTAATATTCTCGCTTAGGTTTGTTTTATTTCGTGGCAATTGTTTTCCATGGCTACCACGATCCACAATAATGTTATAGTATCGTATGTAACGTAGCTAGTGAGAAAAGTCGAAATTCCTCGAAAACTATCAAAGATAGATGTAGGATATATTTGACAAAAATGATAGATTTTTTTAATCCCGAATAAAATGAAATAAAAATATATAGGGTGTGCAATTAAAAAAAACTGATTTTTTTTAATTTGAGAATTTTCAAATTTGAATGGTTATAACAAACACCCTGTTGAGAAAATTAGAAATACTACTAGGTCTAAACGTTAGTATAATATCACTCATTTTTCACACGAAACATCAATTTTTTTTATTGTGAAATAACGGAACAATTGCCCATTCATCAACCCCACGAAAATGACCATAATAATCTTTAAACGCGAATATCTCAAGAACTAAAAACTTTCAGCCAATATTTTGTATGACAAAATATGTTTGTATGGACACGTAGAATTAAAAACTAAAATCAGTGTTCTATTTAAAAAATCATACTTTTTCACGTCCTGCTTTTCTGGCGCACCCTGTATAACTTCCAATATTTTAAAAAAATGCACACTTCTTACCTCTACGCCATGGTCCATACAATATTTACACAAATAATTCTAGTTAAGCATAAACTTACTTTACTCTTTCGTTGGGACACCCTGTACAAAGGTATTCTGACAGAAGACAACGTTCATTTAGAAGGGAACGTGAATTATGAAAAATACGAAAGGAGGAAGAGGAAAATAATGTCGAAGATGAATTAAATGTTTTGTTATCAGTAAATGCGGATCCGTCTACTAGTTCGACGAAAATATCAAGAGAAACTAATCAACCACGATCTACTATTGGCAAGATTTTAAAGAATAATAAATATCATCACTGCAGCATATCCTTTCAGCAGTGGAGTTGGAAATGGAAAGGATATCTAATATTCCCCTGAAAGTATTAATTATTTCCTAACCAATCGACCTTTACTCAAAGTGGTAGTCCAAACTGTCGTAATCTTCGTCATTATGCAACAGAAAACACAAGAGTTGTGAGAACGGTTGATAAGCATGTAAAGAACCAGCGTCCATTACGTATGCTTTTTAGAATAAATTATTTGCGGACCATCCTATATTTAAGATTTCAAAAGTTTACGCGATATTGCACAACGAATAATTTATTCATCACCGCTGACGTGTATTTCTAAAAACCCGTAAGTTTTTGCACGTCAGAACGATTACAACCAATCGCATAACGGCATCCCCCGCACGGTAGCCGCGAAGCCGCCCACAGATGCACCTTTATAAACCCGCGACGCGCGCGAAAAGGAGGATGAATCGAAGTCGATTCAAGTCAAGCCGATACCGAGAAGCCGCCGCACCGTTTGCTTTGTGTAAGCACCGATCTGCTATTCACCGCCGAAGAGTCCATCGCGATCGTGCGATAACGAGCACCACCTCGCACCGGGCAACCTAAAGTTTAATCCTGTACTGCCATTGATAGACACGTAAGTTGTAAAGTTATAAAATCTGACAAGTTACAATCAAACACTACAGATCGTAAATAACTCCGGGCTGAGTCTCCAGGAGTTATACAAAGTACACTAACACCTAGAGTCACGCAGGGTAGATCCCGACGTAACTCGCAAATACCAAGCACACTAACACCTAGAGTCACGCAGGGTAGATCCCGACGTAACTCGCAAATACCAAGCACACTAACACCTAGAGTCACGCAGGGGTAACCCCCGACGTAACTTGCAACTAATTGAGGGTGAAGGGTTGTTACAGAGCTGTAAAAACCTACGACCTTTCTCTTAGTCCATCCGGTTAAGACAGGCCATCGCCTGAGTCTTCTGGGCATTACTAAGATCCCGCTCGAAATTCATACATACAATACATACAGACAAACACAATAACCGTACACGGTGTCTTTGATCGCAGGAGAGTACCCCCGAAATCGGTTGTATAAATTTGTAGTCAATATAACCATCGCAAACACCTGGTGCGATATCGATTGTAAATAAATTAGATAGTACGTAGATTATTCTATATTTACGTAAACCTATTAAAGTCATTTTAGAGTATTTGTAATACCAAGTATTTTGTTTCCGTGATTGAATGTAGATAATTAAACTTAGTATAGAAATCCGTAATTAATTCCGTTAGATAAATAATCTAATTGTCTAATCCAACCGGTTATAATTAAAGGAAGACAGTACCGAGATCTCGCATTTGCATACGCGCATTTCGCGTGTATTATTGCCCGGGAGTCCGACATACTCGCTTCAGCGCTCCAGCGTTACAGAAGAGTAGATAGTTATGCCATGCGTATAGACCGAGAACGATATCGATTTTCTCCGTCCGAGGTCGTTACACTGGCGCCGATGAACAAAACTACTTAAATCAACGGTACCAGCTTCTGTAAATACAGGACCGTAATCTAAATTTTACATCTTAGGTAAGGAATAGATTAAAATAATATCTCTGTTCATAGAAACGACGACGCACTCAATAAATCGCCGCCAACCAGGAGAACAAGTGTGAGGAGCCGCCGGGACCAAGAAATAAAAATACATTTAGAGTTGTTATTAATAACAGTTTGTTTTATTGTTAAATTTATTTAATATACGTTTTAAAAACGCTTTAAGGTATTTATTTAAGGTGACAGTGTTAAGCCTATCCAGTAAGACGAACCACACCCCGTTTATAAATTAAAATATAAACACGATTGAGCAAAACCGAGGCAAAATAAAACCGCGTTGGGTTACCAAACCAGAAAGGCGCGTCAATAATCATTTACATAATAGGGCAGTGTTACAAGCAGAAGCAATGGACTGTAAATGTTTGGGGTGCTGTCATGGGCAACTTTATAGTTGGACTACATCTCTTTCATGGGCATCATGGTGCACAATATTTGTATTTCTTGCAATATGACATGCCTCAGCTTCTGTAGAAAGTTTCTCCAGCTCTAAGGAAAAATATGTGGATCCAAGCATGACGGTACTCCCGCACAAAAATTTGCACTAGGAGTATGACGGTTTTGAATCAATTACTCGAAGGCACATGGATCTGCCGTTGTGCTACTATAAGTTAGCCACGCAGACCCAGCAGATATAAGGCAACCTATAATACACGATTTTGAAATGTTGCAAGACGTAAATAAGTCTTTTGACAGGGCTAGGAATATGTTCTAATCAGAATGGGGAATTTATTGTGAATACTGCCTGCAATGAAATCACAAATTGACACTCCTTATATTTCTTTGATTCTGTTTGTCTAAACGCTTGGCATATCAAAATCTGACCGGTACGTTAGATCGAGTCGGAAACAAATCATTTATCAGTTTGCAATGAAAAAGTCTCCAAATAAATTGCATCGTTAAAAACCCTGTATGATAAAATTAAGGTCTGATCATTTTGTAGTTAGTACACCCTTTGGCTGCATAATTACCAAATATATTGTCCAAACTAGTAGTAATACTGAGGCATGGAGTTAGTACAGTGAACCTTTGTCGAGACCATTTTTTCCACTTTCTTCAGTAACTCAAAGAATTTCGAAAAGGGGCTTTAAATCAGATTGTAAACGATGAAGAATGTACAGGGAGTTTCATGACGAGCTTTCACTATCGATACATAAATGAAGCAATAAAGACATAGATCAGAATTTCTGCATTCATAGCTAATCAAATACTTCCAATTCAAGGAAAATATTTTGGAGCTTCTAGGACTTCTGGTTAAGCCCGAAGTAATTTTAAATGGAACGCCGCATATGTTTTTATATTTTTGAATTCCAAATTAAACGTTAAGGCGACTTTTAATATGACTATGTCAAAATTTTTAACCATTTTTGAGACATTTGCTTTTTTTCGAAAAATATGACGTTTTTAGTAATTTACAAACTTTTTATTTAAGGTAGATTATTGAAATTTGGCATAATGCTTAACGACATATGCGGCTAATTGAAACATTGTAAGTTTTTTAAAACAAAAATCAGCGAGCTCTATAATTAACCTCAAACTTTCAGTCAATTCAAACGGCCAAAACTACATTTTTTAAACGGAAACCCCCATTTTATAAGTTCATCGTATTCTCCATAAAAAATGGTCAAAGGGTGTTAACTAGTGTATGTAGCTAAAGTAGAGAGCTTTGAAGTTATAACGCAATAAACATGAAATGCAAGGAATTCAGAGTAAATTTTATAGACACTAAGTCCCAGTAGCCTTGATTTCGCCAGCAACGGAATTGTGTTGGTATTAAAGGAGCATGTAACAGTGTTTTGATGTTAACTCAACAAAATTAGGAACAAAATACAAATTTAATTAAAGAAAGAATATTTTTTAACAATTTCTACAAAAGGTGTTCAGAAATCTGTGCATCGGCTAATAAACACTTTTCTACACGACTTTCAATAAGCTTGATGTGTTGCTCTTCTAATTTCTGCATAGAACAAAACATTAATTGTGTTTCGAACTCTCTCAACACATTCTTCCTTTGATGTCAGTGGAGTTGCGTTCACCAAGTCCTTCACTTGACCCCAAAAAGAAAAAGGTAAGGCCGTAAGGTCAGGTGACCTCGGTGGCCAAGTGTGCCACCAATATCACCAAACCACCGATCTTCAAACAATTCATAAAAAAGCCTCTCAACATCATTAACGTTGTGAGGAGGAGCACCATCTTGTTGGTATCAGCAGTCAGTTTCGACAATAGGAGCAACCTGACTTTTAAAATATTAATGTACCCGACTCCTAAAGTTTGTTTAATATTTATCTATCTAAGAGTAAATTAAATAAATGCTGGTGATGTTCACCTATTAAATTTTCATCGTAGATGTGTACCGCAACAACTTCCTCGTTTCTAAGAGCTCAATAAATATTAAAACTCGAAGGTCCCTGTAAATTTCTCTCACGGAACGTGTGAAGATTGAATCATTCCAATAATGGCAATTTCTTCTGTTAAAAATTCCATTTCCCGTTATTACCTCATCAGACCATATTATTTTATCTTACATTTTTATTAAAATATTCTCGCAGAATTGCTTTCTTTTGGCAAAGTCTGGCTCTTAATTGCTGAACTCTAATATATGAATAAAGATGGAATTGAAATTTATGTAGAATTCTAAAATTACTTATTGCAGAAATACCCACAGCCCTTACTGCTTCTTTTAAGGACACTGTAGGATAGGCTGTGAAATGTGCTAAAACATTAACAAAATTTTCTTCTTTATCGGTGACAGGTTTTACTTGTACACTTATCTTTTGGAAGCTACCATGATTTTTTAAATTTTTTATTATACGCGAAACTGCGTCCCCTTGTGTTTAGGTCTGTCTGGGTAGCGTTCCTGGAAAGTGCGTACTGTTCTGCTAACTACTCTACCACACTCACCATAAATTACAATTAAATTAAAATAATCTCCATTACTGAGATTTAGTCTAGACATGTTGTGGTTTTAACTTCAATTTAACTTTTTAACAAAATTTAAAAAAATTAATCTAACTCCACCTGTCAAAAATAATAAAAAAACGCCAAATAAAGTAATAACAAAGCCTACGTGGTTTTATTTTCTATCAAAAAATTACTCTAAATCCTTTGCATTTAATATTTATTGCATTATAACCTTAAACATTTTTACTTTAGCTACATTATTGAGAATACGATGAATTTATAATAAAGGGGGTTGTATTTTAAAAATGTCGCTTTGGCCGTTTGAATTGCTGAAATTTTGTTTTAAAAAACTTACATTCTTTCAGTTAGTTGCATATGTCATTAAGCACTATGCGAAATTACATCTAATCAACCTTAAATAAGTGCTGAGTAATTAAAAAATTTATAAACTAATACAAATGTATTTTTCAGAAAAAAACAAATATCTCAAAAAATGGTTCACAATTTTGACATAGTCATATTACAAAAGTAACCTCAAAATTTAATCTGGAATTCGTTGCAATTGAAATTTTTGTGCAAGAATTATTAGGAGTATTAGGCAGTGGGTCGTCAAAGATTATTATTCGGAGTAAATGTTGGGCATAAGTAAGTCATTTGGGAGGAAAATTTAATAAGAAATTGACGTCTACCTGTTTCGTGGCCAATCGGTTAAAGGTATCGGATCAGCTACGGCTCCCATGGGGGTAAAACGAATAACAGTAACGACTAATGCTGTCATCGTACCAGCCATACTGCACCAACTCAACTAGGGAGTTGATTTCTGGGAAGGTAACGAATTTTGTCCCCGACTTGCGAAAATGAGAGTGGAAGTTTGAAAATGAGGAAACCATTGAGACACTGGAGAACCGGGAACCAGTGATACGATCTCGTTCAGATTTAAGTGACCTGACACAGTAGCGAGTGACGACAATTGAGGAAAAAGAAATTGGCTGCAACGTTATTGGAACACCGGATTAAGACAACTAGCGAACCGGTTAAGCAATGGCATTACCGAGTATCGCCATATATATGCAGCAAATTGTCGCCGAATTAGAGATGTTGAAAATGGATGTTTTCAAAAAATCCACAAACGCGTGGTCGAGTCCGATTTCGTTAGCTAAGAAGAAGGATTGAAGTTACCGATTTTACGTAGATTTTCGAAAAGTTTATAAAGTCATCGAGAGGGATGCTTATCCGCTACCCTACGGTTCGTGGATTTTAGACCATTTACGTGACGCTAAATATATATCGTCGTTGTACAGTAAGTCAGCTTATTGGTAGATACCGATGGCTGAAGACTCAGAACAATATATCCCTTTACCGTACCCAACCGGGGTATGTTTCAAATTAAACGTTTACCGTTTGGTCTCGCGAACGCACCAACGAGTTGTAAGAGATTTATAAATCGTGTTTTAGGACCAGAATTAGAACCTTATGTTTTCGTATATCTTGACAATACCATCATTTTTAAACCCACTTTAGAAAAGCACATTGAAGTTTTACAGGAAGTTTTTCGTTGTTTTTCAGAAGCAGGTCTTACGTTGGGCAGGGATATACTTACGTTCTGTCAATCCGAACTCAGCTATTTAGAATATGTCGTTAACGCTGATAGGCTGTCGGTTGACCCAGAGGTCAGCGCCATTTTAAACATTTCGACGCCAAAGAGCCCTACCGAAGTAAAGCGACTGATTGGAATAGCTAGTTGGTACCGCCGTTTCATACAAATTTTTTCGACGGCTACTTCGCCTTTGACTAAATTATTGAAGAAACTTTCAAAATTTATTTGGGATGACGATTGTGAAAAGGATATCGAAATTATTAAATGTTGTTTAGTTTCCGCACCTATAGTACCTTGTCCAAATTTTTCATTACCGTTTACAGAGAAATGCTTCATATTTTGGAATGGATTCAGTGCTAACGCAGAGAGTTGACGAAGAAGAACGTGTCATTTGTTATAACAGCAGATCCTTGACGAGGAATAAAAGACGGTTATCGACTATCGAGAAAAAATATTTAGCCGTGCTCTGGTCAGTAGAGAAGTTACGTCTATACATGGAGGAAGCACAATTTACCGTTATTACCAATCACGCATCGTGCGCTTGGCTTCATAAATTAAAGGACCTACCGGTCGATTAGTGCATTAAGCTATTCGCCTTCAGCAGTAGGGGAGACCGGGGATCATCTGGACACGGGGATACAGTGGACAAGTTTAAATTTCTCTCCTAAATGAGTGCTACAACGTTGTTTTATTCGTATTATCGTTAACACTGCAAACAATGACTTCGCAAACGCACGTGGTGATGGAGTGAGTTTTGTTGTTGTTAAGAGCATTTTTCATTTTTGAAGCAATTGTATGTAACTTTTTAAGGTAAGACTGTAGCCGTTTCTCTAAAATTTGTTTGTGTAATAATTTTATCTTTCGCTTCTGTTCATATCTTTGATAGTTAAGATCATATGTTTATGATATTTGAAGAATAATAATATACGATTAAGATTTTATAACCTAAAATCTGTACCAGTTTACCTTCGGGATAAAATGGACAGCTGTCCATTCTATCCCCAGAGCTAGTGCAATGTATCCCTGATATTAATTACTAATTTTTTTCTGTTTACTATTGATGCCACGCCAGTTTAAGAGAAAAACTGATTGAGTTTCCCCTGAAGGTGATTTAAGACGTGCTGTTCTCAATAATCAGGGAAGGTTAAGACAGGCGGCAGCTTTGCATAATGTAACAAAATCTAGGCTAGGCCTTTACGTAAAAAAAATCAAAGCAAGTGGGCTTAGAGAATATGATTTTTAATCCAAATTTTAAAAGTCGACATGTTTTAACCGATGAAATGGAAAAATCATTTGAAAAATATTTATTGCAGAGTCAAAAAGTGTTTTATGGGGTCACTCCAAAAAAAAGCTAGAGAATTAGCTTACCAATATGCTGAAAAGAACGGGTTAGAATATCCTGAATCATGGAGGGAAAAACATCAAGCTGGTGAGGATTGGTTTTCTGGTTTCATGAAACGTCACCCCAATAATTTATCCACCAGAAAGCCGGAAGCAACCTCTTTCGGAAGAATGACAGCTTTTAACAGAACGACGGTTAAGGAGTTCTTCGATAAATTGGAAGCTATTAAAACCAGAAAAAGTTTCAAGCAGCTGATATTTTCAACCTAAATGGAACTGGCGTTACGACAGTACCTGCTGTTGAATTAGTTATTGGACAGAAAGGAGAAAAGCAGATCAGTTAATAAAAATGGTGTAATAAATATCGTTTACCTAATGTTCTTATTTTACATGGGTTAAGTCACATCAAGGGAGAGAGGGGAATTAGTAACACAGGTTGCTATAATTTGTGCCAACGGAAATGCTTTGCCTCCAGTTTTTGTGTTTCCACGTATAAGATTTGATGAGAAGCGGATGATGGCCGGAGCAACGCCTGGAACCTTAGGACTAGTGCACAAATCGGGCTGAATGACGTCATAAAACTTTATTAAAGTTTTAAGATTTTTTAAAGATAATATGAGGTGTGCAAGCGATCATCCTGTCCTCCTTATTATGGACAAGCATGATACGCACATCCGCGTCGAGGGTATTAACTTTTGTGGAGAAAACGCTATCACGATTCTTACACTACCACCTCACACATCAAACCGTCTCAAACCATTGGATCGTTGTGTGTTTGGACCATTCAAAAAATATTTCAGCGAAGCAGTGCACACGTGGATTATAAATCACACCGATCAAAATTTACTCATTACCTGAACTCGGTTCTAAAACCTGGGACAGAGCAGCAACCCCTGAAAATGTGTAAAATTTGGTTTTCTGAAATGTGGTATCTCACCAGTCGACAGAAACGTTTTTCTGGACCACGAACTTCTGTGTTCTTCTGTTTCAGATCGTCCAATGCCTGTTTCTGCCCCACTTATAGAAGCACAAGGCATGTCAGTTGAGACTGAAACCGCTCCAGTTTCTTCTACTCAAAAATCCAGGTTGAGACTTTCTATTCTACTCCCTCAACGTCAACTGCCCAATTTGTCGACTCCTAAGTACCCGCAGCCTGGATCCTTTATTCCTCCAGAACAAATGTGCCCATTTCCGAAAGCTAAGCCAAGAAAGGAACATAAAAGAGGAGGTCCAAAGCGAGGAAATTCTATGATCGCGACAGATACTCCTGAAAAGGAAGAGTTGGAAGAAAAATAAAGAAAACGAAACGAAATGAAAGTCAAAGCAGTAAAGAAGAAAGTTATTGAAGAATCATCTGATGAAGAAGTCGAAGAAGTCATCACAAAGGATTCTTCTTCAGATTGGGAAGAAACTCAAGAAGATAATGACGTTCGTACAAGTTTAGAAGATGCTTCTGAAGGTCACTCTATAGTTTTGAAAATTTCGTCAAAGAAGGGCAAGTTCTCAATGAATTATGTGGCAAGAGTTGAAACAAAATTACAGCACGATGTTGATGTGAAGTTTTTCAAAAGACTGATTCCCTCCAATCGGTTTCAGTGGACATCAGAATTTTGATGTTGACCAATAGAAAACACTCGCCCAAGGTTCAAAAACATGTTTTATTTTAATACAGATCTCTCTACATTATCTTTACAATAAGTATTTTCATATTATTTGAAAAATAGATTAAGTTTTAGTTTATATAATTACGAGATTTTAACTGGTTATTGTAGTTTCTCTTAATTGTAACTGTATATCTACTATATCCCAGAGTAATATTCAAAGTAAACCCGTACTCGGGGATATTTTGGTCAGAGGGGGTAGGTCCACTTTTGGTGCTATTATGAATAAACGGTTTAACTTAAGCAATCGCTAAAATTAATCGTCAAAACTAGATAACAACAGTTAACACTAACCTATGAACCGACACCATTAATCACGAAATGAAAAATTTACAGCATGGAATTCAAAAATTGTCCAATACATCCCCGGTCTCCCCTACAATTTTGAAATGATTCATAGAAAAGGAAAAGACCATGTCGTACCGGACACTTTAACGCGCTCCGTACCAATTATTGACACACTTGACGTAGACGATAAACCCGATTGTGACTTATCGAACGAGACTACAGTGGAGGAGGACGAGAAGGAGGATACGAAAGTATAAGGAAGTGATTAGTGGATAGCTAAGATGAAGCGAAATATCCCGGCAAGACTCCTTGCGTACCCTCAGTGGAAGGTAGGAAATGGGAAGTTGTTGAACCATGTAAAATATAGTTATCCGAGATTGAGAGACGACAAATCACAGTGTGGTGTTGTAGTGCCGAAAGGGAGCGTCCCTAAATTCTATCGCAATTTCATGATGACCCTAAAGCATGTCACGCGGGTATATTTGAGACCTACGAGCTGATATCGCGACAACACTATTGGCCGAAATTAAAGGCAGATGTATGTTATATTCGTCATTGCAATACCTGTATTAAGTATAAACCCGAACAAAAGAAACCCGCTTGACTTATGGCAAACATCCCGTTATCAAGCCTTGGCAAATGATTTCCAAGGATATTGTAGGACTGTTACCGAGATCCTCTAAAGGATATTTATACGTTTTAGTAATTGCCGATTGTTTTTCAAAATTTGTACTTCCCTTTCCGTTACGATCCGCTACCACCGCTAAAGTAATTAAGAAAATTGAAGAGAACGTTTTTCTTATGTTTGGAATACCTCTTTACGTGTTATGTGACAATGGCCCACAATTTAGGAGTACTGAGTTCCAGAAAATGGTAGCGTCTTACAAGGCTAAGATAATTTTTAACGCAAACTACCATCCCCAGGCTAATCCTTCAGAGCGAATTAATTGAGTTATGAAGACAATGTTAGCATCGTATATTGAGGATAATCAGCGAAACTGGGACAAATATTTAGCGCAAGTGGCATGTGCTATACGCACAGCGACTAATGAAGTTACGGGCCTGACGCCCTATTTTGCCAATTTTGGGCAGAGACATGGTGTTGGATGGAACCAAGCATGGGGAACCTGTAGAAGGAAGGTAGAACATGTAGAATTTGCCGACAGAACACCTTTTGTAGAGGGGATCACAATTTTTCAAGAAGTTTATAGTGATATCAAGCGACGACTTAATACAGCTCACATTAAACTTATGACTTATGATTTACATAGATGTTTAGCGACATTTGAAGTAGTTGATACCGTGTGGCGGCAAAATTATGTTTATCGGACGCGTCTCGTTATTTCACAGCAGAATTCGCGCCAAAATTTATCGGTCAGTTTTGTACTAGGAAAAAAGTATCTTTTCAGACTTATGAACTTCGAAGGAAGTGTGGAAGGTGAAAGATTTAAAGCCTAGCCCTAATATCCATTAAGCCCTTTGGGCGTTTTCTTTGTGTAGGGACGGAGTAAGAATTTTTCTACAGCAGATGCCACTGCTTGTCGTAAGAGACGATTAATCAAGTAGAAATAGCGAGTTTGGTTGGGAGTGCTGCGATTTTTGGTGTTGTGTATACGGTAGTGGATTCACTGAAAGCGGGGATCCCGTGAACCGCGGCCCTGCCTCTTCGGTATGCTCTCGACGTGGAATTCCAGTTCACCAGCCAAACGCGTTTACAAAATTCGTTGATCGTTGGGGACCCGGTGGGCGATATAATCTTTCACATATTGTGGCTTTTGTGGTTGTTCGCACCGTTGGTTGTAGCATGTCGTGCTTCCATGATCCTTTCAGGATCGTTTTGAATTGCCGTTAGTTAAGGGAGCTGATCCCCATTATGACATTTACCGAACGTGACGGAAGGAGTAGTTTTCGGTCCCAAGGGGGCTGAGCTCGAGTTCCGGTAAGGGGTTGGAACCACCCTCTCGCTGCCTCGAGTGACGCGCTGGTGTTTGGTGGAGTATAGTGGAGTTTTTCAATGTTTTAACGAATACAAATATACATGTAGCGACTACCGTTTCCCCACCCTCTGTCCGTTCAAGGCCATGTTGTAACCTTCGTCCGTTGTTTTATTAATTTAGCTTCATTTTTCTCCTGGTTTACTCACTTGCCCTTACGGTGGTGGTTCGCTTCATGGACTTCACCAGTTTAAACTCTTGTATGGCTTTGTTTTAGGCTTCGGGCCCTATAATTCTGACTAGTTGTGTGTGCGGGTGATAACACTTCATTAGCTTTTTATGGTGTTGCGAGCGGTCTTGTCGTACTTATTCGTACACCGAGCCTAAGATAAGACTATTGGTGCATGTAGCGCGGTAAGTAAAAATCTATATATTTCGCAACAATAAGAACAAAAAATTTGGACATTTCTATTTAAAACGTCACTTTTGACATTTCGTTTATTTAGTAGAAATTAAATAACTTCTGTTGCGGTAAATGTAATACAATCGTGCAAAAAACAGTATGAGCATCACGAACATTAAGGGTTGTACCGGTCTCCGGCCAAATTGGAGGCTGAGCGACAGCGAAGCTTCCAAACATGGCCGTCGACCTGTAAACATCCCTTACTGTTCTTGACACTCAATATACTATTAAGCTTGAGTAAAGTTGCAATTGAAGTTTTTGAGTTATTACCGCTGTAAGAAAAATCGAATCTGTCTCTTTTACTTCTCACCCCGCGCACCAAGGAGTACGTAAACTTTGTGAAGTAGTTATAGTTCAGGTCGTTGCTTAAATGGTTAAACATCCTCAACAATCTAAGGAACAAGCAGCTGTTTCATGCGACGTCTCCCGTTAATCGGTTAAAAACATTTTAAGGGTGAACAAATATCATCCCTACAAAATGAAAATAATCCATGAGTTGACCAAAGATGATCCTATCAAACGACTTCAATTTTGAGAGATAATAGCAAAAAAAATTACGGAACATTTTGACTAAAACCTCTTGTTTTTCGCGAAGGACGTACTCAATTTCTTCAGAAAATAAACGCGTGGGAGGGAATTTATGGAGATGATATGATACGTTCAATGTTTTTAAATGAAAACTTAAATGGACCTAGATAATTGCAAATGTAGTAGTTGCTCGAAATCCACACGAGTTAAACCTCAAAGTCACGTTTTGACAAGATCCCGTTTACATTATGTTAGGGATATTAAACAGGGTGTTTGTAAATAAGTGCAAAATATTTTAGGGGGCGATTGCCGTGAAAAAGGTTATTATAAATGAATGTAGATCGAAATATTCATCGCTTCCGAGATACAGAGGGTATAAGTTTTAATTTTTTATGTATTTTTATTAATTTAAGTGCTGAAGACATTGACTCGACATTTGCAAAACTCTTTATGGAAAAATGTGCATTTTTGGGTGATCTGAAAGCTTCTACATGTATGAGTGGCGTTCGTCCGAGAATGCCATAACATTTTCTAATAAAAAGATGTAAGGTTATTTTGATGCACCGTGTATGTGTAGTATTTTGATAACGCATGTGACGTGTTTTGAATGTAGCGGAAGTGAGTTTGCATGAAAATAATTTTTTTTTTGTGTATGTGTAATGTAAGTTGGTGTAATTGATACTCACTGGAATTTAGTGAGGCATTTGTTACCGTCTGAAGGAATGTTTAAATGCTGTAGAAATATTTTCGTGTTGAATGCGTTAAATTTGGTTGAGAATTAATGTTTTGAGTAAATTGATACCGCACTGGTGAAACCACTTTTGCTGCTGTGTATGGAGGAATTTTGACTGAAGAAACGGTTGTAGACGTATGAGTGAGTAAGTTTATGATATATTGATATTTTATTAACGTGCAGTAAGGAATATGTATGCATATTTCTGTTTGTAGAAATTCATGTAATGTGGTGCAAAACGAAAATCTAGTGCATGTTTAAGAATGAAGTTGATAGAAAGTGAGGGAGTTCGTTAAATTATGCGGAAATAGAATTCGCCCACATGCGAGATTTCCATGGAAAGTTGAGGGATAATCTGGTTAATCTACAGAGTGAATGTAATTGCAATTTTATTTTTTATTTCGCTTCGTTAGCATCTTCTTCCACGTTGGAACCTTCGACGCGGCAAAGATACGCACGAAATACTCAGTTGTGATGGATGAATTTTGATCTTAGTGCGAATTTACTGTGATGTATTGGCAATATGGCGGACAGAAGGTATACAAGCGAGTGCCCAAATTTCAGGGACGAGTTAGCTGATTAGAGGTTTTACTATGAGTAATGGTCGCGCGCGCGTTATAACCATCAGAGTGGTTAATGTTTGAGTTTACTTGTGAAAATTACAATTTTGGCAGGGCATGTATAGCGGCTTCATTAACCATAAGGGGATAAATCGTACAGACATTCACAAATAAATAATGTAACATATTGTGAGTTGAAGGAAAACATTAGTGATTTTCTTCAAGAAATAAAAAGTGCTTAGGCAGATTAGAAGTTAACACAGCAAATATTTTGTTGTTAGTGTTCAATTGTGGGCCGCGCGACCTAATATTATTATAAATAAAAGTGAAGGTAACCATTTAAGTGACCGAAATAAAAGTTTGTAAAATTTAGTTAAGATACTGGTGATCATCATTGACATTGAATGTGTACAATCGTTAGTGATACCAAATTGATTGCATAAAACCGAATAAGAACTTTAATGTGTATATGGAAGTTACCATTTTTCATTGTGGTAAACGTTTTGAAGGTTAAACCTCACAGTATAAGGTGGTGTGATGTTAGGTTAAAGCGCCCCTATACCCGGTATGCGAGTGAACAAACAAACGATTGTAAATTGCGTAATGAGCCAGATTGATCACAAAATTTCATTTTAGCTTTGAAATATCAATGCAGCATACTACTAATAAAGTACTTATTATTATTTTTGTATGCAACATAAATTACAGTTTTGAAGTATTAAAGTTTAAACCTATTAATGAATGTCTAAATACGATTTTAAAGATAAAGTAGTAATAAAATATAACGATATTATTGATGGTACAAGCACTAACCGCTTTATGTTTGAATTATTCAGCAATTAAGAAACTTTTTTTTGAGATAACAATTCATTGTTGAACCGATTTCGTTTATTTTATTTAGAATTTTCTAAATTGGGAATATTTATTTATTTCAAAGTTTTATGCCAGTTAGAAATATAAATTTAAAGGTATACGAAGGATACTTAAAAAGTATTCAAATTGACGTCTTACGATTTTAGAATTTTTCTTAAGCTTTTGGACCAATTTATTTGGAAGTGTGATTGAATTTGAATGGTGAATGGTTTTACTGAGTAGGTTGCAATACTGTCTTACACAGTCAGATTGGATTAATTTACCATCCCACCTAAGACTGTATATTTTAGCACAATTTAGGATTGTGGTGGCGCCTAGAGACAGTTTTTCCCGGACTGAGCTTTGTGAGTTGTAGATTTAGGGTAAGTGTATGGTGTTTGAAACTACTTTTTAGTCATTTTACTCCTTATATCGACCACGCCCATTTCCACTTTAGCTGACTTGACAATCCGCTTATTTCCATAAGCATACACGACGCCTAGTTCGGTTTGAACGTGTAACGAAGAATGGTGCTCCACTGATTTTTTCCGTTTTGATATTTTTGTCCGCCATCAATTATTAATTAAATTGGTCTCTTGAATTATTTTCGCAGGACGCACTGTTTTGAGCAAAAAATAAAACATTTTTTATTGCCATTTGTGTATTTTTAATTTCTATTCAGTAAGTTGCTGTCAATATTTTGAAATAATATCCTACTAACTCGTCAAAATGCCAAATTAGCATTTTTTCATTATTAGTTTGCAACAATTGTATCCGTTTCACATTCAACGTGTACAAGCTCTACTACCTCGAGACTTCTTACCGCGTCTGGTTTTTTGCCACTGGATTCTCAATCTAACCGTTCAAAATCCTGATTTTTTAAATCCGTTTTATTTACTGACGAAGCAAGTTTTTCCAGCGATTCTATACGAAATTTTCATAACAATCACCTATGGACTGATGGAAATCCACATAGAACCTTTCAAGTTTACTTTCAACACAATTTTCAGTAAACGTGTGGCTTGGAATACTTGATGATCATTTAATTGGTCCATATTTCCTCCCGTTACGGGGGAATCTTATCATGACTTCATACAGGAAGAGCTAATTGCACTTCTTGAAGAAATGTCTCTTCACCTCAGACAACATTTAGGATTTATGCACAATGGTGCCTCAGCCCATGTTAGCATTAATGTACTTCGTCACTTAGATACAGTATATCCAGATCATTGGATAGGTAGGGGAGGTACGCAACATTAGCCAGCTCGCTCTCCTGAATTAGATCACTTAGATATCTGCATTTGAGGTTTTCTCAGATCATTAGTTTCTACAACTCCGTCGAACATGTTGAAGACCTTTATTACAGTTGGCTGTGGGACAATGGGAAACACAATAGAAATATTTCAGCGAATACGACAGTCTATCACTCTTGTATCACATGTGAAGGAGATCATTTTGAACATCTGTTTGCGCCTATTTAAAATTATTTTTGTTATTGTTGTTTTATGTTATTGTTTGGGTTTAATGTTACTGCATTAGATAATAAAACTTTTTAGAAATATTGACAGCAACCTACGCAAAGCGTTTTACAAATTTCGAGTCAATATCTTAAAGCTTTGAAATAATTAATAAGAATAAATAAAAAATTAAAATTTACTCACTCTGTATCTCAGAAACGAGACCTACGTTTATAGGAACTTTTTAACAGAATAACTTTGGGAACAACCCCTAAAACCTATTCAACTTATTAACAACACCCCGTATATGTCTGAGATACTACTTATTCTGGGTGATTGATTTGGTCGTTGAGGTGCAACATAGTGGTCAGCTCGACCACCCCAACTCTCAACGTCCGACTTTTTTTTAAAGTTACATCAAATCTGCAGCGTAACAAGACTTGCTAATTTAACTATGCGGTAGCAGAGGTATACAAGACGCCTTTAATTTTTCATTTCAAAATAAATTTCTTAATGGATCATTATTCTATCATTATTTTTACTACCTGTGCAAATAAAACCATACACAGCATTATACAAAAAAATCTACGTAGAAATACTCATTCACGCGATCCCAGAAATGGGTTGAAGATTAGATATATTGCTAAACACGATATTTTATAAAATTTTCACATCCAATTCTTGCTCGTTTGTACTCCATTAATAGTGAACCGCTAAAGCAGTATTCCAAAATTGATACAGGTATCAAACTTGAAGAGGGGGCTACTGATATGACAGCTTCTCAACATGTATCAAAACCTAACTTGGGTGCAACGAAGATTTCTATCCTGATTTTGTTCTATCAAATTTGAAATATGGCTCTTGTTTGGAGTTTATTTATTTATTAACATCTTCCAAACGCACTTTCTAAAGTAGGTCTACTTTAGGACCAATGGAAGTTACCTTTACTGCAATATCAACGGTAGTTTCCTCACACCAACTTTTCTTCTTAGAAATGTTGGTGAAGCCGTAATAGCCTGAACTGGTTGGGGCTACACGCTATTCAGCTTGGATAAGAGATGGATGCACCTAAAGTTATCACAGTCATTGCAGCACAATAGCTTGAAACGTACCATAATTTGTTACCACAAAGAAAATTTGATGCGCCTATCATTAACAAAAAATTAAAGGCTGTGTCTGCTTAACACAAAGTTAGCACAGCCATCTTACAAATACTTAGCTAACAATTGTATCGTATAATTTGGTACCAACTTGGTGTTGCTTTTCTACCATAAACTGAAATTTGTTGTTCGTGCTTTTTAAATATTTTTGCCCTTGAGCATTATAAAAGTCACGAAAACCCTATAACGAAGCATGCTAACAGGATATTACAGGGTGTCCCACTATATTTTCCCCTATTTCAAAGGCTTATAACTTTGAAATGAATCAAGTTAGACACTTTCAGTTTTCACTGAAATGCTTCACAATGATACGTTTCGATTGGACTAATCTTAATTTTTTCTTCACTTCCGGTTAGCCAAAAAACAAAATAGTGGTTTTTGGAATTTTTTTGTTGACTTTTTTAATGTAATACCTTGTTTATTTTGAGATAAGGTGAAAGCCATTTCTTTCAGCTATCCATCGGTATAAAATTTTAAAAAATCGATGTAGAACTAACTGAGCAATCAATTTTTAAGTAGAGTCCTGCAAAATCGGTAGTTAACAATTAATTATCAGTAATTTTTTAGTAGGTAAGCTCTGGACTATTTTTATCATAAATGTCAAAATTATTGTGTTTGAGATATATAACCAGATATTTTGCTACTGGAATGATGTTTTCCGATATAGGAAAAGCAAAGAAAGTTTTCCAGGGAATTTAATGAAATACCACCAACTGCTAAGACAATAAGAAAATGGTTCAACAGTTTCAAAAACAATGCATCGTTGTCGCCTAAGAAACGAATTACAGGTAACAATAATGTTATTAATGATACAATTTTATATTTTATGAATTTGCCAAGGTCTCCTAAGTCATCAATCAGGAAAGGCGCGTCACATTTTGATATAAGTCGATCTAAAAACTACATCAAAAAATAAACCAAATGGATTACGAGAAACGCCTTTTTATGTCTGAAATTTTATTGAATTTAATGAGAATTACTCCTGACCTTCAGTTAATAATGTTCGATGACGCGGGGTAATGTTTTTCTCGGTTGTTATTAGACAAAAATAGAGGTCAGACGTAGATGTGGTGCTTAATAGGAGCGTCGTATTTTTATGCCAAGTGCGTGAATTTCTTAGTGTACTAGTAAATAATCGACTTATGATGAGTTGCTCAAAGTCATTGTACAAGACGAGACACCGAGTGTCTTTTAGTTGTTTAAGCGGCAGATTTTAAGCATAATATTCTTTCCATACAAGAAGATGTTTTAAAGCGCTTTTTAGGGATAAGGTATAGTCTAAAACCACCCGACTCTCGAATAGAGCCAGCAGTTGTAAAAATATCAGCCCTACTTACTGACAAGATTATAAGTTTATTTTTTATTATCCCTACATTGGCGCGTAAACGGGTATTTCAACTTGTTAAAACGCAACATGAGTGATACTCAAAACTTGCGTTGTACGCAAAAGTTAAAAGAAATGATAACTATGTTTTAAAAGTTGAAGCTCTTAGGGCAGAGAACAAGAAGCTCTTTGACATAAGTGCTTTTAAGTGCGAAAACCGTGAGAACTGTTCCTGTATAAAAGATGAAATGGTATAATTTACCTAATTTCACCCGACAAGTTTTCTTGTCTGACATGATTATCCTTACAGGTTCCTTTAAACCAACGGCCTTTTCTCCTGGATCAAAGAGGTTTCAGAAAAATGATCATAGGAGATGTTGACGCAAAGGAAACTACAAAATTAATAAATAAGGCTAGAAGAATTGAAAAAGCGCAACAAAGCGAAATCATATACCAGAATTGTCCAGAAATCGATACGAAATTGACACTAAAGGTAAGACAGTCAAATTCTCTTAAAATATCAAGTAACATGACAATATTCTCTTGCTTTAACTTGGAAACAGCTTGTGAAATACCTTCTACTTCTAAACGCTCTATAAATAAAAGACAAACTCCCAAAAATACATTTAAACTACCTACTCTTGCTAAAGTATGTGACACATATGGATTATCAGACAGATATGCAGCAGCAGTAGCTACAGCTGTTTTACAATATGTTGGAATAGTAACAAAGGGAAGTTTATAGTAAGTAGTTGATAAAAACAAATTGAGAAGAGCCATAGAAAATTCAAGAAGCATTTTATTTTCATAGTCGAAAAGATCAAACGTTGATTATAGTTTTATTAGGTCAATGCCCTCTTCAGGATCACTAAAAGATCTAGTTCGAAGACATCTTTTCAACATTATGATGGCCAAACAACCGGTCCTAGGGTGTTTTCAGGTGTTCTCAGTAAGCTCAATGTGAAAATCTGCCAGTTATTGAATTTGATATTATTGACTGTAAATTACCTGAAGTAGTAACTTGCGACTTAAATACCGATCACAGATATTTTTACAAAATTTGCCTTGCCATGTCCTCTGGCCAATGTTCTACAGATTTGGTGAATCAGAATCCAGGAAAGCTCTGCCATTCCCGATGGCTTACTTTGAAAACCGCCTATTACGACTGTATATTTCCACGGAGAAGCCCAGTCTAAATTAAAAAAATTGACAACTTTTATCATAAGAATTGATGCACCGATGTGGTTTTCAATTAAAGTAAACTCATCTTGTAAAAATGGAGCAAAATATGTTTGGCAGACCACTAACGTAGGTCGATACTTGTGGTAAGATTTGTGAGCAATTATTGACCCAACGTAATTCATATGTTGTATACCCGGAAAATGTGTTATCATGTATGCTAGGTCACTCTCGCCCTCCTATCAGAGAACTTGCCATGCGATGTATTATAAATGCGGAGAAAAAGGAAAATCCGAAAAAATCGTCTTTCTATCATACCACAACTGAATTTTCATGCAAATGACTATACTGATTTATGAGACTGGCAAAATAATGATATTACTCCGCCCTCGTTACTTCATAAATTAAAACCAGATGAATTGCAAAACATAATAAGAGAACCCCCAAATAATATTATTGAGAACATATCTTTCCCCTGTCACAACCAAGCAGTGGAAATATGTGTAAAACGGACAACAGAAACTTCGTTATCAGTTGTGTGATATAAAAGACACTTTAGAGCAAGAAAGACGTTTTGCAATAAACGTGCCCGTTATACTACTAATTTAAAAATTAGAAAATCTGAAAATATGTGTTTTTATGTTTTTCTTAAAGTTTTAAACCCCGGTAACTGTCTGTTTTCAGATCTAATTCATTATGGACAAAATGGTCTATGCTCAAAAGTTGCCTAGAAATCAATGAAAATGTTCCAGTTCGCATGTTTGTTTTTCTTAAATAATGAAAAATGTGACGTTTGTAGGTTTCAAAAGATCATTGCGTTTATTAAACAAAAGAATGAGCGTTATACCAAAAAATCCAAGGTTTTAACGATTTCTATTGGAAACTCCTGATGACCATTGGTTGCTTGCGTAAATTATAACAGTATTCGGTATATTTCAATGTAAATAACGTTACTAATCTGTAAAACTAACAGTTATCTTGTAAAGATAATACATGTTAAATATAAACTTTCTTGATTAATACAATGTTTTGGTAAATTGATGTTTACAAATGAGTATCAAATAAAAGTATTTTACATGGCTTCAATATGTGCACTAACAGATGCCACAAATTTATAAGAATCCCAAAATATTTTTGCATATATTCTCATTACATCTCGAAGTGAATATGGTAGTAATGATTATTTAGAACCCGCAAAGAAATTCCTCGTCTCAATTATCACAGGAAACGTAAAAATTCTAATCAAACTTTTAAACGTTACAATTTCAGTACCATAGGTTATATTGTACGAGGTATTACCAAAGGTCCACCTCAGTCATAATTTTTCTTTAATTTTATAGCACTAACAGTTGCTTGTACGCAAAAGTTTTTTTTCTAAATAAGGACATCATAATGATAATGGATTTTTCAAAAAACATAATGTGTGTTTGCACTCAACATTCCAGTATACATACATATATGTACCGAGCCACTAGAGTACCCCCCCCCCTCCAACCTATTATATGAACCCTAAAACTGAAATAAATAAATTATTCCAAGTTTTGTTATCAACGACTAAGTTCAAAAGTAAATATGTAATTAAGAATTATTATTAATTTTATTAAATACATAAAAAAAGTTTACCTCGAGTAGGATTTGAACCTACGACCTGTACTGTAATTTTGATATTAATAAAATTTTGGGAAACCGAACTAAGGTGAATATACAACATTTTTGATAGTATTCAGTCTCGTAATTTTAACAAATGGCAGACAATGGCCATTTCGTAAATTAATTTAAAATGTGATCATATATTAAGTAATATCTCATTAGAAAGCTCGTTCCAAATCCTTTTCAACGGCATTAACAACATTGTAATATTATTACTGATTCATGAGTTTCAACCCAAAAACGCCAATTAATATTTTGAAGTTTTCGAGTTGAAAGTCATACATACCTAGTAATATTTTAATGTTGCTGATGTCGTTGAAAAGGGCTTGAAAAAACCTTCCAAATGAGGTATTACTTATCATACGATCCCATTTAACATTATTTTACAAAATTGGCGGCTGTCCGCAGTTTTTAATGGTTACGTGAGTGTTTTAAGATGATATTAATGTAGTGTTTAGTGCTTACAAAAATTGTTGAATAAGTACTGAAAATGCATATTAAAATAAAATTTAAAAATAATTTTAACAAAAAAGAAATTTCCTGTTTGGAGGTTAATACTCTCCTTCCTTGTATTACTAGTCTGATCACTTGACCATGTGACCATTTCCTCCATGTATTAGCTGGTATTATTACCATATTATTAATTAATTATTATAAGTTTTTGTTATGAACGAATAAGTTCAAAGGTAAATATGTAATTAAAAATTATATATACATAAAGACAATATTTACATCGATTGGGGCTTGAACTTTGGTGGCGCAGCTAGTTAGCGCGACACTCTAGCAAAGTGCAGGTCGTAGGTTCGAATCCTACTCGAGGTAAACTTTTTATTTATGTATTTAATAAAATTAATAATAATTTTTAATTACATATTTACCTTTGAACTTATTCGTTCATAACAAAAACTTATAATAATTTAATATTAGTCAAGTTGCTTTGGTATGTGTGAATCCTTGTGATATTGCAGGCTCACATTCCATTAAAATAAGTAATTTGACTGTAACTCATTATATTTAGAATTTACATCAGTTGTATATACATAAAGACAAAATTTACATCGATTGGGGCTTGAACCTTGGTCGCGCAGTTGGTTAGCGCGGCACTCTAGCAAAGTGCAGGTCGTAGGTTCGAATCCTACTCGAGGTAAACTTTTTATTTATGTATTTAATAAAATTAATAATAATTTTTAATTACATATTATTAATTGTTACTGGTTTTTAATATTTACCATTTTAGTCATTTTCAGTTCGATAATCAAGCTAAACTGTGTACATATGCGCTTTTTTTACGATTTACATTGATGCTGCAGCATCCTAGTCTTAGTTACTTAGTAACTCAATTTATGTAAGAATAGTTTTTTTTATTTAAATACGGTTTCTTGAAAACATTTGAAAAGTGTGTAGCTTAACAGGTACTTCCAGTGGTCTTATGTTTTCCAAAAGTTGATACTGATCTAAGATTTTGCCATAATAATGGTATTCCAAATTTCATAACTCCCGCTCTAACGGTCTGAATGTAAAACGAGAGAGTAAGATAAATAATAAATTAACATTTTGGATTATCTAAATAAACTACTGGTGTGCACTTCATAAGCGCACGAACTTGCAATGGAAGCGACACGTGTTTTTACTGACATATAGACGCTAATTAGTAGTGCTTAATTAAACAATAACAAATATTCATTTCTGAATTACCCAAATTAATGTTAATTAGTGAAGGTTGTCTAATGTATAATTAAGTTCTCACTGCAAGAAACCAGTAGATACACCATTATTGAAAAAAGCTTGATAAAAAACGTTAGAGATGTGTTTAGAGTGGTACGCGACTCTAATTCCCCTTTGTAGACAGATTTTATTTCTTTGCAGACTTAAGACATGGACATTAGAATATAACTTTCTGATTTATTTAAAATAAAATAGTCCACTGAAGCTACTGATTTGTAACATCATATACAGTGTGGCCCAAATAAGTTAAAACATCTTTTTGTATTTTTGTATTCGTTGGCCGATATTCAAACTCAAACGGAAATGTTAGGCAACTCGATGCGCATCAACTGCTAATGGTTATTAGCATTATCCGTCACAGGGTTTTGCACTACTAAAGGAATTCTTCCTTTAGTAAGGAATATTTTAACGTGTCAATAATCGTATTTCCACGAGACGTACAGTTTTACTCCCTATTCGAGAAGTAGGAGAGCTTTGGTTTTTCTCCGTTTCAGAAAAAACGGCTACCTGGGTTAGGTTTCAACCCGCGCCGCTCGGGTGAACGGTATGCACAGCAACCATTCTACCACACACACGCACGCACGCACGCACGCACGCACGTACACACACGCACACACGCACACACACGCACACACGCACACACGCACAGACGCACAGACGCACAAACGCACAGACGCACAGACGCACAGACGCACAGACGCACAGACGCACAGGCGCACAAACGCACAGACGCACAGACGCACACACGCACACACGAACACACGCACACACGCACACACGAACACACGCACACACGCACACACGCACACACGCACACGCACAAACGCACACACGCACACACGACACACGCACACACGCACACACGCACACACGCACACACGCACACACGCACACACGCACACACGCACACACGCACAAACGCACACACGCACACACGCACACACGCACAAACGCACACACGCACACACGCACACACGCACACACGCACACACGCACACACGCACACACGCACACACGCACACACGCACACACGCACACACGCACAAACGCACACACGACACACGCACACACGCACACACGCACACACGCACACACGCACACACGCACACACGTACACACGTACACAGGAATGCACTCACACGCGCGGACGTACGCACACACAAACGCATACACGTACACAAGCACAAACGCACCCACGCACACACGTACACACGCACACAGGTACACATGCACACACGCACACACGGACACATGTATACGCACCCACGCACACACGCACCCATGCACACAGGCACACATGCGTACACATATGTACACACATGCGTACACATATGTACACACACGCTCATGCACACGCACGCACGCACGCCTCCCCCCAATACACACGGACGTACGCTCGCACGCTCGCGCGAACGCACGCACCCACACGCACGCACGCACGCATCCACACACGCATACATACACACACACACACACACACACACACACACACACACACACACACACAACCAATATCTTCTCAAATTTCGATTCTAGAGAATGTGTAGTTGTTTGGGATTGAGTGTGTACAGAACAAAACAGAAAGAAATCTGTGTCACTGATACGTGCATTTAGTTCTTTATTGCAAATATTCAATGTTAATGCCGTGGACAATGACAAAATGGAAACCTCGATAAGTTAGTAATTTGTCAATGTATTTAATTTTATGTAATTAGTTAGGATCGAGCAAGAAGTTTTAAAATAATTGTTGATCTGCCGGAAGATAATTACAAACAAAACGTACAATAATCTTATTGACACATTTTCCAATAAAAAAGGATCATTTTAGCGGTATCTATAACATACATTGTGATAGTAATCTAGGGGTACTAGCTGCACAAATTTTGACAAATGATCTGTCTGTATTGGAAAGAGGCGTTTGTACGATATGTAAACAAGAAAAAGTTACATGTATAAAGCGAATAGAGTTAGATGCCTCTCAAAAAGTCATACACCAGGTTCTAATAACAAGGTTCGTAAGACCACTTAAACTAAAATGCTTAAGTAATAACCGTTGTGGTACAATAAAGGTCACACAACGTCAAAACTCGGTATGAGCATAGGTACTTACAAAAGCGTAGGTATATACATAAAGTCCATCTTTGGGATCAGGTAATTGTTCAAGAGCAGTCCAAAATAGTAACAATCAACGAAATACCCTCTTACTTACAAACCTCCCTTAGCGAGAACCCTTGTAATTTAATGGAAATTGTTGCTTATTAGGGATCTGGGAAAGAAATGGACCATTACAAGGCGATCGCGCAAAGGCCTGACGGAATTTTTACAGCATACTGTGATATAAGTTTAGTGAGAACAAACACCTAATTTGTTCTGGTCTTTTTCTATACTGTTGTTTGTGAGGAATCTTAATACTATAAAACTTTTGATTTTATAATACCAGCAATTTTTTATTCCTCATGATGTATAATAAGATTGTTTTAAGAATTTTGATATTTTGAAGACACATGTTACTGCATTAAATCACAATAAAGCAATGATTTAACGATCGAGATTCGTGTTTGCAATAAGAAATTAACAGCAAACTCTGATATACCTTGCATACCTACTGACTGTTAGCAATATCCACGCTGTGTACATATCAAAAGTGTGAATAACAAACCCACAGTAATCGTGTAAAAAGTACCGCTTATACGTTATTTCGCTTAAACAACCGAACGTATCAAATAGTGTTAAATGGCCTACACTAATAAGTAAAGTTGTGCTGTACTCGCATTAATGCGTATAGTGTAGTGCACTAAATATGATAAACATCCATCTAGTCGTTTAGGTGAACACACACGGGTGAGCCTACAGTCAAATACCGCTTCTACACCCTCAGCCTAAACCACCTATATAACGAACTTGGTCAAAATCCATACAGCCGTTCAGGCAAAAGGGCGCGAACGCACTGATTATTCATTATCTCGAACTGTGACTTCCGTAGCTACGCTCCTGTTGTAACAATAATGTTACTTGTACATGGCTATTACTTAACCTACCTATAATTCCAGGTTGGGTGAAAATCTTCCCAGGCTTTAAGAAAGAGAGCGTGGACTGATGGACAGACTAACAGATAATAAAATAAAAAACTTTAGGGGTACTTAATAATTAACCTAACGAAGCATTATTAATTATCATGTTTTGTCAATCAGATTGTTTGGAATGTCGATAATATTCATTTTTATAAATGTTGTGTATATTTTAAATTAAGACGCCAAAATGATCGGATAGTCAGTTGTGATAGAACCAACATATTTTTTGAACATGAAAGTAGACGCCAAACTGATTGCACACAAACCATGGATTAAAATATATTGACGCCTATATGTTTGCAACATTATCATTGTGCATATTTCAATTCGAGACGCCAAAATGGTATTTATAGCAGCACGTTAACGTACAGTTTCCAGAATATTTGTCAAACGTACGAAAATCATGTGTATAGAAAAAATAAAGCTAGAAACATATGGAATCGATTATGGCAATCACAAAAAGGTGCTGCTGATTTATATACTTGAATAAAATGTCAGGGAATATGTCTCGTTTTGGTGGACGCCACATTAAGGAGTTACGTACGGCGCCATAATGATTGCATGATATACATACTATATAATATATATATATATATATATATATATATATATATATATATATATATATATTGAGATGATTCAAATTACGTGCAAGTAGCTATTTAAGTTGCATAGTAAAGTATTTCTTTAGTTGGTACGAAATGGTACATTTCATTAAATAATTCTAGATATGAATGATTGATAAACATTGAGATGTTTGAAAAAGTTAAATATTTCTTAATATAATTTTAATAATGTTAAAATAAGTAATCGACAGTACAGTACATTGAAGTATAGGATATGTTTGTTATCGTTTTGAGTTAATTCAAGTTTTCATTTAGTTTAGTAAGTTTATTTTAAAACAATATTCCCTAACGACATGTGATACAGGTTGTAGTTGACAGAAATAATGTTAAAACTAGATTTAGGCTGGTATCAATGTCGCAATTCACATGTACGCAGCCAAGTTTATTGAAAATAATCGTATTAGTGCGTTTAACTCATATTAGTGCAAAAATTATGAAAAAACAGAACAAGCACATTAGTGAGTAACTATAAAACATGATTCAAGCAGCAGCTCTGGGATTATTGTGTGTAATCAACAATTTATGACCTTAAACTAGTGATTGACAACATTCCGACACTAGTCGTAGGAGAACGTATGAATCTACGAAAGTGGTAAAATAAATTAATTTGTGACTCGAACATTAAGTTTAAACACTTACATTAACAGTTATTGTGTTTAAAAGTGTGAAATTTAACATTAAAATTATAAAACAAAATGAGGTTATGTTTTCTCCTCGCATATAAATTTTTGTAAAAAGTATTTTGAATTGAGACAATTTGTATAAAATAAATTAGTAGAGGCGAAAATAGTAAGGTAGCCTCAATTTTATGTTATAATTCCTTATATTTATGTCCATTTTTGTTAATTTTGGTTTTTAAGAATATGGGTAGAATTTAAATAATTTTCCTCTCAAATTGGCCGTAGGCATGTTTAAGATGGATATTTGGGTGTAGTAGTATCCCCTATTCATGTAGATGTAGTTTCCAGGCCTGAAAAATTCATAGAATTATCGTAAATTCAATACATAAGTGTATAAATTAACGTAGTTATTACAGTAGCCAATCAGAATTCAGGGGATATTCTTCGTAACTATAGAAAACATTCGATGATTTGGTTGTCGAGTACAATCATATAAATACAAGTGCAGTAGATTCACAAACTCTCTTGATTTTCTTCTTTTGCAACAACTTGCCAAAGTAAGCTGTTGCCAAATTTTTTGAAAATAATTTTTAAAACAAATTAACGTCACTTCGGGAATTTAACAAAGTGCGATTTAGTATCGGAAGTGTTAACAAAACAAGTGATAGTCTTTTGTCGAAAAATAATTAAATTAAGGTTAGTTTACCTTTTAAAAATTTCAAATCGGAAGTTTTCGATTAGTTATAAAAATATTTCCGCAGTTTCGACTTTGTTCGTTTTTAAATTTACATTGTGAATGTTGGTATGCATATTTAATTGTGTTGTCTTCGTGCTTTTATCATTATACACCTTGTTTATCAAAAGTGTGTTTAATTTACAACGACCTTCAACGATCCATGCTTTTCAAAACTTATTTTGAAGTTAATTAAAAAGAAGTGGTGAGCCTAAAAATAAAGATTCGTCAATATTCTAATAACAATAGTGAAACTTACCTAAGTGAATAAGCTGTTCATTTAAAAGAAAATTTGGATGTTCGAGGAGCAGAGTTGCAGTTCGAAGGAGCTGTTGTCTTCAATCAACTTCAGCAGCAGTAACCCACAAAAGGAGGACATTGTATGTGAGTACCTTATTGTTGACATTGATACGTACTTTATTGTTATGTTCATAATTTCTATCCTTTGTAATAACCATGATGTGCAACAACAGGTATGCATGTCCAAAGGGAATGTTATTTGTTCTGAAAATTTAAATGTTTTATATTAATATTGTTGTTTATTCAAACGTAGTTATACGTACTTGTATGTCGAATTTCACTTTTTGTTGTAGTCGAATCATATGTTTGCGTGTTCACAGTGCATGCCCACGTATACTTTTAAACGAATTGTGTTATGTACAGGGTGTAACACAGGTATTAATGCGAATTAAAAATTATAATTCAATTTACTTAATCAATTTAGATACTATAGAAATAATAGGACATTATCTCAATGTGCTTTAATCATATTAACTATGATTATTGTATTCAAACAATCAATATAATTCAAATTCATAATCATTTATTTTATAATGTTAAAAGTAAAGTTTCTTCTAAATTTTGATTCCTATCCCCTTTTGATGAGTCTCATGTTCTACCAATATAGTTCTACCGACGAATATATTTTTATTTTAAGAGTTTTAGCCGATGTTAAAAACAATAAATAATAATAAATTAATAATTCCATTATAATAAATAATAAATTATAAATATAAAAATAAATTTAGGGGGGTGTTAAATACAGTTTTTTTCTTGACAGTCAATTAAATAATTTGAAACTTGTTAGGGGATATTGGCAATTCCTTTTGTTTAAGTAAACTTTTTATTTATATCTCCAATATTTCGCATTTACTCAACGCTTCTTCAGAGCGAAACTGCAGTAAAATGATTAGAAAAAGATTCAAATTACATGAAGAGATTATTTTTAGAAATGTTTCATATTAAAAAAATACTAGTTACGTTAAACTCCGAAAGTGATATGTATAATCTTAGAGTTATTTATTCGCATCTCTTAGAAATTTAATTTTTGTTATCTTATATTTAGGATTCATTACTGTAGAATTATTACTGTGAGATTTGCACATAATGTTTTTTAGATAGCTGTTTATTACTTCCGTCAACAAAGGTCGTGTTTATACCCGTTCGTTAAATTTTATTTCTATTTTTAATGTAACTATGTCGTAAGTTAGACCCCGAAATATTTTTGACTTGTTATTTATCTTTACTATTCGTTTACAATAGTTACGCCCTGAAGAAGCGTTGAATAAATGCGAAATATGGGCGATATAGATAAAAAATTTTTAAACTAAAGAAATTGCCAATACCCCTATCAAGTTTTAAATTATTTAATTGACTAGCAAGTAAAAATTTAGTACAAATATATATATATATATATATATATATATATATATATATACATATACAGGGTGACCCAATAATGCGTATTCGGTCGATAGCTCCTTAGCCATTAAACTTAGAAGATAAGTTTAAATACGAAAGTTGTCTATTTTTATAAGCTGCATAATCTAAAAATAGTTTGGTTTATACAGGGTGTAATATAAAAGCGGTACAATATAGAACTTTTGATTTTTAAATAAAACGCCCTATATATTATTTTATTTTTCGATTCTATTTATAATTTTACATCTTTTTTATAAGAATTACTTACAAGCTAAATCTTACAGTTTTTGAGATATTTGAAAAGTTAACTAAAAACTGACATTTTTATGTAGTAATTCAAGTAGGCGTATCTAAGTTATTTTTAAAGATAACAAAATAATCTTTGGTGTAGAATTTATTCATACATGACCTTACTATAATCTCTTGTCAAAATTGGGTTTCAATATACACGGTGATCACAAAAATTAATTAAATAACATACATTTAAAATGCTATATCCTCATTTTTTTAAATGGCACACCCGATATTTTTTTATTCCTTGTCTTCGTCTATTAGTCGGCTTTAATTTTTATTAAATAGTACGACTAATGTAACTCTTCATCAGTGTTATCCACGAAAAAAATTGAACAAATTTAAATATCTTCGAAACTATTAGAGAGAGGTATAGAACATATTTAACAGAAATGAAAGCCGACTAATAAACGAAGACAAAGGCATTAAAAAAATATAGGATGTGCTATTTAAAAAAATAAAGACAGCATTTTCAAATTTATGTTATTGAATTAATTTTTGTGATCACCGTGTATATTGAAATCCAATTTTGACAATAGATTAAAGTAAGCTGATGTATGAATAAATTCTGTATCAAAGATTATTTTTTTATCTTTAAAAATAACTGAGATACGCCTACTTGAATTACTACATAAAAATGTCAGTTTTTAGTTACCTTTGCAAATATCCGCAAAAACTGCTTGTAAGTAATTTTTTTCATTTTTAATGTGTAATTACGGTGTGAATATGCAAACCGAGTGTTCCTAGCGAAGATGGTCTACGAAGATATTAAAAGTGTATTTCTGAGGCACACTTGCCATTGTAATAACGATAGAACAAGAAATGAACCGAAACAGTTCTACTATGATCAAGCGACTGTAGGTCAAAAGTTATTAACGGGACATTTATAAGCCTTATAGCTCTTGTTTGGATGCGGTTTACCATATGAAGGGCGTATTGGGGAGCACTGACCCAGAGGTGAGAATTGTAATCTTGATGAAGTCGAATGTAAGACTTACGTAGTAGAAGGAGGTGCTGCGATGTGAAGTACGGTTTAGATCTGTACAGAAAACCCAGTTTACGGGCAGCTATTTTGCTGGCTGGCGAAAGGTGGTCAACCAGGGAAAGGTTAGATGATACGGACATCCCCAACGTAGAAATAGTATTTGAAAACTTGAGGTTTAGGCCATTCATATCTACAGCAGGGAATGATCGATCTTTCTTGGCGGACACATAGGAACACTGGGTTTTGTCGGCGTTGAATGTGAGTAGATTTTTACTTCCCCATTGAAGGATACGTTCTGTCACTGTTGATTTAGGCTGCGATTTTCACTTTAACGTCATGACTAGTCCTATTGTTGGAAAACTAAGAATAGCTACAATATAGTGTACGGTCGTCTGCAAAGCAATGGGCCGGGTTAGTTGTTGAGGAAATGAAGTCATTTATGTATAGCAGGAAAAGTGTGACAGCACTGATCGTTGGGGTAACATCTAAATTAACGTCTTACTACTTGGGAATTTTCATTTGTACAGGACGTGTTCTTAAGCTTTTGGATCAATTTAATTTGAGGTGTGATTGAATTTGAATATTGAATGGTTTTACTGAGTAGGCTTCAATCCTGTCTTTCACAGTCAGATAGGATTAATTTACCATCCCGCCTAAGACTATTTATTTTAGCAAAATTTAAGATTGTGGTAGCGCCTAGAGACAATTTTTCCCGGACTGAGCTTTGCGATTTGTAGATTTAGGGTAAGTGTAAGGTGTTTGAAACTAATTTTCAATCATTTTGCTCCTTATATCGACCACGCCCATTTCCACTTTAGCTGACTTGGCAATCCGCTTATTTCCGTAAGCATACACGACGCCTAGTGTAGTTTCGACGTATAACAAAGAATGGTGCGCCACTGATTTTTTCCGTTTTGATATTTTTGTAGAAGCCCGCCATCAATTCTTAAATTGGTCTTTTGAATTATTTTCGCAGGACGCACTGCTTTAAGCAAAAAAATAAAACATTTTTTATTGCGAATTGTGTATTTTCAATTTCTATTGATACATTATCCTGTAAGTTGCTGTCAATATTTTGAAATAAAGTTCTACTAACTCGTCAAAATGCCAAATTCTGCAAACAATAGCAGTACCATTAAAAGGAGAGCAGAAGACATATAGAGCACGAGTAATTTTTAATAGCGGCTCACGCAGATCATATATCACTTCAGATTAAGTTGAAGATATGGGATATAATGTAACTCGACAAGAACAACTAATATATTCACTTTTGGAGGTACGTTGACACGGATTGCTGATCATAATCGCTATTGTGTAAGAGTTAAAAGTCTTACAAAAGATTATTTTTGAAATATTAAGGCAACTAGTCATTTGTAATAATGTATTATCAGAACGTTCCGGTTCTTGGTTATTTGAATTGAAAAAATTAGGTATAGAAATAACAGACACTGAAGATGGCCCAATTGACATTTTAATTGGATCAGACATAATGGGAAAACTTTTAAGCGGGAGAAAATATGAATTATCTTATGGTCTTACTGCTACACATACTTTGTTATGTTGGACATCGGTGGGTAAAATTGAAACTGAAGAAAAGGTTAAAATTTCTACTTCTTCAATGATAATAAATTCAATGCTGTCTAGTGACACTACAATATCTCACTTATGGAGTTTAGATATTATTGGAATAAGAGATCCCAAAGAATCTAAAATAATAAAAGAAAACGAAAAATATGTAATGGAACATTTTCTTAGTACTGTGAAGAGAACGGATGACGGAAGATGTGAAGTTGATATGTCATGGATTGCTGATCATCCTCCTTTATTTACAAATTATGATTTGGGAGAAGAAAGACTACACGGTGTAAAAAAATATTAAGCAGTCAAGGTTATTATGATGATTATAGTCAAGTATTTGATGATTGGTTAGAAGAAGAAATTATTGAAGAAATACCAGCAGAAAGTTCAAAAGATTCGGGTTATTTTTTACCTCATCACTCTGTTACAAAACTTTCAAGTTCCACCATGAAAATCAGACCAGTGTTTGATGCTACAGCCCATGAAAGAAAACAACCATCGTTGAAGCGATGTTTAGAGGAAGGCATTAATCTAATTGTGTTAATTCCAGAGATGCTGATACCTTTTAGAAAACAGAAAATTGCTGTTATAGCTGATGTTCGAAAAGCTTTTTTGCAGATTGGTCTTAATCCAAGAGATACAGAATTCTTGAAATTTATTTGGTGTGATAAAGAGTATAAAATTGAACTTCTTCAACATACGAGGGTGGGTATTTGGAATTAGTAGTATTCCATTCCTATTAGGAGCAGTATTAGAATATCATTTACAGAAAGCTCTATCTGAAAATTCTGATTGTTCATCAAAAGTTGTTGTGAAGCTGTTGACATCCTTCTATGTAAATAATGTAATCACAAGTGTTGACAATGAAAATGATTTATTGAATTTATTGATGAGTCTAGTGGGCTCTTGATGGAAGGAAAATTTTATCTTAAGGGTGGAAGTTTATATTACAAGAAAATGAGCCAGTTGGAGATAATTTTCTGTCATCAGTTCTTGGTCTTGTCTGGAACAGAAGTTTAGATACCCTTCAGCTTTCTTTAGAATGGATAGAACAGCAATTACAAAAAGTACTATTTTATCAGCAGCCTATAATTTATTTGATCCTATCGGGTTTATTTCTCTGATAATTTTATGTTCGAAGATTTTATTACTGAAGGTTTGGATGTCGAAGATAGGTTGGGATGTAGAAGTAGAAGATCAAATGAAACATTGGTTTCTTAATTGGTATACCGTTGTTAGCGTCCAACAAAATTGCTAGATGTTTTTTGTCTTCATCTAATTTTCAAAACTGGATTTTACATATTTTCTGTGATGCAAGTAAAGATGCATATGCTACCTCAATTTTCTTAAGATCCGAAATAAGTACAGGAATTAACGTATCTTTTGTTCAAGCCAAATCCAGAGTTACACCATTGAAGATATTAATCATACCCCGATTGGAACTATTAGCAGCGACTATTGGAGGAAGGCTATTACAAGGCATTATTGAAAATTTGGATTCAAGTATTAGATGTATTTATTGGACTGATCTTCAACATTGCTTTCATGGATAAAAAGAAGGACAATGGAAATCATTTGTTTGGAATCGTATAGAAGAAATTAGAATGTTAACAAACATAAATTATTGGTTTTATGTACCTAGTGAACAAAATCCAAAAGATCTTCCATCTACAGGGTGATTTGCAAAAAAATTAATCGATAGAAGATGGTGGGAGGGTCCTTTGTGGCTTCAAAGACCAATAGACGAATTGAATAGTGAAAAATATGATTGTAATGAAGAACTTATCAATGCTGAAAAGAAGAAAACAGTCATTTCATCCTTGCGTATCTGCAAGGAAGGTTTCAGCAGGTATTATGTGGATTTTTCAAATTATAACAAAATTATTCGACTTATGGGGTGGATTAGAAAATTTATCAGTAATTGTAAAAGGAACAATCAGAATGATAATGATTTAACAGCACTAGAAATGGAAAATGCAGAGAAATATGTCATTAAGTTAATACAAGAAGAAAGTTTTCCAGAATCAATTGAAGACCCCAAACTTTCTACGTTGTGTCTCTACTTGATGACGATGGGATTATAAGAATGCGAACAAGAATTTCAGATAGTCCAGATCAATTTTCGTTTTCCTTATGTTCTACCATCAAAACATAAAGTTGTGAGTCGTTTGATATTAACCGAGCATTTGAAAAATTGTCATGCGGGAGTACAATGTTTAATGAGCATCCTAAGAAAATGTTTCTGGATAATAAAGTGCAAGCGTACTGTAAAACCAGTCATTAATAAATGTAATGTTTGCAGAAGATTTAATGAAAGGAAATTAGAAACTATTCCTGTTCCTTTTCCTTCTGATGGAATTCGAGAAGCTGCGATATTTGAGGTCGTTGGCATTAATTTAGCAGGTCCATTATGTGTTAAGTCTGGTGAAAAGGTGTGTTTTTGGAATCAGCTCAGCTAGAGCAATCCAAAAATTGAAACAAAAGGGGGGTGTTCCATTAAAAAAAATGGCGGTGACGTCATTACTCAAAAGTAATTCACCCTGTATATTAGATTATTATTTTGAAATACGGTAAATTAAAATCAAAAATCGTCGTGTTTCAGGATTATTTCTTAAAATGGTCTGTTTAGCTAAAAATTAATTTGTTCCATACTTTACGGACACATATATATATATATATATATATATATATATATATATATATATATATATATATATATATATATATATATATATATATATATATATATATATATATATATATATATATATATATATATATATATATACAGGGTTGCAAATGTGTGAAACCCCTTATTTCTGGCTAAACTATTGATTGTATCAAAAAAAGACCTTCACAAAAGTTAATGTAAATTTTATTATCTATTCAGTGGCGTACTAGGATTTGCAGCAGCTACGCCAATGTTCGAGATATGACGTCATCGATGATTTTTTTAAATGGGTGACCCTGTATATTTTCGCATTTTCAGATATACCGTTTTTCTCCGATTATAATGATATATGGTTTGGTAGGTATGCGACTTGTCGTTTTTTAAATATTAACTAAAATAATACAATGAAGAAGATACATATTATTTAGTAATTTTAATGAACTATTGATTTACAACAAAAATTGAGCGCTTGATATTGAGAAAATATTTATAGTAAATGCTCAAATTGAAGACCTTCAGCACCTTGACAGTGTCCTATTCGGTCAGCAAAGGCTCTTACTGAGTTTTTAATGGCTTGCTGTGAGATTTCTTGCACAGCCACCCTAATCCGGTCTTCCAGTTCTTCTAACGACTGAGGTTTGGTCTTATACACAATAGATTTTAAATGACCCCATAGAAAATAGTCTAGAGAACTTAAATCTGGCGAACACGGTGGCCACTCAATATGTCCTCCTATCCATCTCGCCGGAAATATTTCATGAAGATATTGACGCACGTCAACTCTATAATGAGGCGGAGCTCCATCCTGTTGGTACCAAATTTCATTTGAGGGTCGTTCAGGATTCTCCTGGTTCGGAAATAAGCGAACTAATGCTGGAACAATTTGCTCCTGCAACAATTGTAAATACCGATTAGCATTTAAATTGTCTCTCAAAAAGAATGTTCCAATTATGTGTCCTCTGATTATACCCGCCCATACATTTAATTTTTGAGGATATTGGGTGTGACCTTCTTCCATCCAGTGAGGATTGTGGTCAGATCAATAGCGACAGTTATTTCGATTGACAAAACCATTCGAATGAAATGTTGCTTCATCTGAAAAGACAATATTATTGAGAAAATTCCCATTCATTTCAATGTGATCCATCATTGACTGGCAAAACTGCATTCTTCTATCAGGATCATCTTCATTAAGTTCTTGTACTAAATGCATTTTATACGGATGGAGATGATTTGTGGACAATATCCTTCTTACAGATCTATCGCTAATTTCGTGATGTAAGGCCAGTTTTGGTACTGAAGTTATCGTTTCTACTTGCATATCAAGAATAATATCAAGTGCCATATCTTCATTTGTAGTCGATTTACTTCGACCTGATTTTGGTCGATTTCTAAAACTTCCAGTTTCGTGAAATTTCCGCACAATCTTCGAAACCGCTGATTTGGAAATGTGAGGATTTCTCTCCGGAAATGTTGCATTAAAAATAGCACATACATCTTTTAAAGATCTCTGCCTGTCTCCAAATCCAACTATCATTAACAACGAAATACGCTCACGTTCACTTAATTCAACCATGATTAGAAAACAATACTAATACTTTACACCGAAATTGTCTGACGGAATTAACAGTAACTGACAATAATACAAAATATTTGAGCTATGTTACAGAAATAACCATGGCAACAACAAAAAAAACGAATATTTTTTATTAGATAGTACAACATTTAATATTTAAAAAACTGCAAGTCGCATACCTACCAAACCATATATCATTATAATTGGAGAAAAACGTTATATCTGAAAATACGAAAATATACAGGGTCACCCATTTAAAAAAACAATCGACGTCATATCTCGAAAATTGGCAAAGCTGCTGCAAATTCTAGTACGCCGCTGAATAGATCACAAAATTTACATTAACTTTTATTATGGTCTTTTTTTTATACAATCAATATTTTAGCCAGAAATGAGGAGTTCCCACACATTTGCCCAACCTTGACATATATATATATATATATATATATATATATATATATATATATATATATATATATATATATATAACTTTAACAGGAGATAGAACACATGTTTCTAAAAAGAAAAGCTCCTATAAACATATGTCGTAGAAGGATTCGTTTCCGAGATACAGGGTGTTGAATATAATTTGTTTTTCTCAAATTTTTATTATAACTCATAAACGAATGCTTAGATTTTTTAATGCTGGGGGGATAATGTCTATTAATTAAGGGGCATAAAACAAGCGATAAGAATGTTCACAAACTTGCACAGTGGCGGAGTGGAGGGGGTGCTCAACCACTTTCATAAACAGAACTTCTAGGCCAATGACTATTTTTAAAAAAAACTGTTATTTTCATTATCTACATACAGTTTAACAAAAATAATGTACCTTCTTCTGTTTCGAAATTCCTGTGCGTTTCCGAGTTATTTTGATTTTTAGTGTTTGATGTGGTACTAAGTTAAGTAATGTGCTTTATGTGAATAATTGAATATAAAGTTTTTAATAAAATGATATGATAAAACATTTAGAGCCATTTTAGTACCTAACGATCGTTTCTTTAAAATTTCGGAAACATTTTCATTTATAGATAGGTAGGTTATCGGTTTTTTTTTAGTATTCATTGTTATTATCATCGCATAAAAAGAAATGCATAATTATTATTGTTATGCGGTCAATACTTTCTGTATAATTATGTATGTATCAATTTCGCCATAAACATGTATGTAGTTTTTAAGTGAGATTCTAATAAGTTATAGACCACTGCTCACTTGCTCTCATTAAAAAGCCGCCACTCAAATACAAGACTTTTGTAAATTGAAATCTGTTTAGTACACTAATTTTAACAATCCTTATTTATTATTGTAACAACACTTAATTAATAATTGTGAAATTAATAAGAATTCTTAGCAATTACCATTTATAAATAAATAACAATAACACTAGTATAATAAAATTAGACACTTTGTTCAAAATGTATACCGTTATTTTCAATACACATGTCACAGCGACGTACAATAGAACGTCTTAAGTTAACTAAATAATGCACCCTTATTTCATTGCAACAAAATATGATACTCCTTGGAAAACAAGTAAGTATTAAATTTTATATTTTGAAACGACGGTTTGACTTTTTACAAACACTTGCTTCATCTTGAATAATTTCACTGTTATTAATTATTCTTTTTAAGTTCAAAAAGTTATTTCATTTGATTTGCCAGCTTTTAATTAGTGTAACATGCCGCTTACATTTACAAATAGCGAACAAGCCGACATTCATTTTATTTATGGGTTCGCAAATGGGAATTCAAGGTACGCAGCTAGGGAGTATCGAAAAAGATTTCCAAATAGACGACAACCTCATCATTCCGTTTTTGTGAGTATCTATCGTCGATTTGTTAACCAGGGTTTAAAAAATGTACATTGGGGCCGACAGAACAACCGTGGACGAGATAGAATTGGAGAGGGTATATTGCGTGAATTTAATAGGAACCCCACGACAAGTACTCGACGTACTGCTGTTGCTCTGGGTATTTTCCAAAGTAAAGTTTCCCGGGTTTTAAAACGGGATCACAGACACCCATATCATTTTCAACCTGTTCATGGTTTATGTCCAGGTGACACCGAACGAAGACTTAATTATTGTAAGTGGGTTCTTAACTCCATTCAAAATACTAGAGATTTCTTATCCAACATACTGTGGACTGATGAATCCTGTTTTACTCGTCGTAGTATCGTAAACTTTCACAATCTGCATATATGGGCACATGAAAACCCACATGCCATTCGACCAAGAAGTTTTCAACATGAATTTAGTACAAATGTCTGGATTGGAATTTACGGCAACCACGTGTTTGGACCTTATTTCTTGCCACAACGTGTAAATTCAGAAAATTTCCTACAATTTTTAGAAGAACATGTTAATATGTGGGAAGAGATTCCTTTGAATTTAACAGGACATTCTTGATTTCCACTTGATGGATGTCCGGCCCATTATGGCAGAAATGTAAGAAATTGGCTAAACAATAACTACCCGGGGAGGTGGATATGTCGTGGAAGTCCAGTGGCGTGGCCTCCTAGATACCCCGATTTAACGCCACTTGACTTATTTGTATGGGGATTCATGAAGGCAAAAGTGTATACCACTCCGGTTAATACACTTGAAGAGCTTCACAATCGCATCAGAGATGCTTGCAATGAAATAAGGGTGCATCATTTAATTAACTTAAGACGTTCTATTGTACGTCGCTGTGAAATGTGTATTGAAAAGAACATTTTGAACAAAGTGTCTAATTTTATTATACTAGTGTTATTGTTATTTATTTATAAATCGTTATTGCTAAGAATTCTTATTAATTTCACAATTGTTAATTAAGTATTGTTACAATAATAAATAAGGATTGTTAAAATTAGTGTACTAGACAGATTTCAATTTACAAAAGTCTTGTATTTGAGTATGGCTTGATACAGCGGCGGCTCTTTAATGAGAGCAAGCGAGCAGCGGTCTATAACTTATTAGAATCCCACTTAAAAACTACGTACATGTTTATGGGCTAAATTGATACATACATAATTATACAGAAAGTATTGACCGCATAACAATAATAATTATGCATTTCTTTTTATACGAGGATAATAACAATGGATACTAAAAAAAAAACCGATATCCTACCTATTTATAAATGAAAATGTATTTGAAATTTTAAAGAAACGATCGTTAGGTACTAAAATGGCTCTAAATGTTTTATTATACCCTTTTTATTAAAAACTTTATATTCAATTATAATAAAATACTTATCTTTTTTGGGATTTTTTAATGGTGTACTTTAAATTATACAATCTAAACGTTTCGATAACACTTACAGTTATCTTCGTCAGTAGTAATGTTTGTTAAAAATTGTTAAAGATGTAGTAAACAATTTTGTCAAATTTGAAAAATTCAAACATTTTCATATTTATATTCAATTTTTCACATAAAGCACATTACTTAACTTAGTACCACATCAAACACTAAAAATCAAAATAACTCGGAAACGCACCGGAATTTCGAAACAGAAGAAGGAACATTAGTTTTGTTAAACTGTATGTAGATAATGAAAATAACAGTTTTTTTAAAAAATAGTCATTGGCGTAGAAGTTCTGTTTATGAAAGGGGTTGAGCACCCCCTCCACTCCGCCACTGTGCAAGTTTGTGGACATTCTTATCGCTTGTTTTATGCCCCTTATTTAATAGACATTATCCCCCCAACATGAAAAAATCTAAGCATTCGTTTATGAGTTATAATGAAAATTTGAGAAAAAAAAATTATATTCAACACCCTGTATCTCGGAAACGAAGCCTTCTACGACATATGTTTATAGGAACTATTCTTTTTAGAAACATGTGTTCTATCTCCTGTTAAAGTTTGTCTACAAAAACTGACTCACCCTGTATATATATATATATATATATATATATATATATATATATATATATATATATTTATTTGTTTGTATTTGTTATCATAGCTATTTACTATTATTTATTTTGTTTGTTTCTTTTACCATCTTTGCGATTCTACAACTAAAATTCAATCTAAACAAAAATGACAGTATTTTACAGTGGAACTGCAACCGTTTAAAAATACACTATTGCAACCTTAAGATGATGCTGGTAAAATATAGACCCTTCTGTATCTATTTATTGTAAAGACATATAAAGGGTACTGAAACCTTTCACTTAAGAGGTTACAAAGTCTTTAACAAAATTACATAACTATCAGCAGAGCATGCGGAGGAGTTACAACATACGTTCAATCTGATATCCCGGTAAAAATAACTAATATAAGAACTCGCAGTCCAGATTGAGGTCCCAATAAAGGCTATAATAAGTAATATCTACCTTCCTAATTCAAGCTGGAGCTTAAATGATATTGATGGCCTATCATCTCAACCTCCAATACCTTTCTTGATTCTTGGAGATTTTAGTGCTCATTCCATGACCTGGCGAAGTAATGTAACAGATTCTCTTGGACGTAGTCTAGAAGAGTATGTGGAAAACCATCCAGTAATACTGTTAAATACTGGAACATCTACACATTTTAACTCAAAGTCCAATAACTTTACGGCAATAGATCTAGTCTTTTCTTCGCCATTACTAGCACTACGGCTAACATGGATATCACATGAGGATTTCCAGAATAGTGACCACTGTCCTATCAATATTTTGACCCCAACAAAACGAGACGAAGGATCATATCCAAAAAAGTGGATCATCAAGAACGCGAACTGAGAAAAATATATTAGCAGTTTCCCACAAACTTTTGATGAGACATGCCATAACATAGAAAATTTAGTTGAAGCATTTACAAAGAGGTTTATAAAAACCTTAGAAAATGGATTCCCCAAACAACGGGAAAAATCAAAGCAGAAAATGTACCTTGGTGGACATTAAGGTTAAACAGGTTATTAGAAAAAAGAAAGAAACGTTTAGAGTATTTAGAAAATTCTTAATTTTTAATAGCATTTAAAAAAGCACGTGCATAATCTCGAAAAATTATCCTAGAAAGTAAGAAAGCTACATGGCAAAGTTATACCAGTTCAATAAATTCAAATACTCCAGCTACACAGGTTTAGAGGAAAGCCAAAAGAATTGCTGGAAAAAATACTCCAAACCTTCCAGGTTACTTATTACGGGAAATAAACGGGTAGAAATTCTAGAGGAGGTTGTTGAAACTGTTACAGAAAACTTTATGTCAATCAGTAGTTCTGAAAAATATACAAACGACTTTCTACAAATAAAAGCAGTATCTGAAAAGGAACTAGATTTCAATCACCCTGACGACCTTGATTATAACAAACCTTTTTCCATGCATGAGTTAGAGGATGCATTGTGTAGAACAGGAGACTCTTCACCCGGTCCTGGCAATATACACTATGCAATACTAAAACACCTACCTGCAAGAAAAAAATGTATCCTATTGAGTATCTATAATAATATCTATTTAAAAGGTACTTACCCTAACTGAAGACAAGTAATCATTGTCACAATTCCTAAACCTGGAAAAGACGCAACCAACGCTGTCAATTCTAGACCAATATCACTTACTTCTTGTCTAAGTAAAATTTTGGAGATAACGGTAAATGGCAGGCTGATGTGGTTGTTGGAATCCAAGTCGCTATTATCGCCATACCAGATGGGCATTCATCGCTTTCATTCTACCACTGATCGACTTGCTTATATCCAAAACAACATACGGAATACCTTCATTAATCGACCACATATGATAGCGGTTTCTTTAGATTTAGAGAAAATATAGGATTTCATTTACTAACGGCATTCATTTTTGCAGTCTGAGAAATCAACACGACGACCCTACACTTCTAATACATGTAAACATAATACAATATCGGGTAACCATAAAGATGTTGGGCATAATCTTTGACAAAAGATTGTACTTTAAAGAGAATATGAGGCAACTGGGGCTCGGGCAGAGAGTGTCTCCTTTGCCTTTATAAACCTTTGCGATGTCTGCACTTGACTATGGTGGTATGTTGTATTAGTCAGCTCGGCAAATTCACCTAAAGAAAGTAGACAAAATACATGCGAGTGATATTAGAATGCCCATTGACGCTTTTCGAACAAGCCCACTACTCTCTATCTTTGCAGATACAGGAATCTCTCCACTGTATATAAGGCGAGAAATACACCTATGTAACTATTTATCAAAACTTATGACTACCAGTAGAAGTCTAAATAGCCAATCACTGCAAGATTACAAAAATTTGTGGGAATATAAGGGCAGACGGACGACTAGCAGATCTGGTATTATAAGAGGCAATGAAAAGCTGGGCGAAGAAAATGTAACACTTTTTAGAAATAAAATCCCATCATTTCCACCTTGGGCAATATTTAATACAAACGCGGTAACAGAATTTAAATCACTAAAAAGATGGAAAACTTTCCCATCTACTTATCACCACAAATAGAACCACTGGTCAACAATACAAAAGAACGCTTATACTATTTGACTTCTTTAAAATTAAAAATTCTGTTAATGTGGATACCTGGTACATGGAAATGTTAAGGTTGATGAAGCTGCCCAAATTGCTGCAAATAATAATCAAGTTGAATAAAAGAAAAAAATATATAATTTCAAACAAATAATCCCAAGGATTAGTTCATATGAACTTTGCCCTTTCACTCGGCCTTGAATTAACTAAAATTAGAATTAACAGATTCAAAACAATAGCATTATGTTTTTTAAGTAATAAGTAGGTAAACAAGTAAATTACTTTAAATTAATTGGACATGGGTCATTAAATACATTAATTATATTGCTCTGTTAGTATCCTCCGGTGTAGTTGGTCCTTGAATGTGTTACAAGAATATCTTTTTAAAAAATCAGGCCATCTGTTATAGATTTTAGCAATTTGGTATTAGAAGGAGCGTTTGAAAATGGTTGACTGATAGCTAGGAATACTAATTCACATCTAAAGCGAATGTTTGCATTATGTAAGTGACTACAACAAATAATTTTATGCACTAAGTAGGGAGGACATAACTTAATAATTTTATGATAAAGATAAGATGTTTGTGAAAGTCTACGGTTTAGCATATTTAACGAGCCAATATCTGTCAATTTATGAGAAATATGATCATACTTACGTATTGCAAAGATAAGCCTGAGACACGAATTTTAAACACGTTAGATTTTGTTAGAAGTATCTTTTATAATACCAGAATGATATATTTCTGAATAATACGTAAACTGAGATCGCACAAGTATTTCACATAGAGTTTGTTTAGTGCTCTGTGAGAGATAGTATATATGAGGAGACATGAGTTTTAAGTTTAGATATGCCGTTCTAATGTACTGATTGATTTACTTTATATATCTAAACGTATTGTTCATAGTTAATCCGAAATTTTTTACCTCAAGCGTAACGGGGAGACTAACATTATTAAGTTTTAGACCTATAAATTGTTTGACAAAGTTACAATGCGAATTTTTACCAAAAAGTATATTACTTTTGTTAGAATTTGTTATCAAATCATACTCCTGAATGACTTTGTTAAACTTTGAAGGTCAGAGTCATAGTCTATGAGTGCTTGTTCATAGTTACTTACATGAAAAGATTACTATAACATCGTACCATTAGCGTACATTTTACTACTCTGTATGTGGGGTATGTAGGAACGAATTATAAATATGAATAGCAACCGACCTAGAATGGATCCTTGTGGGATCCCTTTATTAATATATTTATGATCCACTTGTTGTCTACCTGAGGTTAACGAATTGAAATCGATTAGAAAGATAATTGGATATTAAGGTGATAGGATCGTGATTAAAGTCAATGTATTGCAAAACTGATATCAGAAGTTCGTAGTTGATAGTGTCAAAAGCTTTGGAGAGATCTAAAGCGGTTACGATAGTTACTAGGTTATTGTCTATAGCTTTTAGAAACTTATCGTTGATATTCGGTAGGGACGTAGTACAGCTCAAGCCTGGACGAAATCCGACTATACTGCTGGAATTACATAATATTTTTCAATAAAAATATATATTTGGACGCACATTACCTTTTCTAAAACTTTCAATAAAAATAGTATGATGGTAATGGGCCTCAAATGACTAACTTTAACTGGATTATGTATTTTAGGTAATGGTGTTACCGATATAACTTTCCACACGTCTGAAATAGTGTATTACATACCGAGGCGGAAAGTGTTCCATCCCCGTCGAGAAAAGTATAATATAGTTCTCGAGACAGGGCAATGGTACCTTTGCCGACATTTGTATACGATTCCATTCACAATTAAAAAACAAGCAACATTATATAGTTTAAATCAAAAAATTTTAGAACACATCAATCACAGCTTCTCGTTTAACCCTTTCAATATTAACGGGACGTATACGTCCCAGTGGACTACAATAGTGTGTTTTTCGTGTAATTTGTTGAGTATCGGTGAGAAATCTTTCGACTGAAACGTAAGTAAAATGTACAGTTAACATAATTTTGTTGAATTGGCTTCATTTATTTTACGTACAACTTTGTTATCAATAATTATTATGTCAGGAACGGACCTGGGATATATGCGTTCCACTAGTCTTTTGCAATGTTCTCTTATGTCCCATTAGTCCTAAGTGAAATTAATACTTGTTTTCTACTAGAATGAGTAAACATCTTTCTGAAAAGGAGCTACTTGAACTGGCTAAAAATTCATGTAACATTCAAGACCGGTTTCATGATAGCGACGATCCGGATTTTGTGTCTAGCAGTGATAGCGACATGAGTGTAAGCGAATATGAAAAAAGGTGAGAAAAAAGAAAAATCCGATCTAACAGTGAAAACAGCGATATGAGTGCAACCGAAGATGAAAAAAGAAAAGGCCGATCTCTTTCCGAATGTGTAGGAAACTTCTCGTCTGAAGGCGAATCAACAGAAGAGACAACCAGGGATATTCTACAACCACCCAACGAAGTCATTTCATGGAATAATTTGGATACGATGAATAGTTTCAAACCTAGAACGTAGATCCCAGCTTTCAAAGCTCCAGTGGTTTTGGTGAACATTGACAGAAGTTGTTCAAAACTTGATATATTTTTGAAACCTTTCCCAAGAAGTTCACTAATTTATATTGCACAAAATACGAATACTAGTAATGGAGGGAGATATGACGAAAAAGAAGATTCCGTCTACAGATGCCTCTGAAATCGTGAATCTGTTAGGTTGCACGCTTATCATGTGCTATAATCGTTTACCGCAACTTTCCGATTATTGGTCAAGCAATTACGAAATGTGCTGATCAAAAGTGCCACATCCAGAGACCGCTGCAAGTTGTTACTTTCTAAAATGTATTATACAGACCCACAAAAACGCACTGATTACTCCAAAACCTATTATGTGGACGATGTTCTCCACTGTTTGAAGAAAAGATTTCAAGCAGCCATGAACTCAAGTTCTAACCACAGCATCGACGAGTTAATGGCAAAATTCAAAGAAGGATCAAGCCTCAAACATTATTTGCCGCTCAAGCGGATAAAAAGAGGCATAAAAATTTGGGAAATATGTGACTCAAAAGCTGGATATGTTTATAATATGGACATTGACTCGGGTAAAGGTCTTGAAGCAAAAGTTAACAATACTTTAGGCGAACGAGTAGTTCATAAATTAATAGACTATATTCCAAATGATGAGAAGACTTACATTTGTTTTGACAGATATTTTACATCAGTGAAACTTATTAATAACTTGTCGCTTGCTGCAGTTGGTATGTGCATGCGAAACCAAAAAATGTTTCTAAAGGAAAGCAAGGAGTGAGGCGAGCACAAAGTTATGAGAAATATGTATGCCTACTTGTGGAAAGACACGAAAGAAGTTCTTGTATTGAGTAACTGTCACGGTAGAGAAACAACAGATGTTTATAGGAAAATGAACAATGGAGAGAAAAAACTTATTAACTGCCCATAAGCGATTGCTTTCTGTAACGACTACATGGAGGGAGTAGATCTCTCCGATTAGCTCACAACTCTGTACGACTTTGATAGAAAGTTGATGAAATGTTGCCGAAAAGTCTTCTACTGCCATTGTAAATGCTTCCATATTGCACAATAAAACAATACACAAAAAAAAACCATTTATAACGTATCTCATCGATCTTATTAATAACACAGCTTATTAAATCATGATGAGCCTGCTTTACTCCCCCAACTCTACGCGAATGAATAACATTTAAATCTGATGAAAAAATAACATTAATTAAGGTTTGAGAGTTGCCCGTAATATGTTTAAGATTAGAAATAATTTGATGTAGGTCTACAGAACTTGGCATGTCAGAAAAAAGTTTATTTTCATTTTTAAGTGGAGAAAGCATATCAATATTGACGTCACCTAGGCAGATCAGCTTATCACATGAAGAAGGGCCTGAACACATTTTTGTTCTAAAGCGTCAATAAAGCCTTTATAATCAATATTCGGAGCTCGATAGATAACCCCCACAGCATAATTAAATTTATTAAGTGTAATTTTTACCCAAACTCGTTCGATTGGTCCTGGTGCATTAATAACTTGGTATGTGAGAACGTTTTTGATACACACTCCTCCTCCTCTGCCATTTCTACCTTATCGTGGCAGATTATATTCATCGATATTAAGTTTGTCATGCCTAATAGTTGGGCTAAGCCAGCTTTCGCTAATTATAAGTATATCAAGATAACCTCCTTCTAGTAGCTGTTTTGAAGCATGTAACTTAGGAACAAGGAACCGGGTGTTACTGTGAGCAATCTTCGCTAATGACATATTAATTATATTATACGTAGGTTACATGTTACATTCAATTAGTTTTAAGATAACTTAATTCAAAGGAAAGACGCAAGAAAAAAGTACTTAAAGGAAGATTAAAACCAGGTAAAACGAATCGGTTTAAATAAAGGGTAACAACATGTAATGACATCAAAGTACTAACTCACGAAAAATAATCAAATATGCCGCACCACGTGTTCCAAAGGTACCGCTGAAGGCAACTGAACGTCCCATCTCTATAGCTTTGGTATTCAGCGCTGCGCGCTTCAAGGTTCGATATTGGTTACCATTCAGTGGGATTTTAAATATTGGAGTGAGTGTAACGAGCATTTTTCTGCATCACGTAACGAACTGAAAAGTACCGACATTATGAATTTGCTTATTAGCAATAAGTGTCATTATCCTAACTTTTGAAGACTATAAACACTAAAACAGTAAGTAATAAGTGTATAGTTGTTAAAGTGGGGGAGCGCACTTCCTCCTGACTTTTTTTGGCTCTGGGGCAAGTGTATCACGAAAAGAGTGTTCAGAGAGCGCACTTACCCTACAAATAACAATAATTATTTATGATGTAAAAGTGTCTAATTCTTACATTCTTTACTGTAGGAAGATGCGCAACTACAAAAGAAAAACGGAGAGACCTACTAAAGATTCAACAGGAATTCTGGAACGGGCAGTTGAAGAAATAAAAACAGGATTGATTGCAATAAGGGCAGCATCTGGAATGTACAACATACCAACGACGACAAATCGGGATCACATAAAAACGAAGCGTGGTCTTAAGAGTAATACTTTGGGTAGAGCACCCACTATAAGTCTGGATTTAGAAACAAAATTGGCCTATAAAATTAAAGGCGTTAAATTGGGATTATCTAAGTAAGAGGCAATGGAAATTGTAGGAACCATTGTGGAGGAGAACAAACTAAAAGTACCGTTTAAAGATAACAAACCCGGGGAAGACTGGTTTATCGGGTTTAAAAAGCTACAATCACTAACCATAAAAACCTCAAAGCGTTGAATACGTTAGAAAAAAAAAAGACAGACCCCTTTATTATATAGGAATATTTTAAACTATTAAAGTTCACAGTACAAGATCTTAACTTATTTGACAAACCAAATCAAGTTTAGAACTAAAACTGCCAGGTCGCTAGATCCTTCAAAGACTAAAGTGTTAGGTGCATGTGGGAAACCGTGTTCCGGAACAACAAGTGATCCATGAAGAGAGAGTGCTACAGTATTTGCTGCAGCATGTGCTTCAGAAAAAAAGGCACTACCGTTTATAATATTTGAAGCTAAAAATATCTGAAATGATTGACTTCCAGGAATGGTATATGCTGCCTCCGCCAATGGCTGGATGGAGGCAGACATATTCCGTAATGAAATTACCATAATTTCCACTTTTGGCGACAATCGTTCAGTTTTAGTACTTTACGATGGCCACAGCACTCATGTGACTACTGGTGTCATAGAACTGGCAATTAAAGAACAAATTACAATCTTAAAACTGCCGCCACATACTTGTCATTTATTTCAGCCGCTGAACTTGGCTGTTTTTAAAGCCTTAAAAGATATGTGGGACACAAAATTGGTAGCCTGTCAGCGTACTAATTCGAGGGATACAATTCCAAAGGTGCAGTTTTCTACTGTGGTAACAGAAACTTGGAGAGATCTTAAAACTGACATGATTATTAGTGGCTTCAATAAAGGAGGAGTTGTAGCGTTCAATGATAAAGTAATTCCTGAACATACATTCGAGCATTCTGCATTACTTCGATGGAAACAGCATACGGCAGCCGTTAACCCGCAACTACCTGCTAACGACCAGAATAATGCAGGGGATGAATGCTTAATTATTTTAAATAAACAGTCACCAACTTCTGACTATAAACAGGCAACCGTAGAAGGTGAACATCTATTAGTTGATTTGGCTGAATAACTACCTAATACTGTTCCTTCAACTTCCTATAGTCCGCAAGTATCCTTTGGAGATCTTCTTCTGCAAAAGATTAACCAATCAAGACCAATTAAGTAAACCGTAGCAACACCAATTAGTTCCTCTTATGAAGAAGAATAACCTTCATGTATTGTCACTTACGATGACATGGATCCAGAGAGCGACTACAATGAGGGGATATCCGAAAATGAAGAAAATCAGCTTCCATTAATAAGTTCGGTTGTAGATGTAAACCGATGGGTCGTTGTCCATTATAATACAAAATTATTGGTATTGGTTCAATTACTTTAGTATCAGTCATTGTGACTTATTTTCATAATGTTCAGATTATCAGCAAAATTGCTAACGAAGAGTGGACCATACAATTTACAAAAGATAACAAAAGAAAATTTTGTTGGCCTGAAATAGAAGATTTAGATTATGTAGCCAACGCAGATATTATTAAAGTGTTGCCTGAACCAAAATTAGACACCCGCGGAGATCCCTTGATTTTCGATTTTGACTTTCTGAAACTTAACGTTAAACTTACGTAATTAAATGTAAATTATTATGTTAAGCAAGAATTTTAAAAATAGGCTTTTCAGAACAAGTAGCGTGTATTTTAAGACGCATGCCAACAATTTTATAGGGTTTCTATCTGAAGTATAGTTTGTAACTTTTGAACAAGCCAACTTATTTTAATTCTGCAAACGCGAGAATATAGTAAATGCACGTCTTTATCACGATCTTACCCCATAATAGCTTCTATGCATTAAATAGTATTTAACGGTCTGATACGTACTTGCCCCAAAATTTGGGGAAAGTGTGCCCGCCTGCCATTTAAAAAAAATGTATGTCACAAGTCATTGACCAGGGTGGGTGTATTTGCTCACTATACTAACAAATAAATACCTAAAATTTGAAAGCCATACGTTATACCATTAGTTTTACAATTATTAGCAAACGTTAACTAGCCAAAAATCGGAACACACTTGCCCCACCTTACCTTAGTATTATTGTTATTCCAAAAATATTCCAACAAACAACAGTATATACGTATTTTAATGCATGTAAACTGTGAAGAAATGTTCTTTTGGAAAATTTGAAAATAATCTCTACGGTACGAATGTTAAACATGAAAGGTGGTTGAACTGCACATGTTTAAATGCATATCAATTACTTACAGTTAATCATTTAAATCATTTAACGAAAATACTTTTTTAATGATATTATCCTGCAATTTAATAGATATATTTGTATTACTCTTCAAATTTTGCAGTAGCTTCTTTAATGACATTTAGTCGACGTTTGGTGGGATCTTGGCGAATTATTATTTGACCTCCTTTTAACTTACGTTTAGCTCTGTAAGTTAAGTTATTGATATCACGTCTTTGCATTAAGTTATCTTAAAACTAATTGAATGTAACATGTAACCTACGTATAATATAATTAATATGTCATTAGCGAAGATTGCTCACAGTAACACCCGGTTCCTTGTTCCTAAGTTACATGCTTCAAAACAGCTACTAGAAGGAGGTTATCTTGATATACTTATAATTAGCGAAAGCTGGCTTAGCCCAACTATTAGGCATGACAAACTTAATATCGATGAATATAATCTGCCACGATAAGGTAGAAATGGTAGAGGAGGAGGAGTGTGTATCAAAAACGTTCTCACATACCAAGTTATTAACGCACCAGGACCAATCGAACGAGTTTGGGTAAAAATTACACTTAATAAATTTAATTATGCTGTGGGGGTTATCTATCGAGCTCCGAATATTGATTATAAAGGCTTTATTGACGCTTTAGAACAAAAATGTGTTCAGTCCCTTCTTCATGTGATAAGCTGATCTGCCTAGGTGACGTTAATATTGATATGCTTTCTCCACTCAAAAATGAAAATAAACTTTTTTCTGCCATGCTAAGTTCTGTAGACATACATCAAATTATGTCTGATCTTAAACATATTACGGGCAACTCTCAAACCTTAATCAATGTTATTTTTTCATCAGATTTAAATGTTATTCATTCGCGTAGAGTTGGGGGAGTAAAGCAGGCTCATCATGATTTAATAAGCTGTGTTATTAATAAGATAAATGGTTCTTTCTTGTGTATTGTTTTATTGTGCAATATGGAAGCATTTACAATGGCAGTCATCAAGAGTTTGTAGAAGACTTTTCGGCACCATTTCATCAACTTTCTATCAAAGTCGTACAGAGTTGTGAGCTAATCGGAGAGATCTACTCCCCCCATGTAGTCGTTACAGAAAGCAATCGCTTATTGGCAGTTACTCAATACAAGAACTTCTTTCGTGTCTTTCCACAAGTAGGCAGTTGTGCCATACATATTTCCCATAACTTTGTGCTCGCCTCACTCCTTGCTTTCCTTTAGAAACATTTTTTGTTTCGCATGCACATACCAACTGCAGCAAGAGGCAAGTTATTAATAAGTTTCACTGAAAGTATTGTTAACTTTTGCTTCAAGCTCTTTACCCGAGTAAATGTCCATGTTATAAACATATCCAGGTTTTGAGTCACATATTTCCCAAATTTTTACGCCTCTTTTTATACGCTTGAGCGGCAAATAATGTTTGAGGCTTGATCTTTCTTTGAATTTTGCCTTTAACTCGTCGATGCTGTGGTTAGAACTTGAGTTCATGGCTGCTTGAAATCTTTTCTTCAAACAGTGGACAACATCGTCCACATAATAGGTTTTGGAGCAATCAGTGCGTTTTTGTGGGTCTGTGTAATACATTTTAGAAAGTAATAACTTGCAGCGGTCCCTGGATGTGGCACTTTTGATCAGCACATTTCGTAATTGCTTAACCAATAATCGGAAAGTTGCGGTAAACGATTATAGCACATGATAAGCGTGCAACCTAAGAGAATCACGATTTCAGAGGCATCTGTAGACGGAATCTTCTTTTTCGTTATATCTCTCTCCATTACTAGTCGGATATTCGTATTTTGCGCAATATAAATTAGTAAACTTCTTGGGAAGTTGTTAAGTGTATTACTACCAATGAATAATTTTCACTTTGCCCTTTTAGCTCAGTCGGAATTTTGTGCTTGCAAAATAAGGATCGGGGTTCGTTATTCAGGCTCTCAACACGTTGAACAAATAGATTACAAAGGTTTATATATATATATATATATATATATATATATATATATATATATATATATATATATATATATATATATCACTCTTTATTCTATTTATTTTATACGTCTAATATATTTTGTTTAAATTACGTATCTAAGATATAGAAATATGTTTTACATTCAAATGTAACTCCTTTTCTCCCTGCCAAGTGGACATCCTCCGTCTCGAAACTAAGGGTTAGGTGGTCCTCTGAGTTTACATGTAATGTTTCACATTAATAAGAAGGCTTTGGGGTTTTGACTTTAGTTCTACGTCCTTTGACTGGTTTCAATTTATACTGGTTAATTGTTCGAAATAAATAACTTTTACGCTGTAATTAAGCGTCCTTCTGTTATTTAAAATACAGAAGCCGGTAGCAAGATTAACGCTGTATAAACATTGCGCGATAAGACACTGAGTTCAATACTCTGCCAATTTAAAGTAAAATTAATCGATATTTTAAAGCGGTCGGTTATATGTGCATAAAAGTAATCCAATTTTATACCTGCTTTTCTTATAAAAATAAACTCCTTCGCGTCTAAATTCAATTTTTGCCCTTTTTAAATAAATGAAAACTTTTCGTTTATTTAAGTAGCTGGTGTACGGTAGCGGCTGATTATTTGTTTCCTTTTACGATATTAACTATTTTAGTGTACCGGTTTTTATTTAAATAAAATAAAACTTTTGTTATGTTGGCCGATTTTAAAATATAAAACCTTCGTTTTCTATTAAAGTGAATTTTTCGCGTCTAACAATAATGATTTGAATTATTTAACACGAGATATTATCTGATAGTTTCTGGTTTACATGTAACAATCTTATTAATTGCCAACGGTGTAACTTACGTTTTTTTTTTGGTGGTGGCGGCTGTGGTGGTTTTTATTTTGCAGGCGATAATTTAATACTGACGGACACGTCTAGTTTTTACGGTAATTTTTCTATATTCCTGGAATTAGCGGTGTAAACTAGGTATTCGGCTTAATCTCCGGACGAGCTTTTAATTACAGGTATTTTGCGGTTGCTGGTACGTATGTCGAGGTGTCGTTTTTGTGTTGTAGTGTTCGTGTAAATTTGTATAGGTGGATCTCCTTTGTTAGTAATCTGGGCAACCAACCGTTAAACTACGTAAAAGATCTCCGTCGGTCAATGGAATGTCGGGCAACTACCCTTCAAACTCCACAGTGTAGGTGTGTGTGTGGGTCTCCTTTGTTAGTAATCTGGGCAACCACCCGTTAAACTACGTAAAGGATCTCCGTCGGTCAATGGAATGTCGGGCAACTACCCTTCAAACTCCACAGTGTAAATGTGTGTCTAGTAATAAAAGAGTATGTCGGGCTTACAACCCTGCATATCCCTATCACCAGGTATCTCAACTTACGTACTTTCAACGTTAGATCTCTGCAACTCTAACCTTTTGACTTCGGTGATGCTATCAAGTCGCGGAGTCGCGATTTCTACTCGGACGGCGGTTACAGGCGGACGGTTAACAACAGGTAGCAGTCGGCGCGAACTCGACGATATATGACACGGTTTCGATTCGAATTTTTCTGGTAGCGCTTCTGGTGGAGAGCGATTGATAATCCTTCATTAAGAAGATAAAACTCTATATAAGAAGCGCGTGCCGCGTTTTTATGAAGAATTCGCGAGGGTGGTTACGAAACTTTGGTGGTGAGATTCCGTAAGCCAGTATTGGTGGAAGATGCTCTGACATATACAAACTTATAAACGTTTTTGGAACTTACGTCTGGAGGGAGGATGCATGATTAATTATTGTGCAATTTTATGCAACGTTATGAAATATGTTTAACTTTTACTAGAGCTTCTACGAATTTTTATAATTGCTTGCACCTGTGCATTTAGCGAGTCACCTTATCTTAATAAATTCCGTGAATATTATCAGTACTGGTATTTTACTTATCAAATAATTAATCATGACAGGAAAATTTTGAATAAAGGACGGCGTCTTGCTAATAAACTTTAGGAACTAATTAATAATAATAAAATTTGGAATATCTGACGGCGTCCCTTTACACTGTAGCATGAAGTAGTCAATAGACAGCAGATTAACATATGCCACCAGGGAGGGGAAATTAATGTAATAAATTAAGACCTGTTGCCTTTCAAAACATACCCTGGGTAGTCAAGCTTTACAAAAAGAAAATGGTATGATATAAATATATCCATCGAAACGAGATAAAGTAACCCATTAATAAATTAAACTTTAAAAAATTTCACATTAGGCGATGCAGTTTATAAAACGATAAAAATTCAAAGCTTTCTTTTTTTATTCACGAGAATCATTTTTAGCCCCAAATGAAGAAGGAAATCAAATTTTATTTTCATGGTACGAAACGTGTCTACCTAAATCAAACTTCCCATTTCAGTGATCCCATCGGAGAAATGAGTTGCTATTTTTAGAAAGTGTGCAATGTAGAAAACAAGCGAAAATTGTGAAACCAATATACTGAAGTTGAAAACAAATTCAACAATGTGTACGATGGTATTTAATCATTAAAACGAAGTTGAAGACTATGTAAGAATATATCTATATAATGTAAAGCAGAGTCATTACCTGACAATCGATAATTATTCTAAAAAATTGATTATTTCATTTCTTTTCCACTTTGTAGGTTGGAAGATCTTGTGTTGTTCCACACCGTATATTTTTAGTTGGGATTCACACTATTAGATCCAACATGTAAATAAAGTATAAAAAAAGGAGTATTTGCAGAAATGGGTAAACCCTGAATACAGCAGAAGCGGTAACAGTAGGATTTCGGAAAATTGAGTGATACCTCAAAAGTGTGCTGACTAAATTGCAATCTTAAAGGAACAATCGCATGAAACAGATGATTAACGGCTAACATAATAATATTTGTAAAAGTCGTGGTCCAGAAGAGGTTATTTAGCTTAAGTGCGAAGGCACTCGGGTGGATGGATAGGGGGATATTGAATTGCTTATGAACGGCTACTTTAGATTTATTCATGTCATAACTGACGGGAAAGCAGTAAATAGGTAGATCACGCCAGAGTTCAGAAGTGTAAAATAATGTGAATTGTGCACACTTTCTTACAAGTGGAGATTTGTACTAAATATTGATGGTGTGAATGAACAAAGCGAGTACTTCTATCAAATATGACCCGTGATGGTATCAAAGAATATAATTCAGCAGCACCATAGCTATTGTAATACACGTTGTACAAAAAAAGAATATAAAGTATTCTTCTATGCTCAAGGGGCTGTATGTCAGAAGTTAAGTGCGAGTCATTTATAATCCTAATCGCTCTTCAGTGAATACTATCAACGATATCTAGAGCGTATTTGAGAGCACCAACCCAAGGGTTAAATTTGGTCCTTATGTAGCAGAACTGTCTGCAGGGAAAGTACTGCGTATATCTGTATGATGACCTATTGTTCGAGTAGCTGCTTTAGTAGCTGACAAAAGATGGTCAACTGATGATAAATGTGAAGATACAGATATTCCCAACATAGTAGTAGAATGAAAAAAGAAATGATAGATACTTTTTAGCTCGCACAAGTCGAGCTTTGTCAGCATTTAATTTAACTAAATTATTACTATTCCATTCACGGATAAGTTGAATATCTTTGTTGATTTGACATAAAAGGTGGATTACGATTATGAGTAGATTGAGATGAACCACAATGAAAAGTGAAGTCATCAGCAAAGCTATGGATCGGGTTAGTCGTTGAAGTAATAAGATCATTTATGTGCAGCAGAAACCATATAGACGCTATAACTGATCCATGTGACACGCCTGCGTTAATTCCAACTTCATTTGAAAGGATGTTATCAACCAGGACAAGTGTATATCAATTTTCGAAAAAACTGGAAACCCAGTTGATGAGCTCATCATTTGATTTAAACGAGGTGAGTTTCGAACGTAAACCCAAGCCAAACTTGAACAAATGCCTTTGAGATATCCACAACGACTACAGCTATTTGACCGGATTGTTCTAATGTACTGGTCCAAACTTATGTCACACATGAAAGAAAATCACCTGTTGGACGACGAGAACCACCTTAGTGGCACTCAAGTTTGATAAATTTAAGTAAAGAGCGTGGTTGCTGATTGATGGCTATTTCCATGACTTTAGACAAAATGGGAGGGATGACAACTGAATGGCAATTAGAGAGATCCGTCTTGCAGCATTTTTTGGGAATAGGTTGAACATTTGCAAGCCATGATAAAGAAAATTTCCCAGAAAATGTAGAGGCCAAATACAGCTTAAGTTTTAGGGGAACATATCTTTAAGACAATAGTTTGCATATCGTCTGCGCCAGTTTTCTTATTCAGATCAATCCTACAGATAATCGATTATAATAGCTTGTATCAAAAATAAGTTAGTTTCATAGCATATAAACAATAGCTGCCTAGCAACAAATATTTTCCAGAATCATTGGGGCACGAATTAGATGCAAGTAGGTCCAAAAAAGATTGGCTGTGTCTACATAATCAACAATTACAGATCTATCAAAAATTTCATGGGGAGAAGTGAAGATGTACCCAAAATTACGGCTGCCCTAAGAAGATGTAGCTAGTTCAGTGCATTTTCATTGTTCATGCAATTTTTCAGCTTTAGTGGTAACACTTTTGTACGTATTTCTAGCTACAACGTGGTATGCATGATTATCGACCGTCTTACTAGATTTCTGTTTCATACAAGATTTATTTTTCAAAGATATTGCATCAGCACAATCCCTATTCAAGCAGTGTTGTGAACGATTATGAGCTACACGATTTTATTCTTTGGGGATGTATAACTCCGTGCTTATGAAGATGACAACAGGTACTGAAAGAGCTATGTCCGTAGACGACGACGACTTAAAACAACATTCACTACATGGAGAGCTTGCAATAAAATTCCATAAATTTATCTGACTTAGAGCACGACAAATTTACATAGTGAGCTATTGTGAATAATAGAGGATTTAGGGACAGTGGAAGTTATTTCTATTAGACAATGGTCAGTTAGACCTGGAGGGGAAAAACTAAAGTTTTATGCACACGTGAGTTTGATGTAAGAAAGAAGTCTATAAGATGTGGCTTATGGTTAGAGTCACCAAGTATTCTTGTGGGTTCAGAAATCATTTGCGTGAGATCACACGAAATAGCAAATGTTTCTGCATTATGACCAGCAGGACTAGTAGTTGATGAAAATTAAAGCCAGTTAGAATTATGGACATTACAATTTCCTAGAATATAGGTATCGCCGAAGGTAACCGAGGAAATGCTGAAAGTTACTGTCATTGGGAGATCTCTAAACGTATCAATAGAATTTCACAAATTTATTTTTACAACGTTTGAATCGAATTGCGTCTAATTTTTTATTCTCCAGAAAATAAATCTTTTTACAAAAGACACACACTCCTTCTTTGTACAGAAAGTTGGAGTGAAGCTTGTATTGGGAAAGTCGGGTGAATCGGATTTCTTAGAGCCAGGTTCTTCAAGATAGTGGTGAACAGCATTAGGACTAGACCTGACACCTACGAATACTACAATAATTGATCAGAAGGTAACTATTTTCAATGGCCGAGGTCGCTTGGGCCCCGTCCTCCCGGAATTCCTAACGGGACAGGATTTAACGTCCAGGTTTTTTATCCTAGAAACCACAGCCATATTTTTCTTTAATTTTTAAACTTTCAGTCAGATAGGAAGACAGTGAGTGCGAAAGAGAAAATAGAATGATAATATACTAAGGATAAGGAAAGGCTAACCGGCAGCTCTTACCGCGGTCAAAAAATCGGACAACCACTATTAAGGAGCTCATGGTAAGGGTGGTAGTACCTCCCCGGCTAGCATTGAGCACACGTGCCTTCTGTAAAACTATTCAAATAGAAGAATAATGGGTTTTGGTTTTTATGACTATTTACGAATTCGATTTTGGAAAATATTCAACATTATTTTTCGGGAGTTACACATTCAATTAAAGGTATTGTGGGTTTATTATCTAAAAGACATGGATATCGTTTAACATATAGTATTATATACATAAAATTTATTTGTCAATCTTTATACTATTGTAAGCTGTACATAGTTTTGCAATTATTATGTTAAATGTTAGTAGGCTTAAGTTGATCGTCTCTGTAATAACTAGTTGATACAATTGCATGTTGTTGCAAAAAAAGATCCATCGAGCTTATCCAATACCTAATACTTTGAAGAAAGCCAGCACCCTTCATCTTCCATTCTGTCTTCTCGAATTCGTTAATCTTGCCCAAGCGAATCGCTAATCCTGGGAAACCAGCCGAATGGCGAGCTTCACAAATCTGTTCAATCACAGCATCTTCAAATTGACATTTAATATCATCCAGTTCAATAGAATTAACACATTTTGATGAAAAAACAACGAAATGATCCAAACTAGGAGCTAAATTCCGTGAAATTGTGTCTAACTCCTTCATAAAGTTAACTTTCAGTTGATCATGGGTTTTACTATAATTTTGGATGAATATACCTCCAATAGGCCCCAAATCATTTGCTTGAGTTAAAAGTTGTATTACATTATCTTTTGTTAAACATTCATTTGAGGATGTTACGATTATACTTCCCCGTTCATGCAATTTTGAGAAACGTACACTTCGATAGCCAGATCCGGTTTTCTTATAGCCTGCTAAAAATATTTTAGTTGCGCCTCTATCAACTAACCACTCAACAAACTCTAAACTGAAATCATCGGATTCACACAGCAAGATATAACATTTAACTGGGTTTATATATGTAGAAGTCCTTTCTATGCCCGGTTTTAATTTTATTAATGTCTTGGTAATAAATGTTTCTGTCCGTTCAGCTTTGCTTTCATTAAAAATGGTATAAGAAAAAGGTTGTACTGTTCCATTAAGTATACCGTCATTCACAGATTTAAGTACTTTTAATTTATCAGGATTTTTTTTATCTACAAGATTATCGAACAAAATCCCATGGAGTGTTGAATTTTTTAAAAAAATGCACATTCCTAGTGATGAGTAATGAGATAAATTAGCTTTTTCAATTTCTAAAAATCGACCATTATTAGCGACGCAACGTAATGCTGCGTGAAATTTTTCATTTTTTAATGAATTTAAAACTACATCAACACCATGTCCTTGTGTTTGTATCAGAACCAACTGCTCAAAGCTCGTGTTTTGTGAATCTCCAATACGATTCAATTCTAAGTGTGGAAACCTTTTTTTCAAGAAATCTCGGTTATATTCATTAGTGACGGTGGTATAAACTGTACATTGCATACTGATAGCGATTGCAATTGCGGCTTGGCCAATAGCAGTATCACCAGAAGTTATAAGTATAGATTCCCCACATTGCAGTTTTCCACGAACGATTAATGCATAGTAACTCTAAAAATAGAAATCTGTTTATTCAGTTTACTTGGTTTTTGGAATAAGATACTTTGGTGTAGGCGATTGGAATTGTAGCCGCCTCCTCAAGGCTCCATTTTTCAGGTACGTCCCATAAAAATTCCGCATCACAAGTAGGAGTTAATTCTGATGATCCAGCAATACCCATAACTCTTTTACCATTACCATCGTAACCAGAGAATTCCCAACCAATGTTTCCTTTTGACTTTGATAAGTGAGATAAAATGGTATCAGAAGATGCCTCCATCCCATTGTGATTAATGGAAGAGTAGCATATTGTGCAAATTTTGGACTTATGGCCAGATCTAAAACATTCAATTTACTACCTGAAACTGACATACCATACAGACTTTTTAATAGAAAGCTTGTTGATGAAATTTAAGTTGTTTGTGTTCAAATAATTGTACTCTTTCCAACCATCTAATGGGAAATAGCGATATGACCCCCAAACGTTGTTTTTTAAGACATTATGAATCAAGTTTTTTCGAATTTGGTTTTTATAAAAAGGCGATGATAATGAGAATGGTTCTAATGCGTCACCCGGTACAAAAAATGTGCTTACGCTTATTCCTTGAAATTGACTTAAACTCCGATTTAAACCAACTAGACCATTAAATTTGTCATCTTCACTTACTAAACAAATTTTAACTCTGCCGTTTTTATTATTTAGTACTTCCTTAAGTTCTTCTAGCCAATTAAACTGACTAAATGTAACATGAAGTACGATCGAATTTCCTTCTTCAAACGGTTTCCGAAACAATATGTAAAGGTTTTCTTCTGACGTTTGGATGCTTATTGCTTCGAAATTTAGAAATTTTGGATTCTGGATACCAGATAATGGTTTTTGCTCCACAGTAAGGACAAATCCACCAGGTTCTAATTTTTTAAGAGAATTATGTATCAACTCTGTGTTCTGCAGTAATAAACCATTCACCATAATAATGAAATGGATGCTTTGGTTAGTCTGCAGTGACTCGCTTGTGTCAGACGGATTTAGTGCAATTATAGAGTATTCTGTAGATTCTCTTAGTTCTGCATTGATAATATTTTTGATAAGCGTTTGGTTAGCGGACAACTGTTCGGTGAATTCGAGAACCCTTAGCTCAGGGACTTGAAGGTTTTCTATTGCAATTTGTATAGCAACACTTAGCGCATGTCGTTTAGTGATTTCATCTTGTGGACTGTTAATATAAGGAACAAATTCAAATCTTTCTAATTTTAGGTTATTTATAATTGTTTGATATCGAGATCTTTTGATTCCACGAAATTCGATTCCGCCAGATCTTACGATGTTAGCATCTCGATGCATAGTTACGGGCATATCTATAAATATAAATGAGTTTGAATTTGCCAGAAATAGTTTAAGAATGTGTATATTTTTAAGAAAATAACATTAATCAACAAAGAATAACAGAAGGTACCAAAATTGTCTCTATCTCTAAAATTCTTTTAATGATTATTCATTACATCTTTTATTTATGGTTTTCACAGTGAATTAATGAATTCACGGTTTAGTTCTTAGTTTTCGGATTCAATTAAATTAGTTCGCGGTTTATTTCTAATTTGATTTGATTTTTAATTTAACTAAATTAGTTCGCGTTTTGATTCACGGTTTTCAAAGCCAGGGTCTTGGATATCTTAATGGGTGTATATTTCCATTTTATCTTGTAATGTTCTATATCGCTACTGGGATTTAGATTGCTGTGAAGGTTTAAATCAGGGCATTTAAAATCAGCAAAATAACATTCGGTTTTTACCTGTAATTGTAATCTTGAAGAGAGTAGCGCACTCAGGAACCCTAAGAAGGAGCATAGCGGGATCCTGAACTACCAAGAATCGCTTATGGACAGAAATGCTAGTTTTTTAGGAATAGGAAAATAGGGACTAGGAAGATTACTGCAAAATGGTGCAGCATTGTAAAAGAAGATAGATTTGTACTACGTGACAATCGGAACTAACTAACCGCCTGTCGAGCAATAGTGGCTGGAGAGAATATAAAAAATGTAATTCAGAAGCACAAATGCCATTGCACAAAAAAAGATTAAAGCTATTATTTTATGCTAAAAGGTCAAAGATTGGTCATTGACTAACCTAATCGCTCTTCCTTTAATGCAGCGCACGATATCGAGAGTGTATTAGGGAACACTAATTTACGTATAAAATTATATTTTGGAGGAGGTCGAAATTAAGCCCGATATAGAAAAAAGAATTGTCAGGTCGAAAAGGTAATGTTTAGAAGACACATGATAGTCAACCGATGGTATATTAGAAGATACAGATAATCCTAACAAAATGAAAGAGTATGAAAACAAGATCTGAACTATTTACAGCAAGAAATGATCGATCTTTTTTGGCGGATACAAGGCAACAAGGCATTAAATTTAACTAGATTATTACGTCCTCGGTGATAAAATCGATGCTCTGTTGAATGAAATGGAAATCTTGGTTTGACATAAAAGATAGATTAGTAATAGGAGTAGACCGAAATCAACCTCAATAAAAAAAGTTGTCGTTTTCAAATCAATGGACTATCCTAATTGTTAATAAAATGAGGTCATTTACGTATAGCAGAAACATGTGAGAAGGATCATTGATTCCTGTGGCACGCACGCAATGTTACCAACTTCTTTCGGAATAAACTAGAAACTATGACATGTATCCGAATTTTATCAAGTAAATTCGGAATCGAATATTCAGCTACCCTTACCGAGATGTTGAAAGAAGGCGTGTTCAATAACTTTGCTAAAATCATATTTCCAATTGGTTGGTAGTTAAAGGGAACGGTCTTTTCGCCTTTTTGTATTTGGTTATCTGAAGGATAGAGTATACGGACTGGGTAAAACAAATTACCTATTATTAAAGAGTGGGTATTTGCATTTCTTCAGTTTTCCAAGCGTAATATTATTGATGTTATTGCGTGTACCAAAATAGCCAGCCTTCCGAGCGTGCAAGTCATTTCGCCCAATGCCTCAAATATTTATTCACTTCGCGTTATGAGCTTTGCTCACTCGACGCAGCGAGCACGGATTTCGGGCAATGCCCGATTTCGCAGTTGCAAATAATACATTTGGTAGCTGTATCCTGTATGACATTACAAATTTAACACTCTGTAAGCGTGTGCGTGTGCGTGTGCGTGTGCGTGTGCGTGTGCGTGTGCGTGTGCGTGTGCGTGTGCGTGTGCGTGTGCGTGTGCGTGTGCGTGTGCGTGTGCGTGTGCGTGTGCGTGTGCGTGTGCGTGTGCGTGTGCGTGTGAGTGTGCGTGCGTGTGCGTGTGCGTGCGTGTGCGTGTGCGTGTGCGTGCGTGCGTGCGTGTGCGTGCGTGTGCGTGTGCTGTGCGTGTGCGTGTGCGTGCGTGCGTGCGTGTGCGTGCGTGTGCGTGCGTGCGTGTGCGTGTGCGTGTGCGTGTGCGTGTGCGTGTGCGTGTGCGTGTGCGTGTGCGTGTGCGGTGTGTGTGTGTGTGTAAGTTTGTGCGTACGTACGCGTGTATGCGAGTGAGTGGATGTATGTTAGGATCCACGATAACTCCAGAACGACAATTCTTGCGTACTTAAAATTTTGTATTTAAGCTGGATTTTATTTTTCCTGAAGTTGACTAGATGTGTTTTATGTTTTATAAGGCTTTGTAGGTATTAAATGGTAACTACATCTTTAAATTGTTCAAAATGAAAGTTTTACTGTTAAGTAGGCGCGGAACGTTTTTGATTTTTGCTAGTTATTATTTTTATTGTAATTATCTTAGTAGGTATGAGTGTGTTGCTTATCATTTTGTTATTAACTGTATACATTGGATAGCTATTGTTTATTTGTAATACTGTACAATCCTTGTTAACTAATACATATAATACGAATTATACAAAGTTATTATTCTATTACATTAAAAAAAATTCAGTCATGTACAGAAATCGCAGTTTTGTTTTAGCAGGGATCGGTGGCGTGAATCTAATCTCTTAGTTACTCGCCTCTCAACTTATTACAATATTGCGCTCTCTTCGTCAGCGAGGAAGGAAGATCAAATTTTTTATTGATTGCCACGAAGTAATATAATTAATAGATGGTGATTATTTACTATAAATTCATTCCTACAATTTAGTTCAGTCGAAACTTAAAAATATGCATTTTTAAGAAAGTTGGCATGCACATACATTTTCAGCTAAAAATAATGAAGTTACATGACTTCACAGTCTCCGTATGTAAAACATGTGGAAAAAAACAGTCCTATTGTTTGTTTATAAATAACTGCTGAAGAGGTTAACTTACAACTTTCATATTTAATGACCGTTAATGGATGTGTACAAGGTATATTCATGCTAAATATCAAAACAATCGAACGCCAAATAAAAAAATTATAACGTTCCACACTCAGGTGTCTTGCTTTTAAAAACCGATAGTAGATGTCTATTAATCTACATCTGGCATGTAGTTTTAAACAATGTCAGAAAATGGGTGTTTGCGAGCACGAGTAAATTTTGCTGGTCGAGACAAGGTCGAGGGACGCAAGATCATGAGTACTCGCAAACCACTTTATGGCGGAGTAATACACGAGATTCTATGTGGGGACGTCAACAATTAAAATCAATAAAATTATTGTATTTTTAAAATTTAAAATTAAGTTTGCAATACTGACTAACAGTAACCAATTTTTTGCCTTTATAATATGTTATAGTTGTAATATATAGTTTATAAGAAATTAATATGGACACCAATAACCGATGCGTGCACGTGTATGATGACGCGACTAGGCTTTGTATTATGTCAAGTATCGATTATGTCGAATATTCTATCAGTTTTATCGCTATAATGCGAATTTAGTATTATTTTTGCCGCGGAAAATATATAGTTTCCGGACGCATTGCAGTCTTCACATTACCTATTATATAACGAAGGCACAAAATAGTTATTTGTATCACTAGGCCAGAAACGATTAATTTGCGAGTATCAGCAGAATTGCGGACCAAGGCTTGCAACTGCTATACACGCGAAAATAGTTTCTGGACGTGCAACACACATTTGTTGTTTTGACGCTAATAATTCATCAAACATATTTTAAAAATTGTTTGGTAAGCGTGTAAAATGGCACTAATATGTATGACAGCTGTCAGTAAATGTTCGTGTATAAAAGTCAGTGGCGCCAATATAAAAATTTCTACGTTTTGCTTGCGTGGGCCAGTTTCTGGACGATTTTGTGGATTAAAAAACCAGGGTTGCCGGACGGAAGCACAACAAAGTGGTTATTAAAATGATTTCATTTCTTTTAATTCCCATTCCGTAGGTTGGAATGTCGTGTGTTGTTCCACACCAGATACTTATTAAAATGCGTTCTAAAGGGAAGTATTGTCTTGGGTTTGTTGTAGTTACCATCTTATTATTAGCATAGGTCAATTTTATTGAATTGATTGGAAATTTAGGTATGGTTTGACAGTAAAATAAGTGTTGAATTTAGTTTCCGTTACGTCTTTAAACAGTTCATTTATTCGCAATTTGGCGATTCTTTGCCAAAGAAGCATTAATTAGCGCAAATGAAATTTGATGAACAACACAGACAAAGCTTATATCGCAGTTTTGTTTTATCTATACAATAATAATCTATACAGATAGGTTCGATGACGCACACTCCAGGGAAGGATAGAGCATCAAAAGGCAAGATTGCTTTGCCCTACAAATATTTCCTAGAAAACGTGTCGTTTTGGAGGTACATGTGGTAAAGGTTCTTTTTATATTTTCAGTTATTATTTTAGGTAATACCCGAACGAGTGACAATATTGAAAAAATTATTATCAGTGACGTCGTTGTCGAGTTTGTCAACCCGTTTTTCTACCATAGCTTTCACGTCGCTAGTTCTAAATGTCAATATCATAGCTTTTTTAGATTTGTTGGTATCTTTTGCACTAAAAGTCTTACGTAACCCTTGTGTAAGATGCCGAAAATACATTAAAGTGGAAACTACCTAAACAAAGTTAGTTGTTGTTATTGTGCTTGTAAATTAAGCTAGCTGAGGATACCACATAAAAAAATATTCTCAATACTCAACCTCATTGTGGTATGGAACGTTCCTATAAAGCTATATTTTTGGCATTTTTTTTGTTGCTTTAAACATAAAATTAAATGTGTAATTTTTTATTTTTTTTTAGAAATACTATTTCATAATGAAATTTTGATGACTCATTCAACTAAATACAAACTTAATTTGACGAAAACTGTGAAGTTGCTCTTTTGGATTAGTTAGTTTAGTTGATCGGCATACTACCCTAGTTTTTGTTTTTATAACACCACGTTTTGGAAGTGGACTCTACTTCCGGCACCATTCTTATTCCTGAGGAGTACTGTTTTCAGAAAATGTAACATAGGTTAGGTTATTACAAAGAATCACGATTTTGTAGACCTCCGAAGTAATTTACTGCACACAGGAGCACCATTTAAGTGCTATTTCTTTTTTGACAAGTCGCTTGTGAAAAGAAAGTTATTATGTTCAATAAGCTCCGTGGTCTGTCAGTGTTCATTTTTGATAGGTTATTTCAAATAAGCGATGCAAAATGTTCTTAATGAGTGAAAAGGGAAAGTGTGTTATGTTTTTCGAAACCAAATCAATGAAAGGTACACAGCGACGATTAAAAATATGTTTCATCCTTAGCTCTACAGTACAAGAAATTATGACTAAAGAACACAAATTCAAGCCATAAAAAATTTAGGTTTCACAAGAAATAAAAATAAAGTTTTGTTATGAACGAATAAGTTCAACAGTAAAAATGTAAAAAAAAATTATTACCAATTTTATTAAATACATAAATAAAAAGTTTTCCACGAGTAGGATTTGAACCTACGACATGCACTTTGCTAGAGTACTGCTATAGCCAACTGAGATACACGCCCCAATCTATGTAAATTTTGTTTTTATGTATGGGGAACTCATGTAAATTCTAAATATAATGAGATTACAATAAAATTACTTATATTAATGGAATGCGAGCCTGCAATATCGCAAGGACTCACATATACCAAAGCAACTTGACTATTGTTAAATTATTATACATATCGTAGGTTTAAATCCTACTTGAGGTAAACTTTTTATTTATGTATCTAATATAATTAATAACAATTTTTCGGAAATAACAGTAATTGATTCTCCAAAAAGGGTAGAGTTTTGCCAGAGGATTTAAAATTTAGTAAGGAACAATATACTGTTCTTATATAAATTGTTAATCTCAGACGAAGCCACTTTTCATCTGAATGGAAAAGCAAATAAGCATAACCGCAGAAAATCCGCGACAGCTCGAAGAATACGAAAGTCACAGTCTGGTTTGGTGTCTCGAACCACAAAATATATGTACCATTTTTGTTGTCAAGTACCACTTGCAACCTATTTCACGCATGTTGATGTGTTGGAAGTTTTTCTTTACAGTCAGCTGCAACAAGAAAATCTATCCGTTTATCTTCAAAATGATGGAGCTACACCCCATTGTTGTTACACTACGAGAGGTTCACTGAACAACGCTTTTGGAAACCGGTGGATTGAAAGTGTAGGCCCTATGCCTTATAGGTACAGGTATAGGACAATTCTGTTTTTTTTAAATAGAACACCCTGTATGTTTTACAAGATTCTTAAAGTGCAATATTTCTTCTTTCAGAAAATTTAACATAAACTTTGGTTATTACAAAAAATAACGTATGTATAGACCTCCGAATTAATTGAATTAAAATTGATTGACAATAATATTTAAAGGCTATTTTCTGAGAAGTCGCCTGTGAAAAGAAAGGAGTTATGTTCAGTTGACATAGAAAATTTTTAAGTACAGGATCCTGAACACTTAAAAAGGGAATAATAGTGAACAAAGGGAGTTTGCTAAATACAAAGTTACAAGGAAATACAGATTGTATAAAAACATAGTTATAAGATATTCACAAAATAAAAGTTATAATATTAGAAAATTTTTAAAAAACTACCTGTAATGTTAAAAATACCTTCTACCGACTTCAACACACATGTTTAAATTTGTAAAAAAACAATTATCTACAAATTTTTCAGGAATGTTTCGGATATCTGGAACTGTCCAGTCCGGAGAACGAGGGGACCAGGATGTTGAGTCCCTCTTTCAATTCACCGTTTCCCAAAAATTCCGTTGAGTGCATCTCGCACAGTGTAGCGTAGTAGAGTGTAGCTCCATCTTGTTGAAAGGAAACGAAATTTAATAGATTTATAGTTGCAATTGGGGGTAAAGATATCCAGCGTATCAACATACGTGAAAGAGGTTACAATTGGTGCTTGGAAAAAATTGTGCGCATATTTTTGGCTTCGATAGACAGTGACTTTCCGCAAATCTCTGACGTGCTCTTCAAAGTGTTGAGGATTTTATTCAGTTACGTTTATTTACTTTTTCATTCCGATAAAAAGTAGTGTTCTATTTAAAATAACTGAGTTGTTCTATACCCGAATAAAGGCTAGTTTATTTTCGGTATAACAAAAGATGATAACAAATCATCAATAGTGTCAAATAGAACTTTCGTCAAATCAAACCCTGTTGTGGTAATTAGATCTTGCTATCTTTTTTCCATTCCGACTGTATTCAAGGTCAAACTGGGCCAAAATATGACCGGTCACTCTGTATTTTTTAAAGCTTGTAGATATTAAATCGTTAAGTGGTTACGCAGAAGTTTGTTGCGTACGTTGTCAGACTTGTGAATAAAAATTTCAAAGTTCGAATTCGCAAGTAAACAATTGCTTGAGAAAACATCAGAGATAAATGAATCGAAGTTTGGAAAGTCCTTCTCCTGATGATATACGCAGAGCTTCATCCGAAACGACGCGCTATAAAAATAAGAATTGTGGAAATAGACTGATCAGCTAAACTAATATGAGACCACAGTTATGAAACGCTAACAATACAAATTTTTAAACAGTGACATAGATTGTGGTAGCAAAGTGGGTTGTTCGACTCCGACGTCACTGGTGATATCCGTAAACCTTTGCAACAACGAAATTGTATACAATACTTTACCAACTAGTTCTTCAATATTGTTAATAGTATAGGAAAAATCATTAGAAAACAAAAACTGTCGTCCAAAGCGGATTATTCTTCCATTCGCTTATCTGTTTACAAAAATCAATTTTCATGACATCTTTTAACATCTGCGTGTACCAAAAACTCTAAAACCTATTTCAAGATTCATAAAGTATTTTATACTTACGATTATTACTTTTCGAAAGACTTTCAAAAAGTTCCACGTGTAGCTTTGGATTAATAACAACTTTTTGCAAATAAGTGGTTAGGTACGTTTCTCGAGTATTCAACCCCAACACTGAAAATTGAAGCATTGCGTCCATAAAACTGATCCAATTATTTTCCCATTTAAGTTCTCCTGTAGTTCCATTGTGGTTAGAGCAAATAATTCCTTGAAAGAGCTTATCGTAGGTGTACCCTCGTAGATAAAATTCATCATAAATATCATCATGAGTAAGACACTTTGACTTTAACCATTCTGACGGAAAGTCCGCAAATTCTTTTGAAACCTCATTTTTTATTACAATTATACCTGAAGCAACTACTGATAATTTTTCGGTTATTTCAAACTTGCCAGATCCCTCAAAAATGTTTACTATCAGTTGAGTGCAACCATTTCTAGGTATTACCACGGTCTTGTGAAATTCAATGTTTTCTAGAATTACAGATACTTTATTAAAATCTTTGGTATTTGACTTCGCTATGGCTTTCCATACTAAGTCCTACAAAACTTGTTAAAAACAATAATAGTAACACAATATCCATATTTACCAAGTATCCGGAAACAGGGAAAACTATGTCTCCATATACAGAATGATTAGATATGAATTGGTAGGGTAATTCACTAATATCGATGTTAACCATGTGTTTTGTAGGCTGTTGTTCAGAAAATCTAGGAAAGTTCCATTCTGCTGAATGATCCCACTCAATCATTGAACTAATCATGGGAGTTCCTCGGCTTACTGGATATGAAATTGAAGGATACAATTGTTTTATTTGAGGTTGAGCACCGGCAATGTATAGTCTGTAAATTAAGAGCTTTTATGTTTTGTTTCAACGGAAATTAACTTACCTTCCAACAGCGGTTAACAAATAATCAATATTATTAAATTCGTGTGTGTTACTGAGGCTCATATTTATACAATTTGGCTTTAACGATCGCTTAAGAATTGGTTGAAGAAGTGGGTGTGGAGCAATTTCTATAACAATAGCGTTATCTGGAATCTGCTGTATCGCTTCATAAAAGAGTACAGGTGAACATACGTTGTTAACGAGGTATTCAACTGAACTGAACTGAGCTAAGTGTGAACCCCATTCCGATTGAGGAATTGAAGACGAAATCCATTTTTCACTGCGAAGTTTGGGGTTTGGTATAACGTACTTTAGAGATTTTATTAATTCCGGTTCAAGTGTTGCTGTTTTCTCGGTGTGAAAAGCTCGTCCAGAGCTTTGAACGATTTTTGCAAAGATTCCCTCAGACTTTAGCTTTGTAACAAAGTTACTAACTGCTGCTTCATCACCAGCTACTGTTACATTGTCTTCGCTGTTGTAACATGCAGCCTGTACACCTGGAGGACAGCGCCTCTTACATTCCTCCCAAGAAAGTCCTACAGCAGCCATCGCTCCTAAACATGATTTTGAATCATGCAGTATAAGACCAAGCAGGTAAACTAGCGTTATTGATTGTTCAGAAGTGATACTTCCATCTGCATAGGCGCAACCTAAAATTAAATTAATATCGTACACAAAACATAATTACAGCCCTTTTACCAATTTCACCAAAAGAATGACCAACGATTCCATCACATTTAATTCCTAATGCAGACAATAAATCTACTAAAGCAATTTGAAAAGCATGAATCGAGGTAAGAGCATAAACTATATTTTCACACACATTTGTATCGTTGTTAACTAAAATATTTTCCAGGTTTATACCAAATGGTTTTAAAACGTCATGACTTTTTTTAATTGAATTTTTAAATTCCTTTAAATTTAATAGCTGCTTGCCCATACAAGGCCACTGTGATCCCATTCCACTAAATATGTACCAAATCGGGCGCTTGTTTGGGCTAGAAAATTCCTGTTTATCAGATTTTTCCAAAATGGAATATCCACGATAATTGTGACCAGTGATATTTTGTGAGTGTATATCGCCAAGAAGTGCTAATAGTTCTACATCGTGTTTGTTTTCTTCAATTTTATCTAAAAGTTTTTTAACAGCAGCTTGTGTGCGACCGGATACTAACACTAAACGAGCGATATTTTCAGATACCTTAGTAGATTTAGACTTTAGATTGGATTGAAGTAAAATGTGTACATTTGAACCACCGAAACCAAAGGAGTTAATACCAACCAAACCACCATTCCAGGGTTGATTGTTATTTACAACCTAAATAATATAATATTATTAATGTGCATTCTTATTATTATTAAAACCTTTAATTTTCCGTTACTTAAGTCTGGGATTATTGAACTGTGCGATAACATATTTTGTGGGATAATACCAGTTTCCATTGCAATAATCACTTTAATAATGGAACATATTCCAGAAGCAGATTCTGAATCACCCATATTACTTTTGACAGACCCAACTAGCAGTGGTTCCAAGCAGTTACTGGAAAATATAGTTTCAATTGAACTAAATTCTCGCCGATCTTCCTCTTTTACTCCAGTTCCATGACTTTCGATGTAAACAACGTTTGATGGGTTTATATTAATATCTCTGTACAGTTCCAAAATAAGCTGCTTTTGCATTTCTGGGTTCTTGAATCCGTTTGTGTTGACCTTAGCACCCATAATTGTAGCGTATATTCTTCGAGCAGTATTGACTTTTTGAAGAAAGATGACACTAACTGCTTCTGAGCGCGCATATCCATTATCAATGTTGTCGGATTTTGTATATATACCTTTGTTATTTTCTAAATTAAAACAATGCACTAGCAAAGATGTACCTGGCATTAAACAAATATTGCATCCCCCAACTATTGCTGCATCGCACTCTCCAGATTTAATTGCATCCAGACCTCTCTGGACTGCAACCATACTACTAGCTTCCGCTGCATTAATTGTGTAGCTAGGCCCTTTAAAATCAAACGAAAATGATACTCTATTAGCAAACATTGAACTGGAATTTCCAGTCGGCGTATAGGCAATTGCTTCGTTAGGATTACGTTTCGTATATTCTTCACTATCGTAGTAGGTAACACCAATAAATACACCTGTACGCGATCTTCTTAATTCTGATGGATTAAAACCGGCATCAAGAATTGCTTCGTGTGTTACTTCCAAAAGAATACGTAACTGAGGGTCCATAACATTAGCCTGCTTTGGGTGAATTCCAAAAAATGTGGCGTCGAAATGATTCAAATTTTTCAGTTTGCCCATACGCGTTGGAAGACCATACAGTTTTGATGGCCATCTTCTTTCGTTTTCGGTTACTAAATCAATCCCGTCAAATAATTTATTTTTAAATTCTTCTATGTTATCACATTCTGGAAAGCGCCCAGATATTCCAGATATAGCAACATTGGTAACATTCGGAATATTTTCTAATGTTTGTGTTGAACACATCTTACGTAGAGATTAGATTATCATATATTTAATAAAATAATTTCCTTTCAAATATATACGTGAGCGTGGGAATGCTAAGATAATTAGGATAAAATAGAAACAATTCAAGCCGACTATTCACTATTCTCAGTTTTATGTTAAATATATGGAAAAATCATACATTAGGTATCTTTACGTTAATTGGTTAATAATTCAAAAATGCAATGTAATGACGTATTTAATTAAGATATTAATCTAGTAAATAGTATCTATACTCTGTTTCAAATGTCTATTCTAAGTCATTTGCTTACGCCCTATGTTTATAATGTTCTACGTTTCAGGGACTCAAATGTGCTCCCCCCCTCATTTTTAGACATCACGTTACGCATAAAAACATTCTCCATATTTGCTATGACGTAACTGGTCGTCACTACCAGTTGTTTCCGAGTCCCCGCATTCCATTACTAGCAATCGAACTTTGTGTAAATCTGAAATGCGTTTGAGAGCGAAGCGCTTGACGCATTGAAATTACTTGTTTACCGAATTTCTGTGGAATAATCCTTCGCACAGTATTGGTTGTTGTTACTAAACGTTTTAAGAAAAATCCATAATCATTAAATTATTGGCACCAGTGAATGGGCCCCTAGCACATTTATCCATGATTGCATTAAACCATCACTGCCATAGTATACAACTTTTTCAGGAACATTTAGGACGATACACACAAGAATTTTGATCTAACAATAAATACCTATAGACCTACCTTAAATTTGTGCATATCATAAAAGGAAAACATGTTCAACCCGATAAAAGGATTACAGTGAGAGCAAGACCAGGAATGGAATAAGAATACATTAAAAGTAAGCGAACTCCTACTGAGCTCTAAAAATCCGAGGACAAATATGAATGAGTCCCCTTCCAGATTGTAACGGGGACTTCCTATCCCTGTGCCGCCTGAGTCTATGAATGACGTTTTACAATCTACTCTCGAATTTAATGAAAGTCAACTAAATAATGATGAATTCCAAAATTCTACAGAAAATTTAAAACCAAAGTTGTATAGATAAGTTGAGTTAAATGATTTAGTGAGAGATTTAGGTTTGACTAAGTCAAAAGCAGAATTGTTTGGTTCTAGACTAAAATTATTTTATTATTATTATTGGAATCTAGAACATCTATTTACCTTTATAGAACAAGTGATGAGCAGTTTTCTCAATTTTTTAGGTAGGAAGAGGATATGGTTTACTGCCATGGTATTGACAGTCTAATGAATGAATTTGGAATTGAGGACAAGAAAGAAGATTGGACACTTTTAGTAGTCTCGTCAAAAACGAGTTAAATAGTTATGCTTCATTGCGTATTGCTTACTCAGTCCATATTAAGGAAACTTACGAGGATCGTGATATAATTTTACAGAAAATTAACTATACGGCTCATGATTTGATGCTGTGTAGAGATTTAAAGGTTATTTTCATGCTCCTTGGTCAACAAAGTGGATTTAAAAAGTTTCCATGTTTTATACGTGAGTGGGATAGCAGAGCAAGGGATCAACATTGATCCAAAAAACAAACACCATCTATTTTTTCCTTTCCAGTGTAAACCTTGAAAGCCCAAGTGTAGCCACCAGAAATACATAACTTGAACAATTTTATGCAGTAACGGTGTCGCTTATTCGGAATGTACTGTCTAAAATAAATTCTTCCTCGAAACGAACATTGCTTTCATCGATGCATACATCTTCTTCAGGAATGTGAAGACGACTTCAATTTATTTTGAATCAGATCCAAGAAGTTTGAGATTTTGTGAAGACTATCATCTTAGGGTCTTGCTGCTTTATTGTCGCTCACGTGCAACATCCCTAAAAGACTTTCGAATCTATTTCTCCTTATAATTTGAGGTATACGATTTTGATGTATCGATTTAGTGGGCCAATGGTCCCTTATCTGTGGCATAATATCCATAATATGGTACCCAAAAATCTTTGCATTTCTGTGGGATTTGTATCCACCCATTTTGAGAGTTTTTTCTTTCGCCTTGGGTTAGCTTCTGCAGTAGCAATACGTTGAGCAGCAAATCTGTTTGTTTCAATCACAAACAGATTTACGATTTCGCCATCAATAAAATGGTCAATGAAATCAATATGACTCTTTCCTGTAAGTTTAGCCCTGGCATTTGGATCACCACCAACGTTCTGGGGGCTTGCATTAAATGACAGATGGTTTCCTTGAACGCGATCCCATATTTTTCTTGTCGCTAATTGGGTGAGAAGTATATTATCATCGGGATCTTCTTCAGATGATGCACTGGAAGAACTCGATTCATCATCAAATGCTTGGAATGGCTATAAAGGATGAAGTCTCTGTCATCAATTGAGTTGTATGAAAATCCTGTATGTTCGTTTTCGGAAATGATTTAATCTACGTCCGAAATATTTTCCAGCTCCCTATCAAAGTCTTTATCCGTTAAAAACTCTTTAGAAGCCATTTTTATTCAAATCTGTAACAAAAGAGAAAAACCTGCACCAAAAATTAACAAAGAACAAATAACAGATGTTGTGCTCATCGGTGAACATGCGGTCCCCGAATAAACCTGGTTAAATTTACACACAAAGTTTATCGAAAACCAACGCATACGAATAGATACTTGAACTCTCTCTCGCATCACCATCCTGGTCAATTACGTAGCGTTATGAAATACTTGATATAAAACGGAAGAGATGAAGACTATTAATAAAATACTAGTTCAAAATGGATACAAAGATCAAGAAATATTGAAAATTACCAACGAAATAAGAAGACCAAGAAATAATAACTTGTCAAACAACAAGGGAATTACAGACAGAATAGCAAATAAATTTCCCAAAAAAGGCTTCAAACCGGTATTCAAACCACATTCAACTTTGTCCCAACTTTCAAGAAACCCCAAAGACAAAATTCCTAATGAAAGCCAAGGAGTGTATGAGATACCGTGCAACAACTGTCGAAGAACTTATATAGGACAAACTAACAGAATATTGTATGCGAAAGCCGATGAACACCAACTAGCAATTAAGCAGCACAATCCTTCATCGTCTTTAGCTGCACATCATTTAGATTCAGGACACCAAATTAATACCAACAATATCCGTCTAATTGCACCTCTATATACCTTACAAGAAAGAATTATTAGAGAAGCAGTTGAAATTGAAAGAAGACCAAACGCCCTCAATAAACGAGATGACACTTCTAGAATGCCACAAATTTGGAAGAATATCATTAAACAAGTTGATTCTACATTTCAACCAACTCCAAATCTTCCAGAAATTTCAAACACTTATGCTGCAACTATTCCTGACGTCCCCACTTCTGCACCTTCTACATCACATACTAGACCAACTACCCGAAGTCAAACACACTCGTCCAGATTAAATTTAAATTAGTTACCTTGTTTCATATTTTGTACTTGTTAAAAATAGTTACCTTATTTCAATTTCTGTAATTGTCAAATAAATTCTTGACAAAGGGAACAAAGGACGTTCCCGAAACTTTTTTTTGTGTGTGATTTTTCAGGTGTTTTGGTAACTTGTTTGGGCCCGTTATTCAATTTTCTGCAAATTTGGTCCTCTTAGTTGAAGTTGATAAAGTGAACGGTTTACGAGTTATTTGCAATTCCATCAATCACGGTCAATTAAATACTACCGCACCAAAATTTAGTAAGTGGGCAGTGGACTAAAAGTCATAGTTGTCGTATTGTGATTTTTGATCAGTTTTCATGCAATTTCTTTATCCATAATGAATAATAATCTGTATTCCAACTTCGAAATGGCCGGTATGCACATGATGTATGGCAGAGCTTTTGGGAATTGTGCTGAAGCTATTCGTTTATATTCCCAGGCATTTCCAAATCGGTGGATACCAAATAAAAGACGTTTACTAACATTAACCGGCGTCTTCGTGAAAGTGGTACATATTATTAATTTATAAAAATTCTATACTTATCGAGTTCTCACAGGTTGTTTGAAGCCATCAAAGTTTAACAGGGGTGGGAGTCAAACTGCAAGAACACCAGTTTTAGAACAAAAACTGTTGGATGCAATTGACGCTGATCCCACAATAAGCTCTCGTCAATTGGCAAGAGAAAATAATTCAAATCAGTCCACGATATGTAGAATTATTAAAACGGAACTCTTGCGACCTTTCCATTATCGAAAAATACAAGCTTTGACCATTAACGATTTTCAAGCAAGAGTAAACGCTGGTTTCTAGAAAAATTCAATAATGACCGAAATTATCCATCGATTATCTTATTCACTGATGAGGCAGGTTTCGCCAGAAACGGAGCTTTTAACTTCCATAGCAACCATTACTACGATTATGAAAATTCACGCGTTTTCATTGAAACCAATCATCAATGGCAATTCAATATGAATGTATGGGCTGGTATTATTGGAAATAATTTAATTGGTCCATTCTTTTTGCCACAACGTTTGAATGGTAGTTCATATACCAATTTTTTGGATAATGATTTACTAGAAGATGTCCATCTGTATGTTAGGGATCGGATGTGTTTCATGCACGATAGTGCACCTCCTCATTTTACACTCACTGTTAGGCGGTTATTGAATCAAACTTTTAATGCAAACTGGATTTGGCGTGCACGTTCACCGGATCTAAACCCTATAGATTTTATTTACGGTTCGTTTAAAAGACATGGCGTATTCGGTGCCAATTACAAACGTCCAGTATCACCAGCAACGATTATTTGATTACTCTAATTTAATAAACAATTCGAACATTTAATTAACTAATTTGTTTGGTAATTAATACTTTGTTTGACTTAATAAACTCTTGGAAAACTATGAGTTTTAGTCCACGGCGCACTTACTAAATATTGGTGCGGTAGTATTTAATTGACCGTGATTGATGAAATTGCAAATAACTCGTAAACCGTTCACTTTATCAACTTCAACCAAGAGGACCAAATTTGCAGAAAATTGAATAATGGACCCAAAAAAGGACCAAATTCCTGAAAAATTACACACAAAAAGGTTGGAATAGAAAATATACGGGAACAATGTGAAAACTAATACTTCCAGTCCATTCATTGACAATCCAATCAAACTAGAAAAATCTTCGTCAACAAAGAAATAATTTTTATTGGGGATAATACTTTGAAATTCCTAAAGGTTTTCGAGTTATTTGCGAAAAACGATTTTCAAAATTCAACTGTCACTTTGTAGCCATACATTTTAGAGAAAAATTGACTTTTCGTCTTGAATTTATATGTAGAAGATACACTTGAAGCAGGGGTACGTTTTTTGATTCACGTTGTGTGTGATATATATATATATATATATATATATATATATATATATATATATATATATATATATATATATATATATATATATATTGGAATGTTTAAATTATTATATTAGAAATAAACATAAATTGTTAAATTGTTATGTACCGAACTAGCTCATACATCTCATAATCGGGATAGAGTTCAATTAGATTTGTTGGGCAAATGAAAATAAATATAATTTACACTTTGATATAAATTTAATTGTTATATGTGAATTTAAAATTATAATAAATAGATCGTATGTGAAACAGCCCTTAATTAAATTTGCACAAAGACGCCTGCGTAGCGTCTTAACTGAAATAAATATTAGCCTGTCAAAATACTCAAATGGAAAATTCTTAAGAATCTGAGTTTAATAAATTTATAATCGAATTTAATATAATGATAGAATAATAAATGTTCAATTACTTCACAGATGTTTACACCGTTATTGCATAAACATACACACATATAAATGAAACACAAATGCAAAAAATTACACAAATAATGGATACAAATTTAAGGTTTATTATAAATGGACTCACATGTGTATCGGCATATTTCCAAAAGATGTCTTCATTTGGCTGGTTCCATACAAAAATTGGGTAGGCTTCTTCCAATTTGTAGTCGATGTTACTGGTTCGCAGTTCAAATCGTTGCTGCTAATACTTCCAACCTTCAACCCCCGTACACCTAGTTGAATGATGACTTTTCTTTTTTTGGTAATCGTGATGTTGCTTGTAATGGCTTAAAAAAATTCAACTAAGCACTGTATTTATAATTCTATTTTATTTAAATGTTGTTTAAAATATTTGTAAAACTTACGATTTAAGAATGTTGGTTTTAAGTTCTTAAAACTTTAATTCGAGTCACTTTTTTGTTTTAGATCCCGATATGGAGTATCTTTTATTATTATTATATGTCGCACCAGAAAATTAAACATAGATTTAGAAAACTGAAAAATTTTATTTACGACAAACATTAACAAAACAAAAACACAACAACCGAATTTTGAATACGGTAAACTTGAATCGAAACAAACATTCATTATTATAGAAAATTATCGGTAACCTAATTTTACATTTATCGTAGGTTAAAAACAATTGTTTCTGATTTCTCGGCTCTTCACTAACCGCGTTTCAAAATTTCTGAAAGTAACGTAATTTTAAACTTACATGTTATCACAAAACACAACACTTTGACTTTTGTTAGTAACTTTTAAAATTTGAAAAGAAGAGAAGAGAGAGAGACAGGAATTCAGAATCAATTCCTTATATACTATCCTCTTAGCTACAAAAATTTCAATTTTTTTTCTTACAAACAAAGTAACTATGCTTCTGATTGGTTTAAACGAATTTGAAACCTTTACTAAAATACAAATTATGCCATAACTTTCTTAATATACTTCTGATTTACATTTTAAAAACAGAATTGTAATCTGTGCAAAATTCCGCACAAAATGATACCATACATTGGTTCAAAAATGTACGATTTGGCATATTCTAATCTAAATTTACTTATATCTAAAAAACCTTAAATTCTACACTTAAACTAAATACGTATTCGTGATCTACACAAAAAATTGAATTAGAAAACGTTTATTTAAACTCAAATATTTTAACTTTAAAGGAAAATTCTTTTTCATATAGGAAATTTATGTAGTTAACCCCATTTTCATAATTTTATGTTTAAATAGCTTGTACAAAGTAAATTTCTACATGGAAATGAGGGAAACCTATTATTTGCTCTAATAATTTATTCTATGCTCAAACTATTATATAAAAACTATAAATTTGCAAAAACCTTAAAATTAAAACAACCTAACTTTATACAAATATTCACATAATTTTCGTTTCTAACGTCCAAATTACTAGAAATGTTACTCTAATAATTTGTTAAAACTATCTTCAACATCACCAATGTTCACTTTTATAGTACTGACTACAACTTTCCCAACTCAACAATCCATATTGTTAAACACACTTCTTTAAAAAATTTTTACATAAGCAGTATTTATATGTAAAATATCCATATGTAAGATTATTGTTTAAATCGTCTTCAATGTTAATAATGCACTACTTCTTCTGTTGCACTTTTTTGTACACTAATTTTGTGAGTAAAAACTAAACCATGTCCGCACATAACCCTTTCTTAAGATTTTAAATCTTTCCTGCATTTTATCTAACTCAATACATGTTCTAACTATAATTGTGTGATAAACATCTGTAAGGTTTCCAAATTGCTAAAATACTTTATATAAACTGTAAATTTAATGAAATATGTTTTACGAACTTAATCGTACTTACAAATACAACTTCAACTGACCTTCCTGACATGCTCCTTACATAGCACAATGCTTTTTATGATTAAACAAACTTGTCCAAATTTCACAAGCTTGTTTCATTAAATCAAAATCAATTTCTTTCACTCGTTTAGCTATATCACTTAATAAAATGTAGTGTAAGTATACGGTAATTTATCTCAAAATGCCCAAAATAAGAAATACAAGCTTATACACTCTAATCTCTGTCTTAAACTTATATCTATATATATATATATATATATATATATATATATATATATATATATATATATATATATATAGCGTGTTTCATGAAGAATCTGCCATACTGCACAAGCTTATTCCTCTCATCAAAATAATGATGAAAATTCTCATAAACATAAATCCGGAAATGCTTCGTTAGCGAGTTATACAGGGTGAAACATTCCGCCTGATGATGACATGTAGGCTAATTTTTTTTTGAATTAGTGATTACAGAATTGAATTTTCTACAAATTGCACTAAACATTTTTCTTTGTTTATCGGAAATTTAACGGGGTTATTGAAGTCTACAAGCAAAAAAAGTGATTTTCGACCCCAACCTTTTGTACTTTACCCCTAACTTCTAATTAACAACTGGAGTTACAGTTCTGGCACAAGTGTTATTCGATTTCACAGGAGGAGCTAAATTCCAGGCGAAATATTTTACCCTGTATAACTCGCTAACGAAGCATTTCCGGACCCATGTTTACATGAACTTTTTTCATTATTTTGACGAGAGGAATAAGTTTGCGCAGTATGGCAGATTCCTCTTGAAATACCTATATATATATATATATATATATATATATATATATATATATATATATATATATATATATATATATATTATAATAGGCTAAATTGAATAAATATTAATTATATTGAGGGATATAAGTTTGGGGAAATAATAATTAGATAATTGAATAATAAATTTAAAATGTTAAGATGTTGATTAAATTGTTAATACATTTTTAACTATGCACCGGACTAGCTCAATCTCAAATGGGGATAGGGATCAAAGGTATTTAGTTTGGAAAATTAACTTTATATTTAGATGTGAATGTGTGTATAAGATTTACACTTTATAAAATTTTTACACATGTATAAAATTTACTCTGAATAGAATTTACCTCCAACGCATGCGTTGTAAAGTAATTGAATGAATTTAATGATGTCAAAATTGTCAAATAATTTGGAAATTTACTGTTTTAGTTCAACAATGAAAATAATTTAAAAATTTTGATTACTTTACAAGTGTTTATACAAGTAATTGTTTGAAATTATATACCAATACATATATCTAATGAATAATGAATTGCAGGAAATTTTATCAAATAAATGTCCACAATAAAATAGGGTTATATACAAAAAATGTGACTCACATATACAGTCCTCAATGCAGGTGGATGTCTTCGAATAGCTCCAAATTAATGCAGGTACTTTCCAATCGATTCTAGTTGTTACCATACACCCATGTACAGCTAACCGGTACTTGGATTGTCGAAGGCAGCAACTTCCAATGGCAAATGATGTTTTCTTTCCAAATCGGCCACTCCAGTCACTTATTTTAATTTGGTAAACTTGTTTATTTAGATATATTAAAACTTAATGATTGTTATCGGTTTAAAAAGAAATGTTTAAATGTTATCCAAACTTTTGTTATTATCACTTTTATTTTAGATACCGGATCAAATTTGTTTTATTTAGAAGGAATTGTACGTAGAAATAAAACACCAATAACCAAATAAATATGCTTTTAATTTGGTAGAACGGAAATTAAATTAAATACGATAACACAAAAAATTCTTAACAAAAACGTACAATTATTTTCCGAAAATTAGCAGGTATCGGAGACCGAACTATTTTATTTAACCGCCGGTATAAAAACAATTGCTCTCGAATTATTTTCTTCGTGAAATGTAACCTTCTTTACGATGATTTAGTTAGGTTATGAACACTTACTTTTTTTTTCACAAATGCACAACACTGCTTTAATCTTATTTTAATTTTTAACAAAACTAGAGAGAGCTTTGCATTTCCAGAGCAATTCCTTTTATACCTTTTTGAATGTTACTAAAATTTCAATTTTTTTTCAGCCATATTACCTAAGTAACTAAGGCTCTTATTGGTCGAAACATTTACAAATTTGGATTAAAATGGAAATTTGGCCATAACTTTCTTATACATTATCAAATCTAAAAACTAACAACAAAAATGAAAACTACACAAAATTTCGAACAAAAAGACACCTAACAAGCTATGGTTCCTAAAATTAATATACGAAATCACTTAATCTAAATTGAATATGCTTATAACTATTTAAACTTACAAGCTACACTTAAACTAATTGCATAAACGGAATTCTGAGGCAATTTTACATAAGAAAACGTACTTTTAGTGTTAGAAATATTGAATTTAAAGGAATTTTGAGTTTATGTAAAAATATTCTAAATTTACCTAAAATTTCACACAATTTTGCGGTAAAAAGCAAAATATCCTTATAAAAACTGTAAGATACTATGAACGAACGCCTATTAATTGCTTTTTTTAAATTAAAGCCTAATAATATGAAAAAACTATAAAATTATGGAAAAAACCTAGAAATTATAACCTAACCAAACTTAAATCTACAATTGGGAATAACTCATATTTAAAAATGTTTTTAACACTCAAAATGTCATGTTAAAGGTTTGTAAGACTTGTCTTTATTATTTTCACTATATATTTCTAATGCATAGTCATATATTGTTGCATTAAAAAAGTCTCTTCGTCTAACACACTTATTGAAATTTTTATTATAAAACTGTATATCACTATGAATGTCTTTATGCTAAATTGTTTTATGCATTGTTCTTGCTGTTAAACTTAAATCACAATGTTCGTCACTGAATTGCTTCCAGAAATATTTGCGAAAAATGTCTAATATGTCTATATGATAACCCTTTTATTAAATTTCTACATTTCCTGCTTTCGAAAACTATTTATACAACATCCTTAACATAATCCTAACTATACAATTTATGTCTAAACACCTGTAAAGTGTTCACTTGCCAAAATACCCTACAAAAATTGACTTTTATTGAAAAAAATGAAATGCTAAATTGACTTTACGAAAATAGGTGTATTTAACACATCCTTGTTGGTAGCACAATGCTTTTTATGATGAAACCGAACTATGTAAATAATAGTCAGACTAAATTATACAAAACACATCTATTTTAACCACATCGTGAACCAGATTTCTATAAAATAATGTCTCGCATATGTATCGAGCTTGAAATCACCCCTTTTTATTACTAAATTCTCATTCAAACTGTACGATCCTTCCTTTACCTCTTTCTGAACATCTCAATATATATATATATATATATATATATATATATATATATATATATATATATATATATATATATATACAGGGTCCGCCAATAGTGCGTGGACGAAGCTTTATGGGTGTATACAATATCGTTTTCAAAATTATTTATTACAGGATCGTGCGGGATCTTTCTGGTTACAATTAGAAAATATTTTGGCAGAAATTACTACTCATAAAGCTTCATCCACGCACTATTGGCGGACCATATATATATATATATATATATATATATATATATATATATATATATATATATATATATATATATATATATATATATTTATTATTTTAACCCTATATTTCAGTCTATCTCTAGTGGCTATAAAATTACAACTTGAAAGAAAATATAACAACAAATATGAATGACATGCATGGAATAGTATGACAACAGGTTGTTCTAATTTTCTAAAATATGATTATAAGTTTTGGGCTAATCATCAAGATCTCTTTATTTATTGCACAGTTTCACTATTAATTTTGATATTTAACATTTGTATCAATAAGCGATAAAGCTAATGAACCCTATCCCCAATTGAGATTATTTGAGCTAGTACTCTGCATCATAATTTTATTATTAAAATATAGAAAGTATTATTATGTTATATTATTTATAATTAAAAATAAATATTTAAAACAAATAATTATAATAAGCAAATAATTAACCACATTTTATAGTGTCCCACCTATTCGCCAAGTAAAACAATTAAATATAGTACTATATATATATATATATATATATATATATATATATATATATATATATATATATATATATATATATATATATATAGGGTTAGTTAAAAGTATGGAGACGGCGATTTATTGTCGTTAATATTCATTTTAGAAAATTATGTTCAATACAAAAGTTTGTTATGAAATTATTATCTACATTTGAGAATACTTGAATTATTTTTTTCTTCAATCGTTTTTAAGTTACGACATCATCGATACTTTTTTGAAATGACAACCTATATTTCTGATTATTGATTTCGATAGTACCTTCTATTCTCTTTTCAACGTTATACAATTTTCAATATGTTACATTTGAAAAAAATTGAGAAAAAGTGCCTTAATGTTCAAATATTAAAGATCCATTAAATTAGCAGAATTAATTAACACGGTAACTAGGCTCATTTATTTGCAATAAACTTATCAGTCACAATCTTATCATTAAAAAAGCCGTTGCCGCGACTGGAAGTGCCAATCGAATTCTAGTGCGTTGGGCCGTTGCCGAGACATCTTGCTACTCGTGCGCGATCCGGTCGATAGTATACCTCCTGCTGGTGCGTTGAGCTGTTGCACCGACCGCTTGCTTGGTGATCCCTTCCGCCATCGCTACCTGACCTGTGCGTCGATTCGTTCCGTCAACGCTACCGAATACAGAATATCCTGACCGCGCGCCTGCTTCTCTTATTCGCGTTATTTAAGAGAGTACTGAATCCTGACCAGAATCCTGATCGCTTAAAAAGAATAAAATTCAGACCGCAAACGCCTGCCGTACTTAGTTTCGCCGCGAACGCTGCCGAACTGTCAATTGTCACTTACGTGCATCCTGAACCATCGCGATACCCGCCGCCGCCTGAGAACCCGTTTTAGCTAACGGAGCACCTGGCCGTCGTGTTCCGAGAATGAAATTACGTGAGTTGAGTATACAAATATTACACCAGACACCCAGATAAACGACGGGACGTAAAGCCCGGAAGTTATCTCACATTTTCAGTAAGTACATTGAAGGTGCCACGACGATCTGTAAAGTCTGACGTCACCTTTTACAAATATATACATACCTCAGAAGTTGCCCGAAGTTATTTTCTAGAACCATACACAAACCGGGACGGTGCCACGGCGGGCTTTAACGCCCAGCAGCCATCTTTCATTTACTCCGGTGGCAAGAAGGTTAATGGCTCTAATTCTACCACCCCTCTGGGGGATGCGTCTAAAAAGCATAGTACAGGTTAGTCCCTGATTTTATTAGACGTCTTTGCATTTAAACAACCAGCACACCATGATACTAAAACACCTTACAAAAAGAAAGACCAAAAAGACCCAGAAGTACTCTCAACCGCTAACGTTAGCGCCAGAAGCTACTTCCGCATACTAACCGGGAGGAGCCTGTTAAATTGTGCCAACCGCTGTTAAAAACACTACAGATTGATTGAACACCGCATAGTTCCTAATGATCTCCAGCAAGTCTATGTAAAGGTATAAAATTATTCCCTTTAATCAAAAGAATAATCGTGTACATAAAAAACCCATTATTTCCGTCCGAAACAATTTGCATAATTTCGATTACGCCGTACTAAAAATCGCTTAAATCAACCACCTCAGTTGAGTTCGTTCTTAACAAGAGGTCTGTGACGAATATCCAATCCCCTTTTTGTATTTAAATTAAATGCGAAATAAGCAACGTTTGTAATAACGTGCAACATTGTTTAAACGATTTACCTCGCAGATAAAAACAACTATTAATATATTAAAAGTGAATAAGTCCGTAATAAACTCCTTGTATTTAATAATTAGAGCAAACTTCGTTCATTTGTACGTGTTTTAAAGTAATAGACGCCTTCTTATAAATAAGCTTTATGTAAATACGGTCTAAATTAATTAATCCTGATTATTTAGAGGATTGAGAATTCATTGTAATAAATAATCAATCGCGCACGAAAATGTTGCATTCGGAAAGGTATAAATATCAACTTGTCCTTTGTGAAGAATTCCAAGTACTGAATTCACATCTATTCAGTCTGAAAGCAAAATCACATATAAGAATAGTCATGCGCCCCAATGTTACTTTAACTTATTGATTTTGTGAGGAACTGACCTGATCGACACGGCAGCGCGGACGTTGACTTGTGCTTCCTTAGGCAGTACCGGAACATTCCAGCACGGCGCCTATGGATCCTGGTTTTTTTTTTAGTCAGGATCGGATTTACGATTTTCTAAATAATTTTAGAGTCATTTTTGTCCGGATCGTTGCATAATACGTCTTCAATGGAACCGTAATAATTTCTATTTTCACAAGAATGTCTCAAGACCCGTTAAGCCGACCACCTGCAGTCGAAGGGCGTTCTTCCAGAGAGGGTGACCCAAGGAAAGTGTACATATTTTATCCCTTTTTTATTCTTTTCATAGTTATTATTAATTTTAAAAATGATTTATCTTAGTTCCTTTTTTTGCTTGGCATTGTAACAAAAGGATAATATACGTTTAAACCATTTTATTCTAATTATTCAAGGTGAACAGTGTTAAGCCTAAATACCCCGTATTTACGAACCACCCCCATCTTGTTGAAACAGACACGGTTGGGCTAGTTGGAGGCAAATTAAAATAAACAATTTCAATTATATTAAGCAAAGTGGCTTACAATACCTATAAATTGATTATGTGGAATTTTCAATATTCTTATATTATTTCTACACTAACTGGTCCCATACTGATTGTTATCTAAATTTTATTGCATCTAACAATTACAAAATAATAGTATAAACTGACAATTAACAATTTACACTTCAATAGTTTAAGTTTTGGACATTTCTTTCTTAAAAAAAATCTTACATCTATGTTTGTTTACTACATCCTGTGTGCGTTTCTTCACATAATAATTTATAAATAAATCGATGTTTCAAATTCGGACTCATTTGGTATATACGAAGTAGCCCTTAAAGAGTAGGGTGGAGCGTCGGTGTAGGTAGAAATATTTTTTTTCAAAAATGAAGGTGCCTGTATTTAGAAAAGTTGTGTTTGCTGAAAGTCGACAGCGTCCTATGCTTTTATAATTTTTTTATTACCTCCTACCACCCCTCCATCCCCAACCTTTTAAAAATACATATTTTTTTAATTTATATATTTTAGACCACCTGAGGGCTAAAAAGTTTTGCATTAATGAAAGAAGCGTTCCAGATTTCTTTTAGGTTGTTTTATCAACCCCTACCACCCCCAAACTCACCTAAAATTATTTTTTAGTTGGTTCATTTCAAATTCGTGAATAGAATATATCTTTATTACTAGGGAAAACTTATACTGGTAATTCTTTCAAACTAAATATTTGTTAACCATGTTCATTATTCAGCCCCCTTAACTATTTTTAAGAATAAGGTATTTTGAACATGTTATTGCAAAAACAAACTACATGTTTATAAAAATGTATAAATAGTAGTACGAACATTTTGGAATATATTGTAGGTACCTTAATAGTAGTTAAACACGGTTATTCGCTTCTTTTGAATAATTTCCGCTAACTAGGCCTCTGTCAGTTATTGAAATTACTCCAATTCAGTCGTGAATCATAGCCAATATAGAGAGGTAACGACCAGACGAGAAGGAGAGCTGCGCCTGCCGCCTATTGCTATAGCACATCTAGCAGTTTGTGTTTATACGTTCTGAGCTTATCATCACGTTTTATTTGTGCCGTTTTCAATTATTTGTTAAAACTCTCGTGAAAAGATTTTTTTTTTAATGACAACAAAGGAGTGATGCGAACTGCCCCATATTCGGGACACCACGAGAAATGTCTTTAAATACGTGTCAAAGTTTAAAAAAAATGTTGCAGTTTTTGGTTAAACCGATTATGATAAAACTTGGCATAAACAATAAACAAACAAAGATCTTTAATTTGGACATTTCTGGTTTTGTAGATGTCTTCCAGTGGCGTAGATATTCGGGGTTTTTCCCTACCTGTCTTTTCGCTACTGCATTTTCTTCAAGTCTAAAAGTATTTTGTTAATTTTAAATGTGATTTATAAAAAGGAATGGCCCTTGTAAAATTTTGATTAGAAGCTTATTTACAGAGATATTTTAGATATTTTACAGTCGTACATTTGAATTATTTAAAATAAAGTATTTTAACAAAATTAGTCTATCATTGATAAAATTGATAGATAGTCTTTTTTTTTAGACACATTTATTTACTGTTCGCAAGACATTTTGGCTTATCGTGCATCAGTTTCGTGTTTTTCGTGTTTTTTTTTATTATTATGGAAAACTACACACCTTCTGGATCAACAGATATGCATTTTATCTATGGTGCTGCAAACTGGAACAGTAGAAAAGCCGCTCGTTTGTATCGCCAACGTTTTCCTGATGGGCGGCATGCAAACCGTAAAATTTTGCAACGAATTCATGCTCGTTTAAGAAATACTGGAGTTCTCAAGCGTGCTACACCCCCTGGACAAATGAGCCTCAGGCGAACATAACGTTTTGAAAAGGTGGTTGTAGAGAGTGAAGCAAAAAATTCATCCACAAACACTCGTGTCGTGGCTAACGATCTTGGTGTTTCTCACATATCGGTTTTACATGAATACTGAAAACATCTGCTTAAACAGCGGAAAGTTCAGTCGCCAGATCAAGCAGACTTTGCAGAATTTTGTCGACGGTTTTTGGAGTCTGCCTTCTTTTGCTTCGGATGTGATGTTTTCGGCTGAAGCATGTTTCACAAGGGATGATGTGTTCAACACACGCAACAGCCATATCTGGAGTCACAGCAACCCTCACGCTGCCATCGTACGTCGTCATCAACAACGGTTCTCCGTTAATGTCTGTTGAGCTATCATTCAAAACTGTTAGATTGGACCGTTAATTTTTTTTCTCCCAACGTTACCGGTCAAGTTTATCTTGAATTCATAACAAATTCTCTATTAGAATTGCTGGAGGGTATTCCCGTAGATCGTCGGAATATAATGATATGCCAGCACGATGAAGCACCACGTCATTTTTCGGCACAAGCCCGAAATTACTCAAATGACACATATCCAGATCGTTAGATTGGACTTGCTGCTCCCTTTCCCTGGCCCCCTAGATCACCCGATTTGACGCGCATTGCTTGTTTCCTTTGCGGATATGTTAAATCTAAAGTTTATGATACTCCTGTTGATGATAGCGATGGCCTTCCATAAATTATAAGGAATACCAGGCATCTTCGGCAGAGTTCGCAATTCAACGTTAAGACGATGTCAAGTGTGTATCAATGCGGAAAGGCGACAATTTGGACATTTGTTGTAAACAAAAAATAGTTTTAGATACAATATTCAATTTATTATTAAAAAATATTAGTGTTCTTATCTTGTGTTCAAGCTTTAATCTTTGATCTGTAATAAAAAAATTACAACTGTTAATTTTTTTTCTAAATTGCAACGTCCAGGGGCAAAACGAAATACTTCTTAAATATTTCTATAAATAAGCTTCTAATAAAAATGTTTCAGGGGCCATTTCTCTTTCCAAATTAAATTTAAAATTAAAGAAGACTTAAAAAAATACAGTTGCTTAAAGACAGGAAGGGGAAAGTGGGCCAACCCTAAATATCTACGCCACTGGAATACATACATAAATCCTTAAACAGCCAAGTTAAAGATCTTTGTTTGTTTATTACTGACGCTAAGTTTCATCAACATCGCTTTAAATTTACACGAGTTATAACCAAAAACCGTTATATTTCTTTAAGCTTTGACAGACTGCGAATTGCCCTGTCAGTAATTGTTATTTTTTTCCTTTTTTTTAACTGCTAATTTACAATCTACTTTGTACCAAAGTGATAAGTAAATTGGTGAAAAGTAATATGACATGAAAGGATTCAGCCAGTACTGAAACCACTTATAGTGTAATATATTACTCTCTAGCTAAATCATGCGACCACTACTGTTTTAACCTTCTGAGTGTGAGTTGGGTGGTGAGTTTATTTATTTACTGGTTTGAATGTTCTTGGAGCTTATTATGGTAGGTACTTGCTAATTTATATAGGGAATTTTTAGGTCAGCGTGCAGTCATTTCTGACATACCAAGGGGCTTTAGTTATGGTACGTAAAGTCTTCAATTGAAAACGTTGCATAGTCTTTGTATGAGACGCGTTTGCTCATCCCCATAGTTGGATATCGTAGGTCCAGACCGGTTTCAAGATGGCCTTATATAGGAAAACCTTATTGGATAAGGAGAGTTGGAACCGCCGTCCAAGGAGCCAGTCCGTTTGTAGGAGTTTAAAGTTTAATTGGTCTCTTTGGTTTTTATATGTTTACACCAAGTTAATAAATTTGCTATAATCCTCCAGCGTTTAAACCAATTTTCTAACAAATTGAGGTGGATTTGTAAATTTGTTGTTGCTGAGTCACTTACGGATAACAAATCCGTATCGTCAGCAAATGTTGTTACGACGGTGTGATGGGTGGCAGGTATGTCAGAGGTATAAAGTAGGTAAAGAAGTGGCCCCGAAACGCTTCCTTATAGTGCACCTGCCGTGATATTGTTGTGATTATATACTGCATAATTAGTTTGTACTTGGAACGTACTTTCACTGGGGTAGGGTTTGAGTACAAGTTGTAACTGGCTAGAGAAGGGTATCTTGATTTTGTAGAGCAAACCATTATTCCAGACTTTGTCGAAAGTCTGTTTGATGTCCAAGAATATGCCTGCACAGACTTTCCTGGTTTTCAAGTTCTCCATGACCATACTAACAATGATATGACCTTGGTGCACTATCGAGTGGTGTTCTCGAAATCCAAATTGGTGTTTTTGAATTAGTGAATCTAGGTCTAGGGTGCTTTAATTCCTTTGGAGCAGAAGTTTTTGAAAGATTTTGATATTAAAAGCAGAAAACTTGATGGTATATAGGACAGATGTTGTAGGTGGTAGTAAGGAAGACTGGACCTTTTCTAGATAGATCTTGTAAAATTTCTCCTACTACTAAGTTGTATCTAGGGGCATTTCAGGTTTTTCTGAATTTGTTTTCGAACTTCGGCCGGTGGAAAGGTGTTAAGTGGGGGCGAGAATTGACAAGGTGCATCAAGGAACTGTTCAATTTGCGTAGCGTCACCATTTACAGGATCTGGAGGTGTAACGAAAACGTTTGCTAAATGTTCAGCAAGTGTATTAGGTTTCTCCTGGTTTAATCTAGCCCAGCTGCCGTCGATTTTTTGATTGACGGGATTGCTATAGTGGGCCGTTTGAATTTTTTGGTGGTTTTCCATTTAGAGTTATCATCTGGGGGAAATATGAGTAATATAAGGTTTGAAAGTTTCCTTGAATGCATCTTTGTAAATCCTTATGCAATTGATGCATAAGTATGTTGTAGATGGTTTGTCCCGTTCTGATACTAGTTCGTTACTACTATTTTCTAGCCCTGCGTTTTTTCACAATCAGGTTGCGTAGATCACAAGGATCGTTGTTGATTTTTGGCATACTTCTGGGTTGAGTAAGTGTTGATTACCAAGTAGTGAATCACTGTGTGGCTTCTTGTAATTCAAGGGGAGTGTTATTTTGAATGCAGTAATAAGTTGTTGATCAAGTATTGCTCTAAATGTGTCTCCGTCTGTGTGGAGCATAATCTCATAGGAGCCTGCTTTGTGATCACTTGTGCTGAGAGTTGCCAATACTAGTGAATGGTCTGAGGATAAGTCAAAGCTGGATTCTGCTTTGAGGTACACATTTGCCATACTTCTGATTTTGAGAAGGTTAGGTAACTTATTTGAGTCACTAGGCCAATATGTAGACTCTCCGGTACTGAGGAAATTGAGATTGAGATTGCAAGCTATCCGTAAAATATTTCTTCATTTAGGGTTAATTAGCTTTGATCCCCATATAGTACTTTTGGGATTCCAGTCTCCTCTGGCAATGAACCTGGTGCCGAGGGAATGGGAAAGTCCTGACATTCTTCAACAGAGATAGATTCCCGCGTATGCATCCGGATGGTTGGTCAGGTATGTGTGCAGTTTGGAATTTTTATTACTGTTCTCGAAGTAGTATGTGTTCCTGATACCAGCATTATGTCAATTTTATGGATTTGTAGAAATGATATTACTTCTGGAATGTGATTTGTAATGCCATTGGCGTTCTACAGAGCAATATGGATGGTGAATCCACTATGTTAACTTATTAATGACTGCGGAGAGCATGTTGAAAGTCATGCCGTTCTGATTGATAAGCTGGGAAAACATTGATTTAAATTCCATTAGGAAGTTCGATAGTCGTTCGTTAAAGTTCAATTGTGCTATTTGTGATCGTGAATTATTATGTGGTAAGACAGGTACAAGATTATTTATGGAGTTTTACTGGGTTCTGAGCAGAGTGAAGTCATTCGTTTGGAATGCATTGTTCTTGCTGGTTGTTTATACTTAGAAGACCTTTAAATGTAGCTTCGACTTCTTTGTAGGTCTTTGTAAACTGAACATCCCTTGTAATTGGCGGGATGGTTGCCAAAACGGAGATAATAAAAATCAGTAAATTTAAAACTATTTTCGCCAAAGGATACACACCCAATTGGTCTAGTGAACTATTTGAAACCGTGAAAGTTCATATTACTAACCCCATGTTAGAAGACATGAAAGAAACAACTATACTGGCAGGCTTTTATGAACATGAATTACAGAAAACAAATTTCTGACGTGTACCTGGTGGAAACAGAGCTTTGCTCCAAGAATGCTTCATTTATGAGCAGAAATGAATATGGTGCATGAGTTATCTTGAATAAGAAGTTATTCGTAAGGTGGTGGGGATTGAATGAAAGTTCAGGGATTAATAAAGACGATATTTAACATTTGATTTATAATTACTTGTAATAGTCGTAGCAATAGTTTTTAACTATTGCTAAACACAAAAAAAAGCGTTGTATTTTATTTTAAATATAAATAGTACAATTTTTTTCTAAAATTTCTTCATTTTATATAGTAAACTTAAATTAATTGATGGCCATATTCCTAAATATGGTCACATATTCATCCCAAGCTATTTGTTTCACCTTTATCGATGTTTTCTAATATACATTTTGTGGCGCTCCTCATTTTCTTACGGTTGAAACTTGCATGGCATGTTTTATTCTTTTTCCATCAGAATATCGAGGCACTTAGCATAATATGCTGCTTTTTCAATCCATTCAGTTATTTAGATGAAGTGTCTACATAAGCAGAATTAATATTTTCTAAGCTAGATTCGTTGAAATACACAATAAATCTCATAATAACTTGTATACGTACATTTGAAGCGATATGTCACCAAGTAAGTTCATTCGTCTAAGATCCTACCTACTTCATTAAAAGTGAATAAACCGTTAAACCTTTAATCATAATGTCTACGTTATTTTTTCTTATCAAATAATTTTTTAATAATAACTTCAATTACACACTTTTAGTTTATAGCACACCAGTTAAAACATAAACATAAATAACTTTCAGGGAAGGTCAAAGAACGCTTCAGGTACTTTTTGTAGATTTTACTGTACCATAGTTGCAATTTATTTTCAAGACTACTCAGAATGAATCGTTTTCTAAAAAACAGACGAGGAATTAATAAAAGCTATATCCCCAAGGCCTAGTATGAGTGAAATTAAAATTTACTAGTCGTTTATCAATCTACGGATTAAGTATTAGTTTATTCTGCATGAATGTAAACACATACTTTTTCTTTCACCTTATCAGATGTTGATAACGCCTTATTACGGTACCATCAAACAAAACCGGTTTATAAGATTTATCGTAATCTGTTTGACGCTCGCTCGAGTAGAACCCTTTGCCTTTTTTACAACATTTTCATCAAAAGTATAGGCATACATTTTTGCATGAAGTCCTACAAATTCTAACATAATTTTACCATAATTTTCGTCTTTCATTAAGGCGGGGTCTTTTTAATTTATTAATGGAATTCCACAGATTATGTTAGGAGTTTAATCAGATGTATCGAATTTGTCAGTGTCTCCTTTAATGAATTCATATATATCAAGAACTGAAAAGGCGTATATGAGTCTATCCGTATCTGGGAACAAGAGCTTAGCATTAGTATGAAACTTAGGTAGCGTGTAACCATAATAAAAATTGTATAAAAAAGTTTTTGAAACGTCTAAAACACTGAATCCTGCATATATAGGTTTATTGAAATATACTTCTACCTTATTCATTTGAATAATTAAAATATTGTAGAACTATAAAAATTTGGTTTAGATATGTAAGCACAAGCACCATAGCGAATATTTTATGTATTTTCCATCAGTTTCCCAAAAACACTAGTAATTATTTATTTATAAACATTTGTCAAATTTCTTTTGAAAATTCTGAAGCATGGTGGTATTTAAATTGATATATTTCTTAAAACGTAATATACTTTTACCAACTTCAATCTATGTTTTACATATACTGTCTAATTTGTGTAATAAATTACGTTTTCGATACAATGACTAACAATTTTTTAAATTTTGGAAACAGGTGTGGGTGGAACCAGATGTTCGGGTGCCAATAGTAGATCACTGTGACTCTCATGCATACTATGGGATAGTCTATATCATACTCGATTATATAACCAACTTACGAATCGTCGGTATGGTTTATTAAATGCAAAGCTTCAAAATTAGCTTCATCCACAAGAGAAAAGTCCCCAAATGGTAAAAATTATGACATGGCGGCCCCATATATGTTATTTACGTCGTAGTACATTAATACACATTTTCAAAAGTGGGATCAAATTTGTCTCACATGTACTTATTGTTAGCTTCAGCATAACGATCAGAAAATTGAGCTACACCACCTCAAATTCTTCTTTAAATAAACATTAGCATATCAATATCTGCAAATAGTTATAACTTTACCTGTATAATTTTAAGCATAACATCGAATACTAAACCAGGGGCGGTACAACAGTGCAGAGGATAAAGTTTGCAAGTACCTAAACAAGTTGCCCGAAAATTTTAAAAAATATCCGCTAAAAGTAGATTTGTTATTAGATACAAATCCGAGTATTCTCCTAGCGATTTAATATCAAGTTTGTTCCAAACGTTAACCGCATGTACAAAACTCGCATCATTGATTCCTTAACTATTAAGGTAACTGAAAAATACTTCCTTGGGAGGGAGCCTACTCTCGCTTAATTTATCCCAGGTACCAATTCACAAGGAAACGGATTTGCGAACTAGTAGAGAAAATTCTTCATGATTGCTACAATTAGCTCTGGTAATACTTTTTTTACTATCGTCCAACTTTTCAATACACATTTTCGGAAGTGGGATTAAATTTGTCTCCCATGTACGTATTGTTAGCTTTAAATCTGAAATCTAAAAGAGTCAATAAATCTAAACTTAATTATAGTGCCTTCTATTGCTTTCTTTGGTTACAGGCAGCAGTGACATCGAACCGGGAACAGTAGCCAATTCTCTAATGGTAAAATGTGGATCATAACCTGATAAATTATGAAATACAACTGTTACAATGTGCGAGTCTTTGTAGTGTAGGTTACATGTCTGATGTGATGCTCCCTGAAATGTTCCAGTAAAATGGTTATGGTGTCTAACATTTATATCATAATCAGTAAGTGGTTTTCTGCAAATGCGACAAATCATGACGCTTTTAAGGAGTTCAACCTGATTGGAACTTAAAGCATGCATGGAAACTATTTTATTGATTATTTCGGTAGCCTAAAGTGCAAAACTTTAAATCTCTTTAATAAACCATGGAATGCAATCATTTCTTCTATAAATCGTAAATCGAGAATTATTGTATAAACACTTCAAGTAGTAAGTAATGCTGAAGAGTGTATGTTTGAACTAAAGTAGAGTATTACTTGTGACGCTTGCTAATTCTGTACACCTTTCTAAAATACTTTCTAAATCATCATAAACCTCAAATGGTACCTTTTCTTGGAATGCGAAATTTTTGAACTGCACAAACATTTCCGCTTTGGTAGGGCGCCTGGCAGAGCATTGATTAAGTTGATGACACTGAGTTACATGTTTTTGTAGAAGGAAATCTGACGAAAAATGGTTCAATCATCGGTAACTGATAAATTTCTTGCACTTGTCATTCGATAGCTGTTTATAAACAAGAGCTGACATATTTTTAATCCAAGTGAAATAACAAACAGTGTTGTCTTTCGTAGTAATAACATCCGCGAAAGAACCATTAGCGCTATCATTAGTAGAAATTACTAAAAGATTTATAGGCTCCCTATCACTATTTTGATTTTCATTCAGTACAAATGGTAATACGATTTTTCCTTCAATGCAGTACAAATTAATGGAGAGGTATTTAATTTTTTAAATTTTTTTTTACATCCGGTTGAACGGGGAAGTGAATTGAATCATAATTCAAAACATGAGGATAACTGAACTCTATCTTGATGATGTTGCGCAGTATATAGTGCCAAAACAACGGCCCACAGGAACCAATACTCTTTCTAGCATTCACTACCGCATGCATTATTGCTATGAAGTGAGTAACTTTAATGTAAGTCGAAAGACCAGCTCTAAATGGAACATAGCTATTAATATTCACCTTTAGGTGTAAAACTTCATGTCATGTCCAACCGGAATCTTTTTCGGAAAACTCCTCTAATTTTTTTGTAACTTGTAACAAACGTTTTCGTAGTGATAGTCACTTTTACAGTTGTACCCAACAATGTAAAAATATGAGGTACACACTTGTTGTATAAGTGATTGTTACTTAATAGTGATCTTTTAACAAATATCTAACTGCTCTTCACAGCACTTTAGGTTAACAATAAAATGTCTCGTCACAATTGCAAGGTATAGACTGGCATGCTCTTTATCTACTTGTATAGACGCATAAACTGCATTCAAGGTCAAAATAAAATCAGTTCTTGGAAGAATGACTCGTTATTGTATGGCACTTGTTGTCATGTCTCAAGGTCATGTATATTTAACAATAGAGAGAGTATTCTAAAATGACATCACGAAACCACCAACATTGAACAAGAACTTCATATTCCATGAACTGATGCTACCTTTAGATTTATAAGAATTGCAAGTAAGTAGTCTATGACCTTAAACATTTATTTCCAAGAATTGTAACATCCCTGCAGGTGAATAAACTTTGGCCTTGAAAATTGAGTTCCAGAAATTGTAATATACCAACAGATTATGACCTTGAAGAACTTGATCCAATTTAGTCAATACAAGAACAATTCAACCTTGACCTACTTTTTGGCAACAACCCGTCATTCTTCATGTTTCCACAAACTGCTTAAATTTATAAGAATTGTAATATCTCCTGCAAGTCAATTAACCTTGCAAAATTGATTCCCATGCAGATATTTGTTCTTAAACATTTATTTAAGAAAATTCTAATATGACACTATCATTTTATACTTTTTAGGTATCTCGAGGTCATACAGATGGGTTTGCGATCAATAAACCTTGACCACTCAAAACAGAGCAGATACGCACAGATAGGTCAATACTAGAAACATTTAATTTTTACCTACTTTTTAGCATTGTTGCCATGACCTTTTCTATGGATTTGACTTTGAAGAGCTTGATTTTGCCTAGAACTATTTAATCTTGACTGACTTCTTAGATATCAACCTGTTTCCTCAAACTGTTCTAAGGATACTCCTGCATGTGTCTATTTCTAAGAACAACAATGCATGAAACCCGGAAAATTAATTTCTAAAAATTGTAATAACTTGTAAGAATTAACACACATGACCTTCAAAATTAATTTCTAAGAATGGTAATAACTTTGATTCTAGGAATTCTTAACTCAATTCAGCCAAATTCTATGAATTTCTTGAATAGCGTGACCTTGAAAATTTCTTACATATGACCTTGAAAATTTTCGAGGTCGAATTAAAAATGTCTATTCCAAAGTGGTCCGAACTCCCACAGTATATCTACTGTAGTACAAGACAGTTCTAATACCACCGTTACGAGCAAGGCTAACAATATTAGTGTGGAGTGTTCTACTGTTCAAGTATTTTGTGAGAAAATGTAATAATTATGATGTGGTAAACCCAATTTTTAAGAATATTTTTTTCCGGCGAAGCAGCATTTTTTTTAAACGGCCATATAGACAGACAAAATTGTCGTTATTAGGCAACACAAAATCCTCATTGGTTCATGAAATATCATACTCAAAACCCTCAAAAGTTGAACGTTTGTTGCGGCATAATTGACGGAAGAGTTATAGGTCCTTAGATATTTAGACTTTCTTCAAAATGACTTTATCCCCACTCTAATAACGTTATATTCGGAATTATAAGAGCCCGATATGTACCACCGTGACCTCTGTCTTCAACAAGATGGAGCGCCGCCACACAGCGCTTTACCTCTTCTCGCTTATTTGGATAAAGTTTTTCCAAACAGTTGGATAGGTAGAAAGGGTACAATTGAGTGGCCAGTCAGATGACCAGATTTAATTCCTCTAGATCACCTGTTGTGGGTATACTGAAAGAGTAAACTATACGCTACGCGACCGGCCAATTTAAAAGGTTTAAAAGCACCAATTCGGCAAGGAGAAATATTACCGTAGATGTTTTCAACAACGTTTAAATATCATTTGCTGATCGCCTTCGATATTGTCAAATTGTTAACGGTTTTCAATTCGAACATTTAATTTAAATTAGTGGAATCATTTTAAAGCGAAATTAGGCCCAATCCCAAAAAATTGTCTGTGTTTTAAAATATGTTTCATGAAAAAAATCATTTGAATATTTCGTATTAGAAATGATACATGATATCCATTTAGATGCGATGTTTTCTTCAAAATGACTACATCTGCTACAGTACCCTGTATAAAATAATCAAACCTTATATTGAAAGAATGGCTGAAGTGATCTGAATCCAAATTTGAAATAACACACAGTGTGTGTCACATAAAAAGAAATCTGTATTTGTTTCACCCCGTATAAATGAAACCCCCTGAATAACCTAAAATAGTTTTAAAACAAACGTCTCAGTTCTTTCTACTATACTTCAACATTTTGTTCTCCTATTATATCAAGTAAAGGAGTTATTGCCCGTGGACGCAAGTTTGGTACACCCTGTATTAATATCATCCATATCTTCCTTGTCGAACGTAAAAAGATGTACCCTTTCTAATTCTACAATAAAAAAATTGCAGTTGACACTTAAAACAAATATCTATGTCATATCTTTTTCTGGCCACACCTTGTATTTTCATCTTCATGTATAAAATTCTAAATTGAAAATTAAAATCGACGGGTCTGAGTGTTTTCTTCCCAAACTCCCATTCGAATTTTGATTGAACTTATTCGCTACCTTACGAACGCCATATATATATATATATATATATATATATATATATATATATATATATATATATATATATATATATATATATATATATATATATATATATATATATATATATATATATATATATATATATATATATATATATATACATGTATAATGTATTCTTGTGGCCCCGTGAAACTAATCGTCAAAGTGGCACCCGGAATTTTGTATAGATAAAGTATATAAAAACGTGTATATGCGATCCGGCACCTTACATATCTATACTGACTGGGTGGGACGTCTGTGATGTACTGACGTCACAAATAGCTTTTGTGCAAGATTTCAGGTAACGGGACACATGCCTTTGCAGAAATCATAAGATTTTATACTTTCGTAAAGTCTTCGAAAACCTTTCACGTTATTCTAAAAATTGACTTAAACCTGTACTTTTTTTGATAATCTTGCATGTTGAAAAAAAATTAAACTATTTCCTTGTTAATATATAAATTACGCTTTTTGGGAAAATCATTTTCAGCAGTTTACTAATTAGTATTGTAGTCACTCGCGTGAGATTTTGAATAACAAGCACTTCGTGCACAATTTTATTGAAATGTGAAGTTTCACCATATTCACACATATTAAAATACTCATCTTTTTGGGTTTTTTATGGCGTATTTGTATGTTAAGTTATACAATCTAAACGTTTCGATAACACTTACAGTTATTTTCGTCAATAGCAGTATTATTTATTGAAATTGAATTTTCACCAAAATATTTTGTAATGAAGTCGCGAAAACGTCAGTCGTTTTTACAAGATGTAGCAGACAGGATTGATAATACTGAATAATTGACTTATTATTGCCATTCCTACTAATACTATGAAAACATACCTAAAATGCTAAGCTGTTTATTATGTTCACACAAAAACACACTAAGATACATTCATTAATATAAAATTCCCATCACTAAAAAATTCAAGTCATCGGCTTATTTTTTTTAAGTGTTGAACTTTGCTTTTTAGTTGAGCAATAGTTCTGTTTTTTACAAAACTTTTATAAAAACTAAAAATTTTTAATTACATATTTACCTTTGAACTTATTCGTTCATAACAAAAACTTATAATAATTTTATAAAAACTGTTTCATTTTATTCGTATTTGGATATGATGATTTTAACTTCATAATTTCAAAATTACGAAAAATATAGACTTTTATTATCCTCATGGTTACAAAATAAAGTCACCAAATGAATATATTTCATATCTTATCCCATTTTTTAGAATATGTTAACAATTCGCAAATATATACTTCGAAAAATCTAACAAAAATCAAACATCCTAGAAATCTAGCTACTCTTATAATTTTCTATGATGGAAAATTGAAGTTAATAAACATATCTCTCATTTCGTTGCTTATACTTTTAAATGTTAAAATGTTAAATATAATAAAAAAAATTTAAAAATTCAATATTTCTTGTAGTTTCAATAGTGAGTTTCTCGAAAACTATGGCGCATAGGAACAATACTAGGTAATTAATCAAGCTGTCTTTTTTATAATAAGTAATTTTTCGATATCTTTGACGGTTAACGAAATAAAGCTATTCCTCAAAAGAGGCGGTTTGTGGGCCGGGGGGTTACGCACCACGATCAGAACTGATTTATGATGTGTCACCCATCCACTAAGAAGAAAAATCTCAGAAAATATTTTTTGCGATCTTCTTACCTACTGGACTAAATTTATTGTAGGTTTAGTAACATTAAATAAAATCTTCGATAAAAAACTTGGCTGGATTTGCGCGGGATACTGCAATAGGTCTAAGTGGTTTAGTTTGTTTGTGTAACTTATGTAATCCACACGTTTTTTGTGTAGGACGTGTGAGTGGATGTAATTTAGATTTCATTAAATATTGAATTTCAAACGATTTAACGATTATGACTATTGAACATTTTTGAAACAAAATTAAAGAATTTTACCAATTAATTAATTAATTCAGTAGCCGGTTAGCAATGGTTTGAAATGCCATTCAGGCACAACAGACTTTATTATCATTTTAGTATGTAAAAATCAGGTACAGAATAACAAATTGAAAAATGTGGATTTTAACTCTGTTGTTCTCCTCGACAAGACTATACACTTGTGCTCCTTCGGGTCATAATGACCCGAACTCCTGAAATATGAATTAAAACCAAAATTACAACAATTTTTATGCATTTATTAACTTTACATATTTCTCTAATGCAATGTTTTTTATATGCAACGTGAAACTTACAATAAATTCAACCAAATTTAAGTAAAAAACAGAAAACGGAATCAAAAATGTCTTATAATTGATATGATCCTCTACTTCTTACAGTCTACAGTCGGGACAATAATAGGTCACTTGTTCTTTACACAAATATTTTTTACACTTAATGCAGGTCATATTAGTTTTGTTATTACATTTAGAAGGGCAAAATTTACAGCGTGCTCGTTTGTTTTTGTTGCAAGTTCCAAAAAGAGGCGCGTAGAATTTTACACTAATGGTTGTTGAATAGCTGTTACAATTGCAGCTGCTTGTTCATTACGGGGAAGATGTTTTCTGGACAAAATTTAAGGATTTACCAATTGTTTGCCCAGTTGTTCCCAAAACAGTCTTCCTTTGAACAAAACATTTGTATTCCAGTCAGGATTTATTTCGCGCCATAAGACGAAAGCATTATAGGCACTGGTATCTAAAATGTTGTAAAATAAGGTTATGGGCCATCGATTTGTTTTTCGTTTGCATGTGTATGCACCGATTAGCTGATCTAATGTACCAACTGCTCCTTTTGTAGAGTTATAATCAAGTATAATTTGTAGTTTTTTGTCTTCTCTGTTGCTTATTTGTTTCTCGTTATGAAACGTACACATTAGAATGAGCTTCTCGTATTTTTTTGGAATATGACACAACTGCGGTATCTTTAGTAAAATAAAATTTGGAACTATGCACAACGTTATTTACTTCCATAATCGGTAGCTCAGGCTTGCTTTTCCTGACAGTCCCTAACATAGTAAGATTTCCTTTGAGAAGCATTTGAGCCAATTTATACGATGTAAAGAAATTGTCACAAATTACATTCTGGCCTATTAGTCCATAAGTAAGGTCTAAAACTACTCTCAGCCCCTGATCCTTCTCAGGTTTTCCCCAAGTGGTTTTCCCATATATACTTGAACTTCTAACGCGCAAGAACTTGCACTATCACAAAGCATCCACATTTTGATGCCATATTTTGCTGGATTGCTTAGTATATACTACTTGAATGGACAACGACCTCTAAATACACCAGCTGCTCGTCCACAGCTACGTTTTGCCCAGGATTGTACAATTTTGGTAGTATTTCAGCCCATTTGTCCCAAAATTCTCTAATAGGAGCCAACTTATCCCGTAGCCTTATTTCTTGACGATCTTCTTTATTATCAAACCGTAACACGCGTGATATATAATAAAATCGTTTCGACGACATTGATGCGCGAAAAAGAGGTCTGCCTGTTTCTGCATTCCACAAACTTCTGGTAGATTCATTATGAGATCTGTAAACTCCTCCTAACAGTAACAAACCTATTTACGCCTGCAACGTAATGCCATCTAATTCTTGCCTCCTGTCACCGTACACTCTATGACCTTCTATGTTAGTCATTTTCAAAATTATATTTTCCAGGGAACTATCGAAAAATAGCCGAAATGTAGATTTTACATCCTGGACTCGTGCATTGCTGTATCAAGTTGGACCTGGAGCGACTTTTATGATATTTGCACTAGTTACGCGCCCTGATTGAAGAAATGGATCTAACATCCAAGTTATGGCATTATCTTTAGATTGAACCGATTGAGCAGGTGGCATCAATTGCGTAGGATTTGGCCGTCCAGCATCGTGGAAAAAATCATCGTCTGACTGTTCATAATCACTAGAGAGCGGGTTTTATGCAAACCGCATATTGCTTATATTTTATAGTACCACCCACGCGTTTCGGTTTTTATACGAATCGCATTAATTATAATTGTTTGGCACTAATTAGTTTTTGCATATTTTGCATATTTGGTCAAATACTGCATATTTGGCCAAATACTGCATATTTTAATGTTTTACGCATATTATGCACTTTTTTTTGCATAATTTAACATTTTTTTTTCAATTTTTGCGTTGAAACTCAGGTTATGAAATATTTTCGGGACTCTTGTTCAAACTTAGAAATGTTTATATCCTTTTAAAATAAATATCTTTAAAAGGTAGTCTCTAACATCGGAAGGTAGTTGTTTACTTTTAATTATTGTCTGAGTTGGCAACTATCCTAAATGTTGAGTGCTTCTTAAATTTTTGTATGGAAAGAGTTGATGAGTAAAATATACATAGTTAATCCCTAACATCCAACTGACCTTGCTTAGTGGAAAAACCCTATTTTAAGATAAGGAATAATATTTCCCATTCCTTTTTAAAACGTGCAAGTGAACAGTAGTACAGACTGCAGAATTTAGTTTTCGAATTATATTTAACATACCAAAAGTAAAGAATAATTTAGTTCCAGCATGGATAAAAAATGTCCCTGCACTCCGAATGGACGGTGAAAAAGTGTTTTGTACAGAATGTGGAAAAGCGGTAAGTGACAATTCAGAATACTGTTTTAAAATATTTTTAAACACTGACAACAATCTACGAGGCCTTTAGTGAATACAGAGCAGGTATTAGTTTTCAATTCAAACGTTGTATTTAAATGCATCGTTTTATAAGATAACGCGGGAAATATTTAAAATACGATGAAACCTAATCGATTATGTTTTGATTTATTTTTAAATTGGGAATATTGGTTTAGATCGCATGTGAAGGAAAACCCTAATTACGCTACACATTGAGACCGCTCTGCATAAGGGAAAATTAGAAACACAGAAGAAAATCAAGCTCTCTCAAACATTTCTGCTACAATCGTTACGTGGTGAAACATCCAAAAGAAACGACCAAGAAAAATTCAATTTTAAATTATGCAGTGCTCTAGTTCAGAGTAACATTCCCTTAAAAAAGCTTCAAAACCATACTTTTAGATCTTTTTTAGAAAAAATTAGTAACAAGCAAGTGCCAGATAAAAGCACACTTAGAAAAAATTATGTTAATGGGGTATATCTTGAAACCATGCTACATACAAAAGAAATTGTTAAAGATAAATATATTTATTTCATAGTAGATGAAACTACAGATTGTCGTGGACGTTATGTTACAAATTTATTGTTAGGTTATTTAACCGAAGAACAACCTGCCAAATTATATTTTATTTCTTGTAAAGTACTTGATAAAACCAATAATGCAACAATAGTTAGATTTGTAAATGAGACTTTCATGCAGTTTTTTGTTCCCGATATTGTTCCAACAGATAAAATTGTTTTGATGCTTCCTGATGCCGCGCCATATATGATAAAGGCTGGCCAACAATTGAAGGTATTATACGAAAATTTAATTCACGTAACATGTTTGGCTCATGGTGTAAATAGAGTAGCCGAAGCAATTCGAAATGAATTTCCTTTAATAAATAGTTTAATAAGTAGCGTAAAGAAAGTGTTTGTAAAGGCGCTGACACGAGTACAGTTATACAGAGAAAAACTACCTAACATTTCTCTACTACCAGAACCAGTAGTTACGCGTTGGGGAACGTGGCCAAATGCTGCTCTTTTATATGCAGAAAATTTGGAAAAAATTAAGGAATTAATTTTAGATTTGTCTGATAATTCAAGTGCTTGTATCAATAAAGCGCAATCGGTTTTAAAGAAATCAGAACTGCGCAATCAATTAGCATTTATAAAAGCACATTATTATTTTGTAAGCGGGACTATTTGTAAATTGGAAACGGAAGCATTGTCACTTAACGCATCGATAGAACTAGTAAATAATATTCAAAAATTAATTTATACTGCCCCAGGAAATACTGGCAAAATTATTTCAAATAAATTTAAAGAAATTTTACAAAAAAGTAGTGGTTATCAGCTGTTAACTAAAATTAACAAAATTTTGACTCTGGACGAAAATCGGGAAGATCTGGATGTACAATTAGATTTGTCCATATTAACCGCATTAAAAAATGCACCTATAACGTCTGTAGACGTGGAAAGAAGTTTTTTCCACCTATAAATATATACTTTCTGATAGACGTCAAAATTTTCTACCAGAAAATATAGAAAAGCATAATATTATAAATTGTTTTGCAAATCAACGCAATCAAGCATCGGAGTATTAAGTACCTATAATTTAAAATTTATAATACCATATGAACACAAATTGTTTAGATAAGGGGTGGCCACGGTAAACAAAATCACTGTCTTTGATAAGTTCAGTTTGTTATTGGTTCTACATGTCAATTAAATGTCCGTTTTGATTTGAATCAATTATGCAACGTACGTTCAGAATTCCAAAGCCACCCTTTATCTAAATAATTTTTGTTCATATGGTAAGTATATTATATTATTATTAATACGTATTATGTTAAATATGTATTATTTTTTAACTAATAGTTTCAATTTTTTATGTAAATACTTTCTTGTAAAAGTTTTGTGCATATTATGTGTTAAATTTTTTTTTATTAAAAATGTAAAAATCACATTTTTTATTGGTAGTTTATTTTACATTTTTCAAAAAAATAATGCATATTTTCTGCATATTTTACAATTTTTAAGTACATATATATGCACACATTGTGGCATTTTATAATGCATAAAATCCGCTCTCTAATAATCACTATCTCACTGCTATGATCTTCCTGTTCAGAAGCTTCATCGTCACTAATGTCACTCATATTATCAATAAGTTTTATCTAAGTCTGCGCCACTAAGATATTTTTTTGCCATTATTGTTATTTCAGCACTTTAGAAGAACTAGTAGTCTTTGTTATTTTTAGTTAACTAGTATTTACACTCCCAGTAATATTCTTTATTCTATATTTTAAAAAAAGCTTATATGACACGTTATATTGTAATCCATAAAAAAGTATGAAACCTATATACAAACAGTTGATATTCATTTATTCAGTCTGAATCTACGTGAAATAGTGTGACCCTGGACATTAGTGACTCTGCTTTATGCACATGACCGCTAAATAGACAAGCACAGCGTTACATTTTATTTACAGATTTTTTAGTACGTAATCGGCATTCGAATAGGCGCCAGGTGAATTAGTACGTTGAAATGGCTAATACTAGAAGTTCGTCGGAATGTCCAATTTTTGGAGCACCAGCTGATTTAAATGAGTCGATGTTGCCAACATATAAAGATGTTATAAAATGTTTTTTGTGGTTTCGTCTTGAATGCGAAAAGAAGGGAATAAATAAAAATGAACTTATGTCGGGAGTTTTAGAAATTGTAGCACAGAAGGTCGAAACAATTTGGACAAAGGCTTCAATTCCAATAATAAGTCATCAAAGAATTATTGCTTTACTGCGACAGTATTAAGAAAAACGAAGGCATATTCTTAAACCTTTCAAGGCAAGAAAAGATGTTCCAAGTTATAAGTCACAATTAAATTTGTTCTTGAGCAATAGTGAAAAATTATTTGATATAGCGACCTGCAAATGCATTGATATCAAGGTCTGTAGCTGTTCAAAACAACATAAGGTAATTTTTTTTTCAAATATTTTGATAGATTTATGTAACTAAAGGTCTTCAGGTACCCATAAAGGAACGTAAGTTTCTTGAAGATCAACGAACTTGCCGTAAAATGATGATTGGTTCTATCGATATTACTGAGACTCAAAAACTACAACGAAAAGAAAGAACAAATGTCCCGAGGACTTCGTTTCAACTTTCAGAAACAGTTGTACCAATTCATGAAGAAAATAAATCACAAGACGATGTCGCGTGTGACGAATTTCCGATTGATGATACAAAGTTTTCCGTTTCTTCCGATAGTATATCAACGCCAACGTTTCTTGACTCTTCTGCTCCTCAGACAAGCACAGTAAATGTTAATGATCATAGTACATCAAAGCAAAATCGTCAGGAAATGACGAGATTGGCTGAAATACTTGATCGGTACGCGGTTTCCGATAGAGCCGGTGCAGCTATTGCGTCCGCAGTGTTAGAAGATTATGGTGTTATAAACCCGCAAAACAGACAAAATATAATCGATAGACACAAAATAAGAAGAGCAAGATATAAGCACAGAATTGAGGTTCAGAAAGATTCTATTCCATTTCTGCTTCGTGGTCTTTACTTCGATGGAAGGAAAGACAAAACTTTAGTTTTAGAAGAAAATAGAAGAACTGTGGTTGAAGAACACATCACAATGGTAGAAGAACCTGGTTCCAAGTACCTTGGTCACATCTGTCCTAGTTCTGTTACTGCTGTAAATATAGTAAATACAATGTTTAAGTTTTTGCAACAATACGATGTCGACTTAAATAACTTGGAAGTCATTGGCTGTGACGGCACTGTTACAAATACCGGACATAAAGGAGGCATTATAGTCTTAATAGAAAATAAAATTGGAAGGCCCGTACAATGGTTTATTTGCCAGCTCCATGGAAATGAATCGCCTTTAAGACACCTGTTTCAGGAACTAGATGGCAGCACCAGTGGCCCACGTGCATTTTCCGGACCTCTTGGAAAACATTACCTATAGTTTTGTTCTCAAAAATAGATTATTCAGTTAGTGATATCTGCCTAAGCGATCTAAGTACTGATCAAAAATATTTATATGATATTTGTCAAGCAGTTAAAAGTGGTATTTGTTCAGAGGAACTTTCAAAAAGGCAACCTGAAAAACTTGTCCACTCTCGATGGCTCACAACTGCTTCACGCATCCTTCGCTTATATCTAGCAAGCGCAAACCCTTCAGATAATCTTCAAATACTTAGTGAATTTGTCATGAGAGTATATGCGCCAATGTGGTTTTGCATTAAAGCTGAGCCGTCATGTGTTTATGGTGCAAAACATCTCTTCCAAACCATACAACTTTGTGATTATTTACCTTCACACTTGAAAAAAGTTGTCCATGAAACAATTCAAAGAAATGGATATTTTGGGAATCCGGAGAACATTCTTTTGGCAATGTTATTTGACGAACAAAAACATATAAGACAACTCGCATTTCAAAGAATTTTAAAGAGTAGACGCATTAATTACGAAAACCACAGACATCTTGCTATACCGCCATTAATTTTTGATGCTAAAGATTACTTTGAAATTATCGACTGGCAGACAATTTCATTAACTGAACCTCCTTTAACTTTGGAGCTATCGAAAGACCAGTTAACAGAAATTGTGGAAAATCCGGATACTAGTGTTTTGGCTTATATGAGGGGATACACTTGCCATACCCAGAGTGTCGGAAGAGCGGTTAAAATAGTAACGGAAGCATCGGTTTCAGTATGTGGAGATGAAAGAAGGGACGGTTTTATTAGAAACATACTGGAATCAAGACAAATGATGCCTAAATATGAATCAAAAAAAGACTTCTTTTTGAAATTAGGTTTTTGTTTTGGGTTTTTCTGTTATTCGCCCTTCGGTTATAATTAATCTTTTGTATTGTCCATACGCTAAATAAAAAATAAAGTACACATCATTTTTGAGAAAATGTTTGTTTTTCTATGCCTTTGTGGTAGTGATTAAAATTAAAATGGATCAACAAACACTCTACCATAATAAAATGTATAATCATATGTAACTTTTCTACGGTCAGGCAAACGCATTAGAGAAAGGAAGACAAAGGTGGCATATATCAAAAAAGATGTGTTTTTGTAAACATCGTCTTTTTTTTGTGCCTTTGTGGCAGTGCAAAACGATAAGATAAATTAAAAAAAAATATGCCATTACAAAAGTTATCATGTCATATGACTTTTCTATGGTCAGGCATTCTCATTAAAAGAAGAAAAAAAATCATATTACTCAACGCTCCACCCTCCTAGTGAACAGTAAATTCGCAAACGTGTACGATTCTCACTGTTAACTCAAGTTTCGATATATGTTTCGTTAATATTTATAGTACATTGTTAATTTAGTCACAGAACCGCTCTCTGTAGGGGATTACTGTGCGTCTTGTATTACGATTAAATCCAGAAGTTTTGTTGGTAGGAGGTCCATCATTGTTTCGCTGTGATAGATTGTTAAGAAATGAAAATGTCAGTAATGTATTTGTATGGGTTTCTAATCCGAGGAGAAAAAAGCGGATACATTTTTTTATAATACTGTCCAAATGTCTTCATAAAAACTGATGGTTAAATCTAGAAACGCATACCACCGGTAAATAGTTTGGGGTTCCAAAAGAATAAATTTTAAAAACTAAATTTTGAACCTGTGTAAATCTTATGTGTTGCTTATATTCTTATGGAGGCAATTAATGTATGATCTATTGTTTCCATTTTCAAGTGTTTTATACAAAATTCTTTAAAACGTACACTGCAAAGAGATTTTGGAACTGGTATACGCTTGTTTCTCATGCCATTCTTAAAAAGATTTTTTGCGTTTTTAGTTGAGCTCCATTTGTAGTAACTATGGCAGCGATTCTTTCTGCGTCGCATCACAAAACTTCTGTGCTGTAAGTTAATTTCTAACACTTCCCATCCTATACTACGCTTAGAGAGGTAAAAACGGATTTGCACAAAAAATGTGCTTAATTATTTTCAAATATTTAAATAATTGTAATATTGTGAAGAACAAGTTGTAGTGATAACACACTTTGGTATTGGATTGAAGAGCTGATAATAATAAAATTTGCACGACTGTGTAGAACTGTCATGTCTAGTAAATTCTTTGGTTGAACTACAATGTCATTAAGCACATACACAACTGAAATACACTTTTGCTCACTCCGATCTAATGTTAGCGAATAACATTCTACACAGTGATATAAATAACTTAGAATGTAAGTCCCGAAAGCGTAATCTTAGCTTAAATCCTTCTAAATCTATCTTTATTATTTTTAACAGGTTCAAAGAAAAAATAGGGAATGACTTAAAAATATTAGTTACCGATGTAAATCTTAAATATTCACAAGTGATGCGAAACTTGGGCTTAGAAATGGACTACAACCTACGATTTCAAGAGCATGTTACAAAATGTGTTAAGAAATCGTACTTTAGTTTAAAAAGTTATTTCCTCATCACTATATACTTACTATCGCAAGCATTAAAACTAAAATAAACCGAATCCGATGTAGTATACGGTCCATGCCTTGCAAGTACAAAAAAAAATCGTATTCGAAGAGTACAAAAATCATGTTTACGCTTTGTTTATGGGATAAGGAAATATCAACGCATTACTTACAAATTAAACAACGGTAATTGGCTAAACATGGATAACATAAGGGTACTCCATGCCGCTGTACTTTACCATTCAATCATTTATAATGAAGTTCCACCATATTTGCACCAAAACATCAGACACCGAAGCGACGTTCACAACGTAAACCTTAGATTTAAAGGACTAATTGCACCTCCATACTTTCGAACACATACGTTTCATCAATCATTCACATATAACATGTATAATAAATTGTTACCGTCTCTCAAAAGCCAATCACTATCCAAATTTAGATTTTTGTACAGACAACTGTGGTTAACATCGCAATTATTATTCACCATATTAATACAATTTAAATATAAATTCCATATCTGTATATTATTCCTTTTGCACAAAGCTATCCCTTTTTGTTATGCTATAATTTAGGGTTGAACCGCAGATCAGTTTTACTGCCTTTTAACGATTTTTTTTGCAATTTTAATTTATAATTTAAGCGCACGTTAAAAGTAATATTACTTAAAATTTTTTTATTGCAAAAAATAAACATTATTATTATATCCTATCAAGTACATCTGGCTCATTAAAATACTTTAAACTTATTGAAAGTACCTAATTATGCAAATTACAAAAATTTGGTTATCTTTCAATATTTGTTGACAGCTATTTAAAATGTGTGTCCCTTTGTTTAATATAATGACTATGGGATAAGCAAGCATGCAATAATGGAACAAAGGGCATGCAATTATTAACCTTGTATGTTAATTGAAATTTACTTAATTCTGTAGTTAATGATAAGAATCTTGTCAACCAGTTTCAAACGTTAGGCATGGATACCTGAGGTAATTAAATGGTAAAAATGACATAAACTACTTTAATTTTGTCTTGAAGTTTGTAAAATGACACAAATTAGTTATATTTATTGAAAACTACAAAGTTCATATTTCTTGTTTACCCCAATTAATGTAGTGAAGGTTTTATTAGAACTGATATCATTAATAAAACAAAAGAAAGGAAACTAATAGTGTTTAATATTTATATAAATTTATTTCATACTATGGTTAAAGGTAAGAGAATTTCAAACTGTAGGCATACTTTAGTGAACAAATTAAATAGTAAAATATCATAAAAGATAGCTATCCAAATTTAATTTTATTTTAAAAGTTGCAAAATTGTATGCAAGCAAATTAAAATTGTCGGAAAGTAGTAAACAAAGACAGGAAATGATTAATTTCTAACATTTATTAAAATTTACTTAATAATTTAATTTAGTTAATGATAAGACAGCTTTGCGGATCTATTTCAAATGTTAGTTATACATAAATGAGTCATTTATATAGTAAAAATAATGTAAACGATAGATATTTACATTTAACTTAATCTTGAAGCTTAATATCTACAGCGTCAACTAAAATCGCGATTTTATAAATATACGTTTATTGTAACACCCTCACCAAATTTTATATTTAAGTACATGTAGTATGGTAGTAGCGAAATACGAGGCAACACGAACTGGCACCAATAAATGTATATGTTATATGTTATATGTATATGCTACAAAATCGTGCCATTAGGAAGGTTTATATATATATATATATATATATATATATATATATATATATATATATATATATATATAATATATATATATATATATATATATATATATATATATATTTGTATAATGTGCATTGTTACGCTAGAATTATATGTAAACCCTACATTATGAGGAGAGTGGCGTCATTACTGCGCTGGCGTAGTAAGGCTAAAACAGAAATTTTGGTTTTATCGTGATCATGATACCGGAGACAATTGAAATTGTTATGATATACTAAGTTATGTTGCTAGTTAATATTGCCGTTGTCATTTTTTCATAACTTCCCTGAAAATTTATTTTACGGAAATATAACCTCAACCAAAATTCTAATTATTTCTAATACCAATGCAGTCACTACTGTTCTAGTAAATCGTAACTAATGTAGAAGTTATTTCAAACAAAGTAGTGCCTTTTGAAATTCTAAACAATGTTAATACATGCCCTTTTAGGTGAAAATTAAAATCAACAGCGTAGTAGTGCACATTATACTATATATATATATATATATATATATATATATATATATATATATATATATATATATATATATATATATATATATATATATATAAATATATAAGACGTCCTTTGTTCCATTCCATTCCAATTTATTTTGACAATTACAGAAATTTAAACAAGGTAACTAATTTAAATTTAATCTACAACTTACGTTAACATGGTCTACTTTGAACACTACACATACGAAAACATTTAACATAACCTAAATCTAATACTTAAAGTTCACTTAACCTTCTGTTGTGTGTTCACCAGGTGTGGTCTACTTTGTCCTTGATTGGATGCCCTGGTGACCATGTGCGACTGCTATGGATCTTCCTTGATGTATACCCAAAATTATCTGTGATGTAGGAATCGTTACCCGTTGTGTAAATTACTTCTAATTGGAACCGGAGTGCTTAATTTTATTTGTAGTGTTACATGCAACAAGTACATGAATTCATCAATAGTAGTAATTGATTTTTTAATTATTTATTTATTTTTATTAAAATTTAAATAAATCACTTTTATTTTTAGTTAACTTTGTTTTAAATCAATTAATATTCATATTTAATCTGTATCGTTAACACAAATTAAAATTTAGGCTAGTTTTATAAAATCAATTGTTTATGCGTGCTCTGAGTTGCACATGTTCCTCCTTTGAAATTCTATAATGGACTGATTAAAAAAATTACAAATCTTTACTCTTTTTTTTGCTCCAAATTTTTGCTTTCTACTTAGCAACTTACAATACAAACAAATGCTTTCATTGGATAACACATTTTCTAAATGTTATTAAATTTTTAAATTAACAAATATCGTACTTATATAAACAAATAACTTAAAACCATAATTACCAATAAATTTTATACGCAATTTTCTTCAAAATGATACCCCATTTGTCATATTTGGAACATAATCAATACTTTACATATAAATTTTGTATATAAATGTCAAATATCAAATTTTCCTTATGATTAACTAATTCTTCTTTTTAGAAACAAAATAAGCTCATATTCGAATTCTGCGACCCCAAAAACATAAGTTCGCCCTAAATTTCAGTCTGTCTGCACTCAACATATGCTACACTTTCCAAAAATATGCGTTCCCAAGAGTTCTGAACTGTTTTGTATTCACATGCGTTTCTTTTATGTATAGTTTTAAATCCAGCTTGTACAAGTTCAACTAGACCATCCAAAGCAAGGTTTTCTCACGATAATTTGTAACGTTATCGCTGTGACTGTTTTCTTTATAAAAACTATCTAACATACATCTTATCTAACACAAATTATTTCTCCTTTTTAGGATTGAAGCAGAACATACTACTAAGTCAAGATCTTCTATTCATAAACGAATTCTATGAATTTAATCAACTGAAATACAGAAATTATGCCTTCCGAAGCATATCGAAAACGAAAATGTGAAAATTTTCTTGTACAGCCTTCATTTACACAATGTTACTATTAACTAAACTTTGTGTAGCGTAGAATCGGGTGCATGATTACCCATCTATCTGTTGTATAACTCAAGGGCTTGAATATTTTGTACAAATGGCCCCCTTACTAATATTGTTCTCTATGGAATGACAAGAAACCTGGCTCCTCCAAAGCCACCCTTGAAGGGCAGAAGGGGCGAATTTGTAATTTGAATGGGAACCCCAATTTTTTCCCATATATCGATTATAATTATAAAAATATGAAGAATTTATTCTAAACATTTTTGGTCGTGACAACAGGTGGCGCTGTAATCGCAAAAATTCATTTTTTTGCGTTTTCGCCATCTCGCTAGGGATTTACTAGCGTACGACAATGTGTACAATAATGAAAATCACTTTTTGTATTTTTTACATTAGCAACATCTAAACGTTGCTAATATTTATGCTTATAAGAAAACACTTTACCTTATTTAAATTAAACTCAAACACAATTCCCGTTTTAGGAAGGTTATGGAAAATGATATCTATGATGCTTATGTATTAAGTCACAAAAAAAACGTTCTTACCAATTTTTCTTTTATCACAAGTGTTCTTAGTACTCGATTTAGAAACGTTTTCAAAGTTTGATACAGTTGAAAATGGGGTTTAATTTCAAACAGAATAAAGGTTAGAGAACGTAATGGAACGAGAATCATTTAAGCGTAAAATAGATTTATTAACAGCAAATGTTTAATAACTACATTATTTACACATTAAAAAGAATAAAAAATTATGTTGCAAATCTAAATTAAAAAAATTAATTACAAAATTAAAATTCATCAATGCATAAGAATTACCAACAAAAAAATTAATTAAAGAATTGAAGATGAATACATATGAGTCGAACGAAGAAAGAGGACAGAATGACTAACTTTCTGAACGGAATATTCTTAAAATAATGTAAATATCAGTTGCGAAGGTGTTCAATGTGTGTACTATTTTGCATGATACAGATGTTTACTCTGCCTGGAAACGAATCGATAGCGCATAGAACTTCTGGGGTATTTAAAGACTGGACCGCGTCTGATATTCGCTGGATCATGTTATCCCTGGTAGTCGGACGCTCTCGATGTACCAAATCCTTTATCATACGCCACAAATAGTAATCGAGGAAGGTCAGGTCTGGTGATCGAGGAGGCTAAGTGACAGGACCATATTTTCCGATCCACTTATTAGGAAATAGCGTTCAACTGCGCCCGAGCCAGTTGAAAGGTGTCCACCGGGCATCCATCTTGTTGGAACCACATACCTTGGCGGAGCTGTACATGTATGGGGTCCAGCAGATCTTAATAGTGTGATGTATTTGACTGCGGTCAAATTACCTTCGATGAAATAGGGGCCCATGATTCGGTCATTCAGGACCCCACACCAGACATTCACCTTTCAATCATGTTGATGAACAACATCCCTCAACCAACGCGAATTTTCAGTAGCCCAATAACGACTATTTCAACTGTCACCTTCTCCATCACTTTTGAAACTGCACTCATCAGAAAACAAAATTATTCTGTAGAAGTTGACTTGCCCAAGTGCAGAATTTTATTATCTCTTGATGATCGTTTTCGCTTAACGTCTCTTGCTGATTACAGAATCATATTGTAGGCGTCTCCTAGAATCGTGGAGTCTGAGTTGAAGTGATGCAATGACCTCTGGTGCCCTGACATCTCGAACCCGTTTTGAAATTTCCTTCACTTTGTTGCGGGAAAGGTGAATGGTTCCTTGTTCCCTAACTCGCTTCTTCAAATGCGCAGATACTTTTCGCGAATGGGATGTGCGATCAGGGTACCGCTCTTGCCACTACCTTTCTGCAGACGCAAATAAACATCTACACTCAGCCAAAACTTGCATCATACCAAATACTTCTTCATTTGAGTAAACCATTACTGATATTTATAAAAAAATCCATTAAAAGCTAGATTTTACTAAGATCACCCCTTAATGCTACTTAATGTAGAAGTAAAATGATTGTTACATTTACAACAATAGTGTGTGTTATAGGTGCAGTTTACCTACTTTTAATATTAAACTACATAAAGCCTCTTTAATCAAATAATGTCAAATATGATGTATAATTTTATTCAACAATGATTATTAGTGCTAAAATTTACCTTGTAAATGACGAACACTGTTCCGCACTTTACAAACTGTCTTTTACAAATGACAAACTGATTTTTTATTATTGGTTTCAATACGAAAGAAGTCGTATTATTGATTAGCGTAGTCAACCTAAAAAAACAACGTAAATCGCGTTCGCGCATATGGGATGGTAAACAAGAACTTTTGAGAATACATTATTCTCAGAAATTTGACACCTAAAATAGTGATACCTAGGAAATAATTGTAGTAAATTCGTATCCTTGCAAATTAAACGGTTAAAATTAAATTTTTTCAAATTTGAATAGTTTTCTTATAAGCAGAGTAGGTTAGAGAGTAGAATGCTTTTTTCAATAATTGCGACCAGCCGGTCGAGACCAAAGTTAACCACCAATATTAACCTAATATTAACTTAATACTAAAAATCCTCGCTTTTATGGAATTACATGTTCTTCTATCAATGTGCTTGCATGTGGTTGCCATGCTTAAAATTTTTTTTTTTTATGATTGTGGACCTGAACAGGCTAAATAAGGCCTATCGTGCTAAAGCACTCAGGAACACTTAGCAGGATGGATAGAGGGATAATTAACACGCCAATAGATGCCTATGAACAGCTACCTTAATTTTCTCATATCATAAGTGAGAGGAAAACAGGAACTAGGGAGATCATTCCAGAGTTTAGAAGCCGTGTAGAAAAATGTGGATTGCGCCCGTTTGGTACGACAAGTGGAGATTTGTACTGCATACTGATGATGTGAATGAGCGAACCGAGTGTTTCTCGCAAAGATAGCCGGAGATGGTATCAAAGAATGTAATTCACCAGCACAATAGCCGTTGTAATAACGATAATACAAAGAAAGAACTGAAACCATCCTTCTATGCTCAAGGGACTGTATGTGAGAAGTTAAAGACGGGTCATTTATAAGCCTAATCGCTCTCTTTTGAATACGATCAACAATATCGAGAGCGTATTGGAGCACTAACCAAAGGTGAGAATTATATTCAGATGAGGCCGAATTTGGGCCTTATACAGCAAAAGGAGTTGTCGAGAGGTAAAGTACTGCTTAGATCTGTACAAAAAGCCAATTTTACGAGCAGCTGTTTTGGTAGCTGACAGAAGATGGTCAACCCATAAGAGATTTGAAGATACAGTCATACCCAACAGAGTAATAGAGTCTGAAAACTTAAGAACTGAGCCATTCATACTTACAACAGGAAATGATCGATCTTTTTTGGCGGACATAAGGCAACACTGAGTTTTGTTAGCATTAAATATAACTAGATTATTGCTTCCCCATTCGAGAATACGTTGAATGTCTTTGTTGATTGAATTTGCCATTTCAGCTTTAATCTCTTGATTTGACATAGAAGGTGGATTATCACTATGAGTAGACTGAGATGAACTACAGTGAAGGGTGCTATCGTCAGCAAAGCAATGGATGGGGTTAGTTGTTGAAGAAATAAGGTCGTTTATGTACAGCAGAAAAAGTGTAGGCGCTATAACGGATCCCTGTGGCACGCCCGCGTTAATGCTAACTTCTTTTGAAAGAAAGCCATCAACTACGACACGTATTCGTCTTTTATCAAGGAAGCTAGAAACCCAGTTGTTGAGCGTATCATTTAACCCAAACGAGGTGAGTTTGGCAAGTAAACACTTATGCCAAACTTGGTCAAATGCCTTTGAGATATGTAAAGCGACTACAACTGTTTCACCGGACTGCTCTACTGTATTGTTCCAAACTTGGGTCACATATGAAAGAAGATCGCCTGTTGAACGACTTTGCCTAAACCCATATTGGTGGTCACTAAGGAGTTTGTTAGTTTCAAGGAACGTTATTAAGACATTCTTATATTACTTAATCGTTTATATACATTTAGTGTAAGCCTTTCACTTAGATGAAAGATAGAATCGCATTGTTATTCATTTTTAAAGGTTTCAGTGGCCATTTATTTGCTACTTGTAAGTAAACTATAATTGTTTTTTTCGCCTATAGCTCGTCCTAGTGTTTTCTTTACTTTACTCAGTTCTTCGGTTTACTGCACAAGGAAAGAACCAAAAGAGTACTTATCGAAGCGGTGAAGAAATATGCTATAGTTACACCAAGCATAGAACCGCCACGGGAAGACGTAACCGAGAGAGCTGTATCTCTCTTATGTACATTCATATGCATAAGTACAAATAAATCAATTTGGCGGTCTTTTCAAAATTATAAACAGAACAAACTATGACATACAGTTTTGCAACATTGGTTGCCTAACTACCAGTATATGTGTTATTACAGAAACCAGATTTACTTTTATAATTTTATTTGTACAATTTGCAAGTTAGACATACAGACACTTCAAAGCAATTCGAATTGAAAATGCAGTGTCAACAAAGATTACTTTAAATCAGGTATACCCCATGACGCCCGGTGCAATACCACCACCTTTACCATGGCCTCCTTAATATTGGTGTTCCAATTTTCTGAGCTCGGTAAGGGCTGCCTTTCTCTTTCTCCTTTATTCCTCATGTACTCGCCAACACGCACTTGCCAAGCGTGGCGTTTTAACGGCTAAATCCTTAAAATGACGAGTTCTACAAGAGATGTTATAAACCATGTGAGTAGGGCGAGACGCCCACACTCTCACATCGATTCGTCGATCCATTTCAAGGATTCGGGGGGGGGGGGGTAAAAATTCGTCAATGCCAAAATCAGGACTAAGAAGAGCAAAATCTGCCAGAAATAAAATTCTGCCCCATTCGGATGCCCAGGAGGGCAGGACTCAAGTGACCTCGGTCATCGAAAGTACCAACATCCGGATTATTTACTGCAACATACGTGGTATCAGGTCGAATCTTAATGCTGTTCATCAACACCTTGAACAAGTGCAACTGGACATTCTGTTTCTATCCGAAACACAAGTCTCCCTTGGAAGTACTGATACGCCTGACCTGCAATTTCCCAGATATAACCTCCACTCGAACTTCGCCTTTAAGGCGGAGTATGTGAGTATACCAAGGACAACGTAGGTTGTAAGAGGATGCCAACGTAGAAAACAACAAATTTGACGCGATTTGGTTCAAACATTTTGGGCCCCAATTTGTGAAATTTTACTGTTGCTTGTATAGGTCTCCTAATGATAACAACTTCCAAGATCTTTTTGATTGCCTTAGTTTGAAAATACACTACCTCTTATCACAGTTCCTATCTTGCGATATTTAAATTTTTGGAAATTTTAATACCCATAACTCCAATTGGCTTCATTTTTCATCTACTACTAATCCCGCAGGTCATAGTGCAGAAGCATTTGCTGTATCCTGTGATCTTACACAAATCATTTCCGAACGAACCAGAATCCCTGACCACCCTAACCATACTCCACATCTCCTGGACCTATCCCTTACAACTAACCCACTTGTGTATAAAACAAGTCTCCTTTCCCCACTTGGTCTATCAGACCACTGCCTAATCGAAATAACTTCCTCTGTATCCAATTCCACTGTTACCCGAAAAACAAATTAGGTAACTGGAGCGAACTGTGAAATTTCTTTACAACCATCCCCTGGCATGAGTATTGCTTTAAATGGTCCTCCTCTTCAAAAATTGCTCTTTCAATAACTGAAGTTATCCTGATGGAGTTATACACTCCCAAAAAACATAATCGTGTAGGTCATGCCCGTTCCCAACCCTGGTTTAATAGGGCTTGCACTGATGCATTATCGCAAAAGCATAAACCCTGTATCCAATAAATCTACCGAAAATCACGCCAACTATATTGCCGCAAGGTATAGTTGCAAAAATATCATCACCAAGGCCAAACAGAATTGGTGTCTCATATACTTTGGGTGGTAGTAAATTTTGGTCATTAGCTAAAGTCATCAGTAAAAACTTTAGTACATCTTCCTTTTCTCCCATGACGTCTCGTGACCGAGCTACAGTGGCTGATCCGGCTGAAAAATCCAACCTCTTTGTCGATTGCTTTGTATCAAATTCACGTCTTAATGATTCTGGTAAAACTGTGCCGTCGCCCAAATCTACTCCATACGCTATTAAACCAATCCACTTTCCTATAGCATAAGTTAAGATGTTAAGGTGTTAAGATGTAAATTTGCATCCAACACATAACACAATTCGTTTTATTTAACAAATTGTTCTAACCTACTGTGTAGAACTGTAATAACGTGAAAATTATGTCACCATTTTAAAATCCACTTTCGTTACAAACTCCTAGAATCACACTTTTCCTGCAGTACATAAATGACCTCATTTCCTCAATAACTAACCCGATCCATTGCTTTGCGGATGGCAGCACCCTATATTTTAGTTCTTCTCAATTATCCTACAACAATAAGTCTGGACAGGACGTAAAGGTGAAAATGGCAGCTTTAATCAACAGTGACTTAGAACGTGTCCTTGAATGGGGAAGGAATAATCTGCTTACGTTCAACGCCGACAAAACGCTGTGTTGCCTTGTGCCCGCCAAAAAAGACCGATCATTTTCTGCTGTAAATATGAATGGCTTAGAACTCAAGTTTTCAAACTCTGTTTCTATGTTAGGGATGTACGTATCATCGCACCTCTCATGGGTTGATCACTTTTTGTCAACCAGCAAAACTGCTGCCTGTAAACTGGCCTTTCTATACAGATCTAAAGAGTACTTTGCATCGCAACAACTCCTTTTACTGTATAAGGCTCAAATTCGAGCTCATCTGGAATACAATTCCCACCTCTAGGTCAGTGCTCCCCAATACGCCCTTGATTTGGTAAACCCCATCCAAAAAAGAGCTATCAGGCTTATAAATCACCCGCCTCTGGCATCTGATCTACGGCTTTTTGAGCATAGAGGAATAGTTTCGGTTCTTTCCTTCTTCTATCGCCATTACCATGGAAAGTGTGCCTCCGAAATACACTCCTTAGTACCTTCGCAGTCCATCTTCGCTAGGAACACTCGGTTTGCCCATTCACACCATAATTACGGACTCAAAATTCCATCTTGTCACACTAAACGGGCTCAATCTACATTTTCCACACGGCGACCAAATTGTGGATTGCACTACCCAGTTCCTGTTTTCTCCAAACTTTGACTTAAGTCAATTTAAGCTAGCCATTCATAAATTTTTCTCGGCATCCAAACAATATCTCTAAACCCTCCTAGTGTTCCTGAGCGCTTTAGCACGTTAGGCAAATCTTATCCTGTTCGGGAATACTACAAGTAAAAAAAAAGTTTCGAGCATCTACCTTAAACCGTCTAATTAAATTTCGTACATTAACAAAGTAATAAATCTAATTTTCTATTTGATTTTTCTTGCTTTTGAGTTGTAAGTTAGCTATAACAACTATTGTACACAATGACCATAAAATGCTAATAAATTACGTGACAATGACATATTTACTTACCAAGATTTATGGATTAATAAATGACAAGCGGCTTTAAAAGGACGATTCAGTAAGCAAGAGATGAAACCGGGAGCAAAATGAAATACAAACAAACCAATTAAGGAAAACTAAAAAGCGCGAACTGACAAACGAATTTTTTAAAATACGTATTTTACAGAGAGTGTACACTAAGTAAATCACAACCGCCGATTGGTTGTTGGCATTTGTTATTGAAACTAGTTGACATATTTTCCGGGTCGTTTCTAAGCTTGGTGGCACTGTAGGTATGCTGATCTCATTAATATTCGTTTAAATGTGTATATTTATTTATTCATATACGTTACATTGCAAAAAATTAAGTCCTAGGTAGTTACGTACCCGTAACCTTACGCAGGAGCAAAGTTGGTGTTTTTGTGTTTTAGCACCAACATTAATGTAATATTGATTTCCGTTTGAAACATTCCTTAAACTTTATTATATAATAAGCAATTTTGTCCATATTATGAGATAGAAATATAGTTTATAACTCAAAATTAACTGGGTGGATTAATACTCAAAACCTTCCCCATGAAGTATGTAATTTATTAGCATAAAGTTAACATCTGTAATCTTTACACTGCGACGTTTCGACAAAATTTTTTATCATCAGGCTACTAAAATATTATACCAGGTGAGTTAACATCAATACTAAGAGCTAACGTACTTAATTCAAAAGAGAATAATGCTATAGAAACCATAACACAATGTAACAACCCTTTTTGAGTTGTATTAAAATATACGTTAATTTAAGGTCTTTCATTCGTTCTGTTGTAAATATAAAAAAATTTTAATTATTTTTGTATTATAGATATGAGGTAGGCAACTTAATTTGCATATCTTTTTAAGGGTTTATAGTGCATATCTTCTTAAGTGTATATATTTCTTAAAGGTTTATATTCCCATAAATTGTTTTCTGATCATTTGATTTGCGCAACGCGTCATCATCATTTGACATCCTCCGACTTCCTAAGCATCCATTTTGCTCACTTCCTGATGCACATTACAGCAGGAAGCTTTGTTCTGGGTTTTCCACCTAAATTTTAGTGTAAAGTGACATTAATTTGATGATAAGATATCTTTTAACTCGTAATGTTAAAAATTAAAACATTTGCTCTTTTCAGGCATTTTTATTTTTTACTGTTACTTTAACTTTTACTTTTACATTTAATATTACCGCTTTGGATTGCACAATTAATTTTACTGTTGCGTACGCTTTCATTTTATGATTGCAATTTTCAAAACTTCAAAATAATGCAATAAATATTGGATCGAAAATTTCAAGAATGGGATAAATTTCCTTTTATGGGTTGGTTTACTACGTAAAACATTATTTCAAGATGTTGCGCAATAATGGTCAACCTTGGTTGACCGTTTCGTAAACATTTAGATACCAGAGGTTATTAAAAAATTTGTATACAAAAATTTTACAATGGTATTTATGTAATGATTTTTTTAGTAATTTAAGGATAGTTTTAAGATGTATTTTATTTAATCATATCACATTAACTGTTAATAAACATATTTGTATATTTTTTTTATTGTTTTACATTTTGATCACATTTCAGTGTAAAACTCTGTTTAGTTGTTCTGACATTATTAAAAAATAACTTGGCGTCCGAGATCATTTTATTGGTGTTACATTACAATTTTTTATTATTTATGTTCGGTGGAAGTAAGCGGGCAGATTTAGTGGTAATTAAGCAAATCGAATGAACCACCCAACTTAAACTACCGACTGGGTCAAAGGTATTATTTGTAGTGAATGGTCTGTATCTCCAGTTAGTTTTAACGATTTGTTTTGGAGAACACTTTTTACATTTATTTACTCTTGTTGTATTATTAAATTTATTACACCATTTACACCACCTTATTTTACAACAATGGAAATATAATTATAACTAGTTAAGTATTACTAAGAATATTTAGTTATAGTAATAATATAAAACTGGAAAAAATACTTACAATTTAATTCTGACTTAAAATTTTTTATAATTAATGAAATTGAAGATAAAATTATTTTATTTCTAAGGTTAAAGAATTTTTAAATCCTAATGAGTTTCTAATATCAAATATCAACTTTCAAAAATTTACTAACAAAGTTAGGAGATTTATTACTAAACATAAAGACATTCTCATTGATAAATTGTAATTTAAACATTACAACTTAATTCTAATGAAACCAGCTTTTCCGAGTTTTTATGTTTTGCCAAAAATACACAAACTGAACCATCCTATGCGACCAATCGCTTCGTTTACTAAGACACCTGTATCAAAATTGTCTGCGTGGCTGAATCTTACTTTTAAGAGAATGTTTAGATTTACAATTTCTATCGAGTTATCTAACAATCTACTCGAACAGAATTATTTCCTTCTGTAATCTAACATTGTCAACTTGTTTCCAAGCGTTCCCTTCGAAGATTGCCTAAGCGTTGTTAACACATACTTGAATACTTCTAATCTTCCAGACAACATTTTCGAATTTCTGAGTGAGTGTCTTAAACTATGCCACAGTCAAAATGTCTTTAAAGTTAGTAATAATAATTATACACAACTGTCAGCTTTACTTATGAGTAGCAATCTTTCGCCGTTACTAGCCGAATTATTTAGCTTCTCCACAATGCAACAGAATTTTCATGAAGGGCTTAATTAAGAAACGTTTCATATTTTACAAAACGTTTACCGACGGCATCTTTGTTGTCTTCGAAGGAAATGGTCAAGGAATCCAGCATTTTTTCAATTTCTTAATAGTTTACATTCTCGGATTGAATTCACAGTAGAGATTTAGATATCGACATATACAGAAAACCCACTACTACGGACCATGTTATCCCTTACAGTTCTTTTCACTCGGTTTCTAATAAATTAGCTGCCTTCAGATTCTATTTTCACAGATTGCTTAACTTAATATTCGAAGTGGCTGACCGCAATGGCTATTCCAGGTATATTATTCTAATTTATACAAAAAGTTCTTCACATTCGACATCACACCACTCTAACACTCGGTGTTGATAATGCTTCCCCAAAATACGCTTCACTGCCTTTTATAGAACCACGTTCTTATTTTTTCAAAAATCCGCTTAAACAATGTAATATAGACTTTAACTCCAAACACAATTTAAAAATGTTAGTGCACACAAAAGACAGAATTGACAAATTAAATCGATCAGGGGTTTATAAACTTTGTTGTGAGACTTGGCAATTCCTTTTACATTGATCAAAGAGGCTATAAACACTTTAACTACATTAAAAATGATGTCTGCGCTAAATCCTCCTTGACTAGCCAGATTCTAGAAACCGGTAATTCATTCGATCCAAACCAAAATTTTGAACAAAACCCCGATTATTCACTAAACGAAATGTTAAACTTAAACAAGAACCTTTTAGTTTTCAATTAATTTTTCGACTCATCCTATAACTTTAGATTTTCTTGAAGTTGGAAATGGTTGGTGTTAAACAATTTATCTGTTTTCAACGTATTCAAGCGCGCTGGTTGTGAATTTAAACCCTGTTATTTTTCAACAATCCAGACATCCCCATCTGGGCTGTTTCTGAATTTTCTTTATTAGTTATATTATGCATAAGTTTTCCAACAAACTTTAATTAACTACATTCTTTTGTCGTAAGTATTTTAACATCTCACACTTACCCACACTTTTATATTCATTTCTTTGTTTTAGCATGGAGTTCATAATTTTATTAGATACTTCCAAATTAACCTTTTTAATTTTCGGTTTTGCAGCTGTTTTTTAAATAAATAATTTTTCAACCGATATGTAAGTTTAACACGAATCTATTGTAGCTTTATTTAGTTTCTTTTTAGATCTGCGATATTTTAACCTTCCGTTTATTGAACTACGTTTCTATTACATGATAATGAACCCAACTGGTTCACAACCAGACTTAGGTCACTGCCCTCAGTCTTGGAGGTCCATTCTCCGGTGGTAGAGGCGACCACATACTGGAGCCAATTTTAACTCTTCCTGTTAGTATTACAGTCATACTTGATTTACTTACTTTTCTTCAGGAGTGATATTGGCGTTGCCGACCTTTGATTTAGGTGCCTTCAGGATTTCATTCTTAGTGTCGTGGTACCAGTGGAGGCTATCAATAGTTCTCGTTTTCACATATTTTACATTTCCAAACTAGTTTTCAAATTTTATCTTCAATTTCATTAATTATAAAAGTTTTTAAAATTCAGAATTAAATTGTAAGTACTTTTCAGCTTTATATTATTATTCTAGCTAAATATTTTCAGTAATACTTAACTTGTTATAACTATAATTTCCATTGTGTTATGGTTTCCATAGCATTATACTCATTTAGTAGCCTGATGATGACAAAAGCTTTTTGTCGAAACATGTTGCAGTGTAAAGATTATAGATGTTAACTTTATACCAATAAATTAAATATTTCATGGGGAAGGTTTTGAGTATTAATCCACACAGTTAACTTATTATAGAGGTTTGAACATATTCTTAGTCAAGCTTGTGATATGAGTCCCTTAACCCAGTGATGTTGAGTTAAATGATAAATTACTTCTGGGATTATTCAATTCTTGTGTTTTACTAATTTTTGGTGTACCCTGTCATATTTAATCTTTATTATTACAATGGAAATTCAGATCCTTCCCTTTCACTTGAGTTAGAAGCACGTCTTTCCTGTTTCGAAGAACGTAGCGTTGTTTTTTTTCTTTAAGATAAGTAAATGCAGCTGAGGGAAGTTGGCCCCATCTTGAAATACTTTTTTCTTTTCTTAGTTGGTTAGGTAGAAATCGTATGTTAGGGCATACAGCTTAAAATAATCTCTTGCAGTACAATTAGAAGATATATTTTGAAACACCTTTCATTTTTCGGTTGATGGGATTTCAAGGAGGTCAAACACGATTTTATCCCAACGGTGAGTATTAATTGACTGCAATTTAAGGAGTTTTCACTTAAGGTATAAGAAATCATATCTAAAACACTTGCTGCACAAATAGATTAATTACTGTTAAAGACAAAGAAAGTTAAAATAGATCTGGTAATTTTAGTCGTTCAAACCAGACTGTAAGAAATGAAGTTGATTACCGCCGCAACACCATAAGACTCAATATATAAGGTATTTTGTAGTCGCACAAACAGTGTAAAATTTATAAATAAATAAACAAACGAATAATGCGAAAAGGAAACTCTAAAAAACAACCCAAATATCCCGGAAATGATACAGAACAGAACGCGTGCGACAGCGTGCGTGCGAGTGTATGCGAGTGCACGCGAGTAGATGAGCTATGCCGATTCTTCCACATTTTTTCTCAAAACCCAACGTATTTCTTATGGGAGTTTTTCAAGGCCCATTCTAGTAAGTTTTTGCCGACGGAATCACGTGACTAAACTTGCGCATGCGCATTAAGCACGACAGCGTAAGGCATGTGTGTATGCTGATGCCTGCATAAGGGGTAACCAGGGGATGACTATGAGGGGATGGTTGCTTAGGGGATGTCTGTATAAGGGGTAAGCAGTAGATGAATGTGTGCGACTGGTTGCATGCTGATGTCTGTATAAAGGGTAATCAGGGATGGTCGCTTACGGATGGGTGTATAAGGGTAAACAGTAGCATGTAGGTGGCGACATAAGCAAATGGTGGGGGGGTGACTACTAAGTGTTGTTGGTGGCATGTTGATGTCTGTATAAGCGGTATCATGTAGGTGGTTGCATTAGCTCATGAGGGTGACTAAATGTGGTTGGTTGCATGCCGATGTCTGCACAAGCGGTAAGCAGAGGATGGTTACTTACGGATGTGTATATAGGGTTAAGCGGTAGCATGTAGGTGGTTGAATTAGCTAAGGGGGGTGACTAAGTGTGGTTGGTTGCATGAAGATGTCTGTATAAGCGGTAAGCAGGGGATGATTGCATGGGGATGTGTGCATAGGAGTTAACACATCAGGAGGTGATGCAGGGTAAATAAGGACACGATAATAGTAATTTATTGTTACAAAGTACATTCTAAAGAAAGAACATTTTCAACATAATTGGCTTGCTTCCCTTTCCGAATAGAAGAAATATTTGACACTCGAAGGTTCTGCAATATCCAAAAATAGAACGTTTAAGGTGGTATGAAAAAATAAACGTCCTTACCACAGTAAAACTTCAATTTTTTGTAAAATGTAGCTAAATACTGTATAATTGTCTAATTATATCAAAAGTTGCCCGCACAATGATTAAATCCTTGAAATAAGGAACTGATATCCGCTCCATTCAGAGGATTTTAGTAACGAATACCATATCGTTAAAATGCAGCATCACAATATTTGTAATATATAAAAAATAAAACGCTTTAAGATGACAGAAAATATGAATTTCACTTAACCTGATAGTAAGATTAATATAATTATTACGTTTTAACAAAATATCACTCTATTAAGATGTTGTCTTGTGATAGGAAACTGATATCTGGCCCATACTGATAATTGCAATGCAAGTATATAATAATTGTTGTAACACAACTACTAGAACTTTCTATTGTGACGTATTGTTTTTTTGTATGAAAATACCACGTTCTATTTTTCTAACATTGCCGGATATTGTGGTTTGTGATTCACTTATTTGATCCTACTTCATTGATACTGTTGACAACTTTTCATATAATGACATCATTATACAGTATTTAGTAATATTTTACTAAAAAATAATTGCATGAATTTTACCTTAGTAAGTGTATTTATTTTTCCTTGCCACCTTAAACTTTATATACTTTTATATATTATGGAGTTTTTGATGTTGCATTTTAGTGGTTGTGTTGCAGAACGGGCCGGATACCATATGTTTTAATCATTCTATTGCCAACTTTTCATATTATGAAATCTTTATACAGTATTTAATAATATTTCTTTCACTAAAAAGTTTACCGTGGTAAACGTTTATTTTTCCTTGCCACCTTAAAAGTTTTATTTTTAGATACTGCAGAGAGATTGTGATGCTGAATTTTAGTGCTATGGTAGTTGGGTTACAAAAATTATTATATACTTGCATTGTAATTATCATTCTGGGCCAGATATCAGTTTCCTATTACAAAACAACATCTTAATAGAGTGATATTTTGTCAAAACGTGATAATTACGTTAATCTTACTATCAGGTTAAGTGAAATTTATATTTCTCTCATCTAAAAACGTTTTATTTTTATATATTACAAAGATTGTGATGCTGCATTTTAACGATATGGTATTCGTTACTTGCATTAAAGCCATCTGAATGGAGCGGATATCAGTTTCCTATTTCAATGTTTTAATTATTCTATTGGAAACTTTTGACATAATTAGATCTTTATACAGTATTTAGTAATATGTTTACTAAAATATATATATATATATATATATATATATATATATATATATATATATATATATATATATATAAGTTAATCTACATCCATGAACTCATCTTGGGGTGTATTCGATAGCGTAATGTTCCCATGGAAGTGTATTAAATGAATTAGAAATCAAATACCGTTTATCATCTTTAGGGCTTAAAGCAATCTTTGTTTGTGTTATGGAAAAGACCATATGACTATCTGAACAAGTCAAACTTTGCGAGGTTGTCCTTTGTTTAGAGGTTTCGAGGCATTCTACATAACCATCGAATACAATGTTTCTCTCTACTACTGATTTCTTTACTCGCCTTCGTCATCAGTCCATAATTTTTTATTTATTTAATTTCCTCTTCCTCATATACTTCTGTTTCTATGCTTTTATATAATTTTATAAAATCATCTTTAGAGGTTAATAGCTTCGTAGTATATAGTTTAAATCGCAATCGTACGTATTCAGACATTATTTTGCCATTCTTCTCATCCTCCATCATACCAAGTACTTTCTGATTTGCCAACGGAATATCGTAGATATTATTCTCAGGATAGTCTGAGGTGTCGAAATATTTAAAACAATCCTCCTTAATAACCACGTCAGGATCTTGCTCCCGTATTTCATAAATCAAGATGTAAGTATCACTATAGAGGATCGAACAGTTACCATTGATTCTTTCAACCACGTAGTCATAATGAAAGCCGTATGTCATCGTTTTAGCTAAATCAACAACAGCTTGACCTACATATATGGGCTTGTTTAAACATACTTCTAGCTTATTCATTTCCAAGGCTACTAAATTTTCTGAAAATATAAAATATAGTACATGTCTTAAGCTCGGGTTTTGAGATATATTACTCTGCACCGTAACAACTCCCCATTTGGATAGTAATTTGACGTCGACTCAATTTCTCACGTTTTCTGTGATATTTCCGAATACTCCGTTATTAGTGAGTTTAAACAAATTTTTTTTAAGGAAATTCTTTGCTTTTTTTTCTAAGTTGTGCATTTAAATAGATGTAGCACTTCAGCTAAGGTGATTTCTTAAATTTAAGTACCCTATGAACTTTGGTGAGGACTGTCCGTGAGTTAAAACTTGCTTTAGCGCCCGATAGTAGATAACACATTCCTTCTTATCACTTAGCGTTGTCATAAGCTTGGAAATTTCATTAGACCTAATTGGAAGTTTAAAAGTTTTTGGGTTAATATGCAATGGACAGAAAGGCAAGTCTTTATGTGTATAATGTAAATAATGAGGATATTCCAGATCTACTTCTAATATTAGTCCTTCGCTCGCATCATCAGGGATTGTAGAGACATCCACGTTGTTATCTACCTATTCAACGCCACCGTAAGGTAGAAATTGACTCATAGCCCAACCCTATTGATTATTGTCGTTTTATATTAGATACACATCAGGTTTTGATGAATCACAAGTAGGCACATACTTGTTCTCTGCACTAGCTCTTCTCTTAGGGCAGACTTGTCTCAAACTCCCTCGAATACCACGCTCAACAAAGAGAAATGTACCTTGATCTGTAAGAAGTTCCAGCTCTTGCTGTGTACACTTCAACATCTCATCCCAAGAAAAACCTGATAGTCTAAAGTAGTGTGCAGGATCCAAGTCATATGTTCTAACGCAGCTAGATCTAAATTGCTCGAAGACATCTGCTAGAAGGAGAATATCGATCTTCATACATTAGTCTACATTTCACCTAAGTTATTTCACTTAAATTTGTTCCACATCTACTGCGCGCTAAGATACTTTGTTGATACTTATGATAAAAATCATCTTGAGAGGGCAAAAATGGTTCACTAAAGCGGTCAAACGAATCAAAGCAAACATACGGCATTACACCTTTCCTAGTTAAAAGATTAAATTGCTCTTTAGATAGTAAAGGAAATTGCAACATGAGGTTTGGGTATTTTGTTATATACGATGATAATTTATCCAAGGATGATGCTATAAAGCGAAAACTGTCTATAAATCAAAAGTTAAAGCGTCATTCATTGGCGTGTTTAGTAAAGGAGATATATTTCTCTTTGGTAATAGAGAGCAAATCGATAGAACCGTTAATTCTAGTGTCAATACTCGTTATAAGAAAATGATATCCGCTTAAGTTATGGAATATCACTGTTATAGTGTGAGTATCCTGATAGTTTATGTTACATTCATCGTGTGATGCACCGCGGTAATTGTTTTCTAGGATGAAATGATTATCTCGAACTTTTTTCTGTCCTGACATAAAAGGCTGCTCAGAAATGCGACAGTGAATGCTGCTTCCAAATAGTTCTCCTGTAAGGAGTCATGTGTATGTTGTATAGACAAATAAACACTGTAGAGACATCTTCAGCAAGCTGTTTCATCTCATCGGCAAATCATCGCATTCCATCTTCAGCCCGGTAACCCTTAAAAAATGAAGGGATTCATTGTAAGTAGTACCCTGCTGCTGGAATGTGCTTTTGGTGTGCAGTTCTCTCTATGATAGGTTTTATAACACTCTCGAGATCTGCATAGACAGCTAAGGGGGCTTTTATTTTATTTTTAAAATTTTTAGACTTGAGCATCTTTTCGCTTTCTTCAGGCATTTTGATCGCAGTGTTATTCTTTTGCGTAGTCTTCTTTATGGTGATGTAGTTTGCCTTCGATTCGGAAATAGTGAAGACATCTGTCACAAAAGTACTTTTTCCTTTCATGTTTGCTTAACCGCTTTGATAACAAGCGGGAAACGTTTTTAATCCAAACATACTTAGTCTACTGATCGTTGTTATAGTCTTGTATTAGGAGCAGGTTCAAATGTTATCTATATATATATATATATATATATATATATATATATATATATATATATATATATATATATATTCGCAACAAAAAACATTTAGAGCACGTCTGAACAAGAAGCGACTAACTTAGAATGAAAAACTTTTACCACGTAAAGATTTATACTCGCGTGCGAGAGCATTGGCCTAATCTAAATTACGTGACCGTCAAGAGTCTAGTCGCTTGCAGAAGAAATTCAAGATGGTTAATTGGTACAAAATCGCTGATGGATGTGAGATTGCAGACTTCCGGTCTGCGGATTTTAAGTTGAGATATCGAGTCTGACATCGTTTAACAGTATTTTGCACTTTAAGTGGATAGCGAGGGTGGCTATCTTGTATTCGTTAACCGTCTTGATTTCTGACAGTCGACCTAGACATCTTCCTTCTACAAGCGTCAAGACCCATGATCGTTGCTCGTGGTCAACTTCTCATGATCGGCCCAATCCTCATTAGAGGATTGGAGTGAAAGATGTGAACCAAAGACGGACACGTAATTTTAGGTTAGGTCAATGCTCGGAATCCATATTCAGGTTCCAGGTTCGACTTCATCGGTTATTGCTCCGAGCATTGACCTAACCTAAAATCACACGTGTGCGTGTTTGATGAGAGTCTTTCACTCCAATCCCTCTAATGTGGATTAGATCGATCATGAGAAGGTGACCACGAGCAACGATCATGGGTCTTGTCGCTTGCAGAAGGAAGATGCCGACGGCGACCGTCAGAATTCAAGACGGTTAACGAATACAAGATAGCCACCCTCGCTGTCCACTTAAGGTGTAAAATACTGTTAAACGATATGTCAGACTCCACATCTCAACTTAAAATCCACAGACCGGAAGTCTGCAATTTCACATACATCAGCCATCTTGTATTCATTAACCGTCTTGAATTCATTCTGTAAGATGTTAAATTCATGGCGGTCACGTGATTTAGGTGAGGTCAATGCTCTCGCGTGCGAGTATAAATACACTTTACGTGGTACAAGTTTTTCATTCCAAGTTAGTCGCTTCTTGTGATCAGACGTGCTCTAACTGGCTTTTTTTTGTTGCAGCTAATACTGTGCATGTGATTTAGTCCGTTGGTGTCATCGGTCGTTTTCTTGGTTGCAGGTAGCTGTGTAGGTGAGTTTAATTATTGTACAGTGTATTAGTGTTACACATTCTCAGTCATTTACAATACAAACGTGAGGTTAGGTGTATTGGTTTTAGTTGTTTATTACATGTATAAGATGTTTATAGATTTAATCAAACACATCGCCGCCACTTTAGGATTGCTAAGGGTAGATTACTGCGAAAAGGCGGTTAAAAATGGAATTGGCTATTCGCAGAATTCAACATGCTATGCATGGTGAGTCATCAACAGGAGAGAAGCAACATCTTGAGGCATATCTACATAATGTTAAATCGAGGAAAAAACAGATAAAAGTAGAACAAAAGAAGGCACTGGGAACAAGCCTAAATAAAGAAACAGCAAAACATCGCGTTAGTTGGCATGACTCTATTTGGGCTTTTAAGAGCCGTATCCGTACTGGCGAATTTAAAATCGCCCAAGAAAAAAAATCCTTAATGAATATAAGTATTTCACGACACTGAATAGTGCAATGTATAGGGATACTGATATAAACCAGTGGTTTGAGGATGAGATTGTGAAACCTATGCTAAGAAAATTATCAGAATTTCAAGAACGTGATAGTGGGTGGGTCCTTAAAGCTGTTGTTAATTTGGGGGTTACCAATTCAAATTAAGAGGAAAAAGCTTGCGTCAATGTCCATAATGACCATGAAGCATGCTCTGCGTGGGCAGTAGTTTCAGCTTTGTATCTTGCAGATGAAAATTCCAAAAGTATACCACAATACCCTCACACTCACGTGTATTAGAACCAAAAGGGATTTAGCTCCCTATGACCATGAGACAGATTCCGAACTTAGAAAAGCAAAACAATTTCTCGGTGAATGTGTATATATATATATATATATATATATATATATATATATATATATATATATATATATATATATATATATAGGGTGTATTTTAAAATCACCGACAAACGAAAACTGGAGATTCTATGTTTCAAAATAAGACAAGAATGATCATAAACGCTTTTCCGAAAATGCTTCCTAACCGAGATACAGGTTGATCAAAAAATACTTTTTTTAAGGTTTTTTTAAGATTCCTCAAAACCTTCAAAAGATATTACACTGAGACTTGGTACGCCTAAATGTCTAATTAAATACAATTAATCAGGTGAGTTTGAGTCAACTGACTTCATCCAGTGGCGTAGAATATTTTAAGTTAATCAGTTTAAGTAAAAAAAACGCACGCTCCTGGTTTTTTTGAACAAATATTTTTTTGATAGATTCATCATTTCATTCTCCAGTTTACGTTTATATATATATATATATATATATATATATATATATATATATATATATATATATATATATATATATATATATATTATATGTATACCGGTCCGCCTTTGGGAGCTGATCCTATGAGTATCTGCTAAACCAAACTTACTATAAATTTGAAAATTTGGTGAGCGGGTAATGATGTTCGGGCTAACTCATCTAAAATATTTTCAGGTTCCTACCACTTCCGGTTATACCGCTTATTTTAAATGGAACACCCCGTATATTAATACATTTTTGGATTCTATGTCAAATTTTAGGGTAAGTTTGTTTAATAAATTAGATACGAAATTTCAGTCATTTTCTAAAAAAATTGACTTAGTAATAACTCGTTAATTGTTATGTTCCTGTCAAACAATTTGAATAAAACTTTGAGGTGTTATAGGCAAAGGCTTATTGCAACAGTCTACAAAAAATGACATTTGTATTTTTCATAAAAATAAAATTATGAATTTCTAAACTTGACTATCAAAAAATGCAAGTTACTCAAAAAAATCAAATGGAAACCCTTATTTTTTATTACTCAGATCGGATTTAACGTCAAAAATTAAGGCAAGTTTGTTTAAAACTTTATTTGCCTAAACGTAACAGTTTCATACTTATTATCAAAGAAGTCCCAATTTTACAATTTGTGATAAAAATGAGCTACATACTTAAATCTAGTATTCCTTGTTAGTGGTCACCATGGAAACCAAATCATCGAGAATTGAAATAAAATATTTGAAAAAGTTACTGCAAAAAATTATAAAAATTGATAATTTTGTGATTCAAAAGTCATTTTTGCCAAATAGAAATTTTTTTCAAATTCCCTATACAACAGAAGTGTTAAAATTTAATACTTTATGAGTAAATCGAAGAAAACTACTTTTTACTGCGGAGGTAGTAACTACATACTTATCAGTGCATTCTTACACGATAAAGTCGCTTATTTAGTATTTTTTGCTCGTCATCAAATGTAAATTAATTTACAATAAATGTTCAAAATGTTGCCCGTTAGACGCGAGACATTGTTGACCCGTCTTATAACGACTTCATTTGTAGCCCTTTGAATTTCTTGTGGAGAAAGAGAATTGAAGACATTTTGCACTCTTGCAATGCAATCTTCTGTAGTCGCTAGTGGTGTAGCATAAACAATATTTTTAATTCGACCCCAAAGATAAAAATCCATTGGCCATGGAAAGGGCCCATTATTGGTAAACCAACGATCTTCAAAAATTTCATAAGGTTTCATGGAAACAGCGTTGGTGTTGTGAGGGGGCGCACCGTCTTGTTGGTACCATAAATTTTCAATTTCTAGATTTAATCGGGGTTGAATTCGAGTTTTAATATCTCAAGATAATTTTCTCCTAGAAATTAAATTTGTAATCATAAATCGCAACAATCAACTATTTTAAACCTCTCAAATTTTCGATGTAAAAATACACGTCAAAGATCATTCGTTATCGTTCGTTATCAATAGCAGTTTTTTTGCGAGGCGCAGAGTGTTTAAATGTGCCAAACTGTTTCAAATTTTGAACCACACGTGTTATTGTATCTGCTGATGGTCGGGGGCGCTCAGGATAGCGTTCGATAAATGTTCTTACTGTTCGTTTTACAACTCTATGACATTCTCCGTGAATTAAAATTAAATTCAAATAATCTGTATTAGAATATTCAAGTCGAGCCATTTCATCAAGAAAAACACAAACTGTCAACAATTTTATTAAATTATTTACTACAAAAGAAAAACAAAATAAATAATCTTTATCGTGTAATGATGCGCTGATAAGTATGTATTACCTGCGCAGTAAAAAGTAGTTTTTTTCGATTTACTCATAAAGTATTAAATTTTTACACTTATGTTGTATATCGAATTTGAAAAAAATGACTTAGAAAATTTCTATTTGGCAAAAATGACTTTTGAATCACAAAATTATCAATTTTATAATGTTTTGCAGTAACTTATTCAAATATTTTTCTTTATTTCAATTCTCAATTATTTGGTTTCCATGGTGACCACGAACAAGTTATACTAGATTTAAGTATGTAGCTCATTTTTATCACAAATTTTAAAATTGGGAGTAGTAGAACACCTTTCACTTTTGTGACGTCATTTGACCTTGGGGATTTCCCAAGGCCTGCCACGTGGCTGACCACTATTTGAGCTTGAGAAAGTTGTTTACCTTGAGAAACAGGTTTGCCTTGAGAAAGTTGTTTACCTTGATAAAGTTGTTTACCTTGAGAAACAGGTTTACCTTGAGAAAGTTGTTTAGCTTGATAAAGTTGTTTACCTTGAGAAACAGGTTTACCTTGAGAAACAGGTTTACCTTGAGAAAGTTGTTTACCTTGATAAAGTTGTTTACCTTGAGAAACAGGTTTACCTTGAGAAACAGGTTTACCTTGAGAAACAGGTTTAGCTTGAGAAACAGGTTTACTTTGAGACCAGGGGCTACGCGGGAAATTTGAAATTGTGGTTTCTTGTCAGACGAGAGCTACCTGTAGGACCTGGTGCAGCACTTGGGGCTGTTTTATGGAAATTCTTGTAAGATAAATGCTACATCTAGGACCTGGTGCAGCACTTGGGGCTGTTTTATGGAAATTCTTGTAAGATAAATGCTACATCTAGGACCTGGTGCAGCGCTTGGGATTGTTTTTAATAATAAAGATGTTCTTTTAAGATAAATTCTATCTCTAGGACCTGTTGTTTCGCTGAGGTTGAATATAAATGCTACCTCTAGGACCTGGTGCAGCGTTGGGGTTGTTTTATGGAAATTCTTGTAAGATAAATGTTACCTCTAGGACCTGATGCTTCGCTGGGGTTGTTTTAAATAATAAAGATGTAGGATAAAATGTTATCTCTAGGACCTCGTGCTTCGCTGAAAATTTGAAAATTGAATAAGGGACCGTATTGCTAACTTGTAAGACAGGGTCTTGTGTTAGGTCTGAACCTCTGATGGGAAATAGTACGAGGACTCTAATGCTAACCTGTAAGACAGAGCTTGTTTGTGGTGCCGCCTAGCAGGGGTATGGACTAATGAGTATTTTCTGTAATAAAGGTGGCGTTACCTAGTGGTATATTTCAGAGTTAATCAGGGATTTGTTTGTGGTGCCATCTAGCAGGGGTATGGGCTAATGAGTATTTTCTGTAATAAAGGTAACACTATCTATCGGCATATTTCAGGGTTAAGCAGAGATTTGTTGCTGAGTCATCAGGAGGAGCAGCGAGCGTTTTTCTGTAATAGGTGGTATATTGCTTAGCTAATTAGGATTTGTTTGTAGTTTATGACTTATAAATGTTTTCTATAAGCTTTACTAATCAAATGCATTTGTAAGACCTGTAGAACATTCATAAAGGTTTTTAAGATGGGGTTTAAAATTATTTTTGGATGTGACACAGTATACGTTGTACAACACTACCTTAACTTATCATATCCTAATCTAAAATAATACTATAAGACCTTAAACATACATACATACACACGTAAAAAAAATGTTAATGAATTACCCGAAATCGTAACTTGTATTAATAAATACAGAGATTGCATCTGGTCCTATCTGAGAAGATAATAATGATGGCCTTGAGGCAAACCGTCAGTCTCAACGGATTTGCTATGGTATAAAAAAGACTTGTACACCTCAAGGAAATGTTGGGATCTCAAACCAAGTCGGCAGTCTCACCAAACCTGTTACTAGTAGTAATGAAGACTTCTACAATTTGAGATCGTCTGATTTTTACCGTACCTGAATCCACTATTTAAAGTATTGAAGCTCTGACGTCAACTCTAACAAGTTGTAGCTAATAGGGTTTTACCCTCATTTAGAATGTAAAAACACGCATTCACTTTGACTGTCTCTTTGAATATTTTATTTTTTGAAGGTCTCTTTTAAAAGTACAAAATATTTCTTCTATTTCAAAAAATTTATAGTCGGATTAAAAGAAAATACAATAAGGCCATTTTGATATTTAAAGACGCTTATAATGTACTGCTCATTATTTAAATTCAAATAGCTATTACAATGGTTTTAATGAGTTTCAGTTTATGATAAAATTGTTTTGTAAAATGCAGCGAATGCAATATATAAATAAACTGTAGCTTAATCTGATATGTACCATTTGTGAAGATAATAACACTATTTTTAAAAATAAGATAAGATCTGTAATTGTTGCTTTGCTACATTCATGTATACAAATATGATTTTTAAAATTACTTTTGTTTTACTACAGTGGTGACAGTTAATTCGTTTTAAATTATGCTTGCTTTAGTAAGTTAATTACTACACATCAGTTGTAAATATGTTTACGTACAATTAATTAATTTTAAAAACGATTATAAAAACAATAGATTCAATTGGTATTACGGGGCTCTTAAAATAAATAGAAAACAAATAAAAGTAGTACAATCTATTTTTATTTATGTCTAGAATAGTACAAAAGCATATATTATACATCATTTTAGGATTAAGTTGTAGAGAAAGTTGTTTACATATTGATAAACTATTTTGTATGAAATGTAATTATTCCTAAATCGTTATAATATTTTAAAAACCTGATTCTCTCTTCAAGCAACTACCATCTATATATCAAAAATATGAGTAATTTATGTATGCATTTAAAATAATTAGCATGCTAACTATATTCCTTTAATTGTCTAATTTGAAATAAGGATGAGATAATTTAGCTTATCCGAGTTTCATAGAGAGCGTCACAGTCATCAATATTTGAGATGCATTCCTCTCATCGTCTTTCACACTGATAATAATAATAGTTTATTAACAACCGTAAAACATCTAATACCACTAATGTTACATCATAATAATACTAATTCAACAGTGATTACACATTAAATACATTTAAAATATGTAACTTTTATACTAAGTCTGTTATTACATAGTGATGAGATTATTCTTAAATTTGATTTCGATAGAGCTCTGGAAATACTACAACCGTTCGAAATCTTGCTTCTTCTCTCGATATCAAAAAAAAGCTATACTAGTAATACAATAAGTAAGCATAATAGCGGATACAGCTACATTGCTAACGATTATTGATGTTTTTTTTTGCATGAGATTTTTAGAATGAGAGCCTCACAGGTATTTTTTTTAAGAAACGCTATACACATCTCATGAGATCAAACATAATTTTCCTTGAGATCATTTTTCTAGTCGTTATTTTTCAAATTGAACAATTTTTTTCAAATCACTATCTTTTACGTTTAGTCTTATTGATTAATGATTAGTGAAAAGGGGAATCGGTGAAGGGCTTGTAATTTCTACTTGTTGTTATTTCTGTTATGTGACATTGTAAAAAACGAATGTTTTTTTAGAAATTATCAGGTTTTCTATAACGCTGATAATGACTTTCGGTGTATATAAATACAGTCACGCCGTTATATTCTGCAGTGTTAAACCATCATTCAAAAATGGAACACATCACTAAATTTATCCAAATCGACGCTGAGCAGCAGATGAAAATAATCGAGAAGATGAAGGAGGTCCATGAGTTGATACGAGTGCAACTTGAGTTACAACAAAGAAGATTTATTCAAGAGAGTGCAGACCTGGAGAGGGAAGAGGTAAAGATATGCCGTCTGTTAAAGAGCAGAAAAAAACAACCACTATCTGAGGAGGACGTTACACAACCACCATCACGTATCTCAAAAAAGGTGAAAACAACTACAGCTATCAGCTCTAAAAGACCTTCAACCGTCACTTCCTCCACATCAAGAAAAAAAGGAAAAGGGCTCATCATAACCCACCCTGTTTAGTCGCTCTGTCATACGTGGTTACCTAGTATTCCCAAACTTCGAAAACATCCAGGACTATATAGTTTTTAGCGATAGCTTTACGCAGTTCGTCAGCTACAAATGTTCCAACGAAACTGCGCTCAGCTTCACTATGTCTACATTCCCCTTGATTTAGCTCAACACCGCACATCAGCTTGCCGTGCATTTTTAACGGTAAAACAGGGTGATAGAGGTTAGAGGGCGGCAGTACTCTGCATTTAACTAAACCCTCCACCGTGTCTAATGAAATGTTCTTACAATCTAACCCTACATGAATTTTCGGATGACCTATGGGATACTTACAATATTTATTTACAAATGGGTATAATGAGCACACGTCGTAATACATTATTTTCTCAGTAATACCGTCACATTGATGATAAAGCTTACTAGCATTAGTGCGACCTCCGTAAAATGCGTCACGTGGGTTTAAGGGTTCATCATCTTGATGACCTAGACTCTGAATAAAGGCTTTTAATTCGTCGTTAACGAGTATTTGTTTTTTAAAATCGCATTCGCGCATCTCCACAAGATTATACCCGCGCTCGCGTATAAATAGGGACCGTGCCACCGTGTTCTCATTTCGTGCAAGCATGGAGGTACTTACACCCAGTTTAGGATCCATATTGGCCTGATTGGGGAAACATTCCTCGCAACCGTGCCAGTAACAGCCAAGAAATTCAAAAACAGTGTTTGACTCAGCGCAATACCCGTCGACCTTAACACCTTCAGGTGTTCTAAACTCGCGAGCTTTCCCAGCATGATGTATGGTTACTTGCTGAGAATATTCCACCCAACGTAACCAGTGTATTGCTATTTTGGATTGATTGTCGGCACGTCTATAACCACCCTTTGGAATGAGCCCTATAGTGTTTTCTTTGAGGAAACGTCTGCGAAACACTTTATTGCAAGCGCTAGCAATAGTGGTAGCTTCTTCAAACGGATCGACTTTATTTTGGGTCGTGAATGTGGACCAGAAGCTAATGCAACCTTTAACGAGGATCTTAACATCCATCAGGCAATATCTCTCAATCTCCTCACTCATCTTAAAAACATAATTACTCTGGGCCGTGTGCCAGTCTAAGAGTGTTTGACGATCTTTCGTAGACATCTGATCTGCACAATAATATTCCAGTGCTGGCAATGGACCCTCGTAATTATGATTCTTGGATGTATTGAAAAGATATGGGAAGTAATCTTTGGACTCGGGGAAATTGAAGGTTTTCGGAAATGCCAAGAGCGGCGACGGAATGAAATTAAGGGAATCAATAAACCTGATATCGTCGCATTGAATAGAGATTAGTTTTAAGCCGTTGGAGATGACTTTGGGTTTCCACTGATTATTATTAGCTAGCATACATCTAAGCACAAAACATCCATCGTACCCCTTCATGTTATGCGCAATGCATGTAACTTTAAATTTTCGAGCTCTCTCGGCAACATATGCTAGAAACGATCGAACAGGGTTTTCCCTGAAAATGTGCACCCTTTTGCTACATACTGAGCACTGCTCATCTAAATTGTCAGCGTGTTTGATACAGACAGAGCAAACATTCGCGGCCACGCATAGATTGGGCTCATGCAGAAATCTATCATTCGTTCCCTCACACACTTTTTCTTGCATGCACTCCAAATCGTAAAAGATAAACATAGATGGTTTACCATTACTGTTGTCACGTCGAACCTTGTTAACGGCCATGTAGCAAAGATGACCGATAGGTTTTTGACTCTGACATGTGGAGCAGTAGCTGTATCCGCATCTATGTTTACCCTTTACTTCATGGGTTTTAAGGCACCTTAAACACCTACGTAATTTCTCGCATACTTTAGAGTCCTTGTGGTTTTTAAGACATTCACTACCATAAAAATCTCTCTTGCAATCATTACAAACAATTTTCGGATTTTCAATAGAACATGGCGGTTTCCGATGACACGCGGGGCACTGGTACATACATTTTATGTGATCTTTTTTCTTATTATAGCGTTTTTTGCATTGCTCGCAGTAATAACTGCATGTAAATGCTGACGTGAGACTGGTAATAACGTTATAATGCTCGTCTTCTAATATTAAATTTAAAACTATCTAGCTGGTTCCCTAGGACCCTCAAAATAAACAGAATCACCTATACGCGAATTATAAACTACAATGGTATATGAATCTAAATGATCTTGAAATGCCTGAATATGCTCGTAACTACCACCCTGACTAAGATCTACACCACTGTTTTGGCAAAGCTGGGTAGCTCGCTCTTGAAGTAATGGACATCCCGTTTCCATACTACTTCGCATTACATCATTACTTCTAAATGCAATAGCTATGACTAGAGCCCGAGCTAAACAATTATTATCTTTAATTGTTGATGGTACAACAACAATACCTTGTCTTTTGGATTTACAGAAATCTGCAAATTTTAACCCCGTCAGGTTTTTGCGTCCATAGCCTACAGGCACAACCACTCTATCAACATTTAAAATCAACAAGTCACTTGAGAAGAAACTAGCATTGCTCTGCATTACCTTTTCCAGCAGCGACATTATTACTTTCACCGACAACTGGTCCACTCTTCTAAATGAAATGCCTATTGGCTTGTCGGGGAAATTTGGATTTCTTAGCGTGATTCCAACACGATCTGAAGGAGCCGTATCCTTTACAATATATGAATACAGTTCATCAAATGCACTCTGTAAAAATGTGTATTAGATAAATTTTTAGTAAAATGGTATATTTTACCTGTAGCCACGTTAAGGGATTATCCTTGCACGTCTCGTCATTGAAGTTAAACCGTAGCGTTTTACATGTGGTATTGAATTTTTTTATAAATTTACTATTTGATTCACCAATTATATTAATATGATTGAACACTGAGGATGGTCCGGCCTGCTGCTGCAAGCCTGATCCCGATTGATCTTGTACCTGTAATGTACTCATTCAGTAATACAATAGAAAATTAAAAAAGACATACCGTTATCAAATTCCCTGCTGCGGAAGTTTCCGACATCTCTTCATCGTCAAACACGTCACTCATATTTATTTGAGCAGAGCTTAAAAAAAATAATTAAAAATTTTAAAATAAAAAACAGGTATATACTTACATTCCACCAGCCCTTCGTACAGCTTCAACAAAATTATCGTACTCTTCCATCGAATCGATATTATTATTCTCAAACACAATTTTATAATTAATAATATTGTATGCCTTTATCAACAATTCGTCGGTTAATAATACACCACTGTGATACAATCCCAAAATCTGCTTAGCTGATAAAGATTCCATAGCGATATGATGCTGTTCAAACAAGAACTACATTAACTAAACCCTGGCGCACGCTTTTATACTATTCTTCCAGATCCCGAGGCTAACTTCAAGGTCAATTAGCAAAGCTAACTTCAAGGCCATACTTTATGGCTAACGTCAAGGTCGATGACCTCCTCAAGGTTATTGATATTTATAGAAGCAGTCGGCCTTGGAAAAAGTTGACACGTATTTTTATTTTATTAATGTCTACTAACTAATTATGCTACTATTTTTCGACGATAGGTTCAAAGGTCTACATGGTAGTTTTCTACACTTGTTTTACAACAACCTCTTTATTATTAAAAACAGCCCCCAGCGAAGCACCAGGTCCTAGAGGTAACATTTATCTTACATCTTTATTATTTAAAACAACCCCAGCGAAGCATCAGGTCCTAGAGGTAGCATTTATCTTACATCTTTATTATTAAAAACAACCCCAAGCGCAGCACCAGGTCCTAGAGGTAGCATTTATTTTCAACCCCCAGCGAAACACCAGGTCCTAGAGATAGCATTTATCTTATAAGAACATCTTTATTATTAAAAACAACCCCAAGCGCTACACCAGGTCCTAGATGTAACATTTATCTTACAAGAATTTCCATAAAACAACCCAAGCGCTGCACCAGGTCCTAGAGGTAGCTCTCGTCTGACAAGAAACCACAATTTCATATTTCCCGCGTAGCCCCTGGTCTCAAAGTAAACCTGTTTCTCAAGCTAAACCTGTTTCTCAAGGTAAACCTGTTTCTCAAGGCAAACCTGTTTCTCAAGGTAAACAACTTTATCAAGGTAAACCTGTTTCTCAAGGCAAACCTGTTTCTCAAAGTAAACAACTTTATCAAGGTAAACAACTTTCTCAAGGCAAACCTGTTTCTCAAGGTAAACAACTTTCTCAAGGTAAAATAGTGGTCAGCCACGTGGCAGGCCTTGGGAAATCCCCAAGGTCAAATGACGTCACAAAAGTGAAAGGTGAGGTGCCTCTCTTCTACTATTGGAATTTTTTTGATAATAAGTATGAAACTGTTACGTTTAGGCAAATAAAGTTTTAAACAAACTTACCTTAATTTTTGATGTTAAATCGATCTGAGTAATAAAACATAGGGGTTTACATTTGATTTCTTGGAGTAACTTGCATTTTTTGATAGTAAAGTTTAGACATTCATAATTTTATTTTTATGAAAAATACAAATGTCATTTTTTGTAGACTGTTGCAATAAACCTTTGCCTATAACACCTCAAAGTTTCATTCAAATTGTTTGACAAGAATAATAACAATTAACGAGTTATTACTAAGACCGCATCTGTCAATTTTTTTAGAGAAGTGTTTTTTTTAAAACGACTGATATTTCGTATCTAGCTTATTTAACAAACTTACCTTAAAATTCGACATAGAATCCAAAAATGTATTAATATACGGGTTGTTCTATTTAAAATAAGCGACTAAGTACCGACTTCCGGTATAACCGGAAGTGGTACGAACGTGAAAATATTGTAGATGGGTTAGCTCTAACATCATTACCCTGTCACCAAATTTTCAAAATTATAGTAAGTTTGGTTTAGCAGATACTCATAGGATCAGCTCCCAAAGGCTCCCTATATGTATATATATATATATATATATATATATATATATATATATATATATAGTCACTCACTGTCTCATTTGTTAGTAGTGTTTTATGTCAGGACAGAAAAGAGGAAAGAGCACGATGAATGTAACATCAACTATCAGGATACTCAGACTATAATAGTAATATTCCATAACTTAAGCGGATATCATTTGCTTATAACGGACATTGACACTAGAATTAACGGTTTTATCGACTTGCTTCCTATTACCAAAGAGAAATGTATCCCTTTTACTAAACACGTCAACAAATCACGCATTAACTTTAGATTTATAGACAGTTTTCGCTTTACAGCATCATCCTTGGATAAATTATCATCGTATCTAACAAAATATCCAAACCTCAAATTGCAATTTCTTTTACTGCCTAAAGACCAATTTAATCTTTTAACTAAGGAAGGTGTAAAGCCGTATGATTACTTTGATTGGTTTGATCGCTTTAATGAACCCTGTTTGCCTTCTCAAGATGATTTTTATAATAAGTTGGAAGGTAAGCATTACCCTCAAAAAATGTATCGTAGAGCGCCGGTGTTATGGAACACATTTAACTGAAATAACTTAGGTGAAATGTAGACTTATATATGAATACCGATATTCTCCTACTAGCAGATGCCTTCGAGCAATTTAGATCCAGCTGCATTAGAACATATGGCTTGAACCCTGCACACTACTTTAGAGTACACGGTTTTCAAGGTTTCGAGATACGTTTCTCTTTGTTGAGCGTGGTATTGAAGGGGGGTTTGAGTCAAATCTGTCCCAAGAGAAGAGCCAGTGCAAACAAAAATTATATGCCTACTTATGATTCACTAAAACCTGATGTGCATCTAATATACAACGACACTAATAATCAATGCGGCTGGACTGAGTCAATTACTCCCTTACGGTGGCTTCGAATGGGTAGATAACAACGTAGATGTCACTACAATCCGTGATGATGCAAGTGAAGGACTGATGTTAGAGGTAGATCTGGAATATTCTCATCATTTACATAATGCATATAAAGACTTGCCCTTCTGTACATTGCATATTAACCCAAAAACCTAGACCCTCCAATTAAATCTAATGAAATTTCGAAACTTATGACAACGCTAATAAGAAAAAATACGTAATCCACTATCGGGCGCTAAAGCAAGCTTTAACTCAAGGCCTAGTCCTCACCAAAATACGTAGAGTACTTAAATTTAAGCAATACCTTGATTAAAGTGCTACATCTATTTAAATACAGAGAAAAGCAAAGAATGACCTTAAAAAGAATTTGTTTAAACTCATTAATAATGTAGTATTCAGAAAGACAATGGAAATCGTGAGAAAACTAGTCTATGTTAAATTATTATCCAAATGGGGGGTCGTTACGTGCAGAGTCGTATATCTCAAAATCCGAGTATAAGACATATACTACATCTAATATTTTCTGAAAATTTAGTAGCAGTGGAAGTGAATAAGCTAAAATATATTTAAACAAGCCCATATACGTAGGTTAAACCGTTCTTGATCTAGCTAAAACGACGGTATACGGCTTGCATTATTACTACATGATTGGAAGATTCAGTGGTAACTGCTCGATCCTCTATACAGATAGTGACAGCTTAATGTATGAAATACGGGAAGAAGACCCTTACGTGGTTATTAAGGAGGATTGTTTTAAATATTTCGATACCTCAAACTATCCTGAGAATAATATCTATGACATTCCGTTGATAAATAAGAAAGTACTTGGTATGATGCAGGATGAGAACAATGGCAAAATAATGACTGAATACGTAGGATTGCGATCTAAACTACATACTACGATACTAATAACCTTCAAAGATGATTGTATAAAACTATATAACAGCTTAGAAGCAGAAGAATATGAGGAAGACGAAATTAAAGATATCAAAAATTATGGTCCGAAGAAGAAAGCGAAGGGTGTAAAGGGAACAGTAGTAGAGACTAAAATTGCACTCGATGATTATGTAGAATGCCTAGAAACCTTTAAACAATTGACTACCTCGCAATATTTGATTCGATCAGATAAGAATATGGTCTTTTCCGTAACACACACAAACATTGCTCTAAGCCCAAAATGAGTTCATGGAAGTAGATTAACTTATACACATTCATATCTATTGACCATCACGATTTTACGTTTAGTTTTAATGAATCTGTAAATATTGAGAATGTTTGTTTGATCCTACTTTATTCATTCAGCCCAAAACTTTTGATATAATGACATCGTTATACAGTATCTAGTAATATTTTACTAAAAAATAATTGCATGAAGTTTACTTTGGTAGGTGTATTTATTTCTCCTTACCACCTTAAACTTTATTTACTTTTAGATATTATGGAGATTATGATACTGCATTCTAATGATATGGTAGTTGTGTTGCAAAAATTTTTATATACTTGCGTTGTAATTATCAGTATGGGCTGGATATCCGTTTCCTATCACAAGACAACGTCTTAATAGAGTGATATTTTGTTAAAACGTAATAATTATATTAATCTTACCATCAGGATAAGTGAAATTCATATTTCCTGTCATCTTAAAACTTTTTATATATTACGGAGATTCTAACGCTACATTTTGACGATATGGTATTCGTTACTTGCATTAAAATTATCTGCGTGGAGTGGATATCAGTTTCCTATTTCAATGTTTTAGTCATTTTGTCGGAAACTTTCGATATAGTTAGATCTTTATACAGTATTTAGTAACATTTTTACTAAAAAAGTCAAATATTTCCTTTATTCGCAAAGGCAAGTAAGCCAATTATGTTGATAATGTCCTTTCTTTAGAATGTATTTTGTAACAATAAATTACTATTGTCGTGTGGTTATTTACCCTGCATCACCCC